>CAIGQQ010019160.1:0-21118 GCA_903798035.1 Danio albolineatus | reverse complement strand
TCTATCTATCTATCTATCTATCTATCTATCTATCTATCTATCTATCTGTTTGTCTGTCTCTCTGTCTGTCTATCATCATTCTATCATTCTATTGTTCTATTGTTCTATCATTTCATCCATCCATCCATCTCCAATAATTTAGTCTTCAGCTGTATATCTGTGAAATATAACTTGAAGTCTGCCTTCTACTTGTTCCAAAATCCCAAATCAGGATGGATCTGTGTGGCGGTTTGCCATCTCGAGGTCTTGATGTGGATCTGTGTGTGTTTTGTGTTCTCTTCTTTACAGCACCTGCTCCTCCAGGGAGTGTGTTGGACTCAGTCCCAGCCCGTCTCCTGATCCGTGCTCACATTCAGAAGCTTTCAGACAACTGTGGTGAAATGAAGTGTGAAACAGGACTCAAATATGAACAGAACCGCAGGTCATCTGTCCTCATACACACATCTATAATACTGCACGTCTCAGTCGGACCCTCACCAGTAGACGAGTTTAAAGAGATAGTTCACCTAAAAATGTCACAGGCCATCCAAGAAGTATGTGAGGTTTTTTTCTCTACAGTAGAATATTAAAAGGGGCCTATTATGCCTCTACTACACTCACTGGCCACTTTATTAGGTACACCATACTAGTACTGGGTTGGACCCCCTTTTGCCTTCAGAACTGCTTTAATCCTTCGTGGCAGAGATCCAGCAAGGTACTAGAAATATTCCTGAGAGATTTTGCTTCATATTGACATGATAGCATCATGCAGTTGCTGCAGATTTGTCGGCTGCACATCCATGATGTGAATCTCCCGTTCCACCATATCCCAAAGGTGCTCTATTGGATTGAGATCTGGTGACTGTGGAGGCCATTTGAGTACAGTGAACTCATTGTCATGTTCAAGAAACCAGTCTGAGATGATTCGTACTTTGACATGACGCGTTATCCTGCTGGAAGTAGCCATCAGAAGATGAGTATACTTGTTATAAAGTGAGGCCATATCATCAGATATGGAAACAAGAAAGTTTAAGCCTTTAAATGATATATAGATATCATTTGTCATATATTTATCTGTCATAACTGCTTTGTTTCATCTACAATATTCATTCATTCATTCATTCATTTTCTTGTCGGCTTAGTCCCTTTATTAATCTGGGGTCGCCACAGCGGAATGATCCCCCAACTTATCCAGCATTTGTTTTACACAGCAGATGCCCTTCCAGCCGCAACCATCTCTGGGAAACATCTACACATTCTCATTCACACACATACACTATGGACAATTTAGCTTACCCAATTCACCTGTCCCGCATATCTTTGGACTGTGGGGGAAACCGGAGCACCCAGAGGAAACCCACGCAACCACGGGGAGAACATGCAAACTCCACACAGAAATGCCAACTGACCCAGCCGAGGCTCGAACCAGCGACCTTCTTGCTGTGAGGCGAACGTGCTACTCACTACGCCACCGTGGCGCATCTACAATATTATGGTTTAAAAATATGAATGGTTGCCCTGCTGTTAAGCTGTTACTCTTCCTATGTAACAAAAACACAGTGGTAAAATGTGAACTGATGCTTGTTTGTAGTAACAATCCTTATTATAAACAGTGCTTTGCAAGTGTAACCCCACCAGTCCTACACCATCCAACCCGCTCTGAGCTGGTATCGAACAGGCAACCTTCCGCATGGTTCCGCAGTCGGTCGCTCTACCAAGGAGTTTAAAGGCCTCTAGTGTCTTTGGCTAGAGCACCTTTAGAGGTCAGAGGAGTGAGGTTTACCTGCTTAGCAATTCACTAGCAGACCTCTGCTACACTCACTCCCCTAAACCTCACTCCCATCCGGGTCACGGCAGCAATGTAACACCGCTGGTCCTACGCCACCCAACCCGCTCCGAGCTGGTATCAAACCGGCATCCTTCCGCATGGGAGTCGGTCGCTCTACCAAGGAGGCTAAAGGCCATGGCCTCCAGTGTCTGTCACTAGAGCACCTTTAGAGGTCAGAGGAGAGAGGTGTACCTTCACTAGCTGGCCTCTGCTACACTCACCCCCCTAAACCTCACTCCCATCCGGGTCACGGCACCAATATAACCCCGCCGGGCCTACGCCACCCAACCCGCTCCGAGCTGGTATTGAACCGGCAAACTTCCGAATGGGAGTCGGTCACTCTACCAAGGAGGCTACCCAGCTAACAGGGAACGTTCCAAGAACATTCACTAACGTTCTTTAAAAGCTGTAGAAATTTTAGCACAGAACGTTACCTATGAAACAGTTTTAGAACGTTTTCATAACGTTATTAATTTTTTGGTAACGTTGTTAAAAAAACGTTGTTTGAACAAAGTTCTTGGAAACGTATTCAGGACGTTATTTATACTTGATGAACGTTTTCACAATGTTCATAAAATAACGTTCTTGTAACAAAGTTCTTGGTTTTGAAAACGTTGTAAGGACGTTATGCTGACCATAAAAAAACGTTCTAGCAACATTAAGCAAACTGGACATTTCAACATTCTCGAAACATTGCAGATAACGTTATGAGAACTTTCTCACAACCTAAATTTGTTAGCTGGGTAAAGGCCATGGCCTCCAGTGTCTGTCACTAGAGCACCTTTAGAGGTCAGAGGAGTAAGCTTTACCAGCTCAGCACTTCACTAGCTGGCCTCTGCTACACTCACACCCCCAAAACCTCACTTCCATCCGGGTCACGGCACCAATGTAACCCCACCGGTCCTACGCCACCCAACCCGCTCCGAGCTGGTATCGAACCGGCAATCTTCCGCATGGGAGTCGGTCACTCCTCACTAGCTGGCCTCTGCTACACAAGTAAGTAAGAAATACCGCTATCGCAACACTCAACAACAGTATCGCAAATATCCCCAGTGTTGTCCAGCCCGACTGCAAATACTGCAATACATTCAATAATTTTCCTTCATCTTAGTTCCTTATTTATCAGAGGTTGCCACAGCAGAATGAACCACCAACTATTCCGGCATATATTTTACACAGCAGATGCCCTTCCAGCTGCAACCCAGTACTAGGAAACACTCATTCACACAAACACGCATTCACTATGGCCAATTTAGTTCATCAATTCCCCTACACCACATGTGTTTGGACTGTGGGGGAAACCGGAGCACCTGGAGGAAACCTACAACAACACAGGAAGAACATGCAAACTCCACACAGAAATGCTAACTGACCAGCCGGCACTCGAACCAGCAACCTTCTTGCTGTGGGGCGACCGTGCCACCCCAACACTCTAATAATCAGTAATAATTTTGGAAAACTCATAGTGATGTAGGTTAGAGATGAGCTCTGTTATGTGACTGTTGGAGAAATGAGAGTAAACGCAGCAGCAGGAGTGTGTTTGTGTGTAACTCACTGTCTAATCAGATCAGTTCACATGATCGCTCCAGTAGGAATGAGGAGAAACACAAACTGACAGCAGAAAAAATGGCTGAACAGCAGCAGAAGACGACCTTCACTTCAAAACATCTGACAGGACAAACACAGAATCATAAATATTATTGTTAATACAGTTTCTGTATTTAGCAAGATTATTATAGCTAACACACAAAAACACAGGGGTAAAATAGGTATTCAAAACCCTGAGGTGACTGATGCTTGTTTGTAGTAACAATCCATAGTCTAAACTGTGCTTTGCAAGTGTAACCCCACTGGTCCTACGCGACCCAACCCACTCTGAGCTGGTATCTAACCGGCAACCTTCAGCATGGGAGTCAGTCGCCCTACCAAGGAGGCTACAGGCCATGCCCTCTAGTGTCTGTGGCTAGAGCAGCTTTAGAGGTCAGAGGAGTGAGGTTTACCAGCTCAACATTTCAATAGAAGGCCTCTGCTACTCACTCCCCTAAACCTCACTCCCATCCGGGTCACGGCACCAATGTAACCCCACTGGTCCTACACCACCCAACCCGCTCTGAGCTGGTATTGAACCGGTGACCTTCGGCATGGAAGTCAGTCGCTCTATCAAGGCGGCTAAAGGCCATGGCCTCCAGTGTCTGTGGCTAGAGCACCTTTAGACGTCAGAGGAGTGAGGTTTACAAGCTCAGCACTTCACTAGCTGGCCTCTGCTACACTTACCCCCCTAAACCTCACTCCCATCCGGGTCACGGCACCAATGTAACACCGCTGGTCCTACGCCATCCAACCCGCTCCGAGCTGGTATCGAACCGGCAACCTTCCGCATGGGAGTCGGTCACTCTTCACTAGCTGGCCTCCGCTACACAAGTACGAATCACCGCTATTGCAACACTCAACAACAGTATTGCAAATATCCCCAGTGTTGTCCAACCCTACTGCAAATACTCCAATACATTCAATCGTTTTCCTTCATCTTAGTTCCTTTTTTATCAGAGGTCGCCACAGCAGGAGGGACATATGCCCTCCCATCCGAGGGTTGTCCCCCCCTCCCAAAAAATAGTAAGAAAAATAATAAATTGCACTCTGTATTGTGAAAAACATATGTATCTATAGCTAAAATAATTGTATATGTAGAAAAAAATACACATTTCACATTTAAAATGTGTTTAGAAACAGTTGAGTTCCCCCTTCTCTTCCTCACAGTGGTTTGGTCCACTGCCTGCTTTCCCGGTTTATCTCTCCAACTATGCGCACACACACAAGTCAGGTGTGCGGCTGCGGCTAGATGATCTAGATGATCACCAGTGAAGAGGGTACTTTATTCACTGTAAATAAAGCGACTATCTTTAATGTTGTTGATACAGACTCATTCATCAATTATTTGCGGTAAAAATGCTGATTACCGATGTATTTTCCATGTGTCTGCTATATTAGCGAGTGAAATATTACCTATCTACCTAACGTTAGCGTCAGCTTGTTGCAACGTGCGACATACTAATGTCACAATGATAAAACACTAATACTAATAATAAAATACTAATGTCAATCACAGGCAAAGGAGAAGGAAAATATTAAGGGACAGCAGAGCAGGGCAGGGTCAGTCAGATGTACAGTGTCATCTAAGGGGGTGACGGGATAATGACAGAGTTTTTATTTAGATGAATAATTTCTTTAATGTGTTTAGAGTTGTGGCTGTTCAGTAGATGAACCTCACAGGCTCACCTATTTACAGCATGATTTGTCGATTTAACAAGTGTAATGTAAACACGTGAGTTATTATGAGTTTAAAAAACATCCTTTCCTGCATTTCTTCTGCTTTAGGAGTCAGTCTGCTGACCGAACACAACATAAACAGATCTGAAGAAACATCTACTGTCATTGAACCTAAGACAAAATAACCATAATGACGCAGTCTCCATGCTGCAATAATAATGATAGAGCTAAATTTTTTTACAGTGGGGACGTATCTTTAGTACAATTTGACTGTATTATTTGTGTCTCCCTCAAAAAATTGCTCAAGGGAAATTTACCCCCCTAGTGTAAAATGAGATTTGCACCCTTGTTAAACGCCAACGTTTGCGGCAGGCCAGCGCAGAAACTCCATTGAAAATACTGGGGTAAAGTTAATTTCCATATTTTAAAGACATGGTGTTGAAAAATATCATTTAATGCAGTGCTTCTTGTTTGGTCTGATACAAACTTTGTATCGTATCTCATCCAAGCAGTGAAGATTGAGTTTTTTAAACGAAATCAGACCTTATACAGGGCAATTTTGCATGGGATGACGATTAACCGGAAGCCATGGGGGTGACTGACTGAAATTAAAAGTCTGTGTACATATACCCTATTCTGATCTGAGAAATGTACCACTGCCACTGAGAAAAACTCTAAGGCTTTTCATGGCCGTCACTTTAGCTGCGTCCCAAATGACACACTATGCACTTATGCACTATGTACTTATGCACTTACACACTCAACAGTATAGTATATGTATGTGGTGTCGTCCCAAATGGAACACTAATGGCTTTTGTACTAAGCGGAAGTTCAAACTGTTTCCCTGATGATGTTCGACGGTCGCCAAATCAGTGAAATAAATGACCAAAATACCAAATAATACCTGGCATGAGTATAACCGCTCACCATCGGGAGGCGCTGTAATCACTCTCACAGGAGAACACTGCTCTCACAATCCAAAATAAATTGTTATCCAACATGTGCGCATGATAGCTCCGCCCCTTCCGCTGCGTGCGCAAAGCTGCGGTCGTTGAGTGTGTGAAGTGTCCATCATTACACACTTCAGTTTACCAGTGGAATGAGTGCATCATCCGGGTAATTAAAGTGCACTTATTATTGTTAGAGTTTTCAGTGTGAATGCACTACTTACACTATTTATACTACAAAATGGCGTAGAATAGTGCAAAAGTATGTGATTTGGGACGCAGCTTTTTTAAAATCAAATGTTGTACTTCTTTAAGGACTCGAGGAAAGTGCAGTTACACATCATCCACCAGTGGAGGCGGAATAACCCAGCTAACCAACCCAAACCTGGGTAGAAGAAGAGACTGAATCAGCTGCTTAATGAAGTCCAGCAGCTCCTCATGCCAGCCTGTGAGTAACTATTGTGTGTTTGTCTTTATCACGTCTCAAAATATTCCTAGAAACATTATTTTTTGTGCTGCTCCTGATTAGGCCTGTCACAATAATCAATATATGGACTTATCACACAACACATGGACGTGAGCTCAATCATTTTTAGTAATGCAATATACATCGGCCATACATAAAAACCAATACTAGCAACATTTGAGCTGATTGTGCAACATCTCTATCTGTGTCAGTATGGTTAAAAACACTATAATATTTACTATAATTACTATAAATAGTATATTTACATGTGTGTCTTACAGCTGAAAATAGATCTGTAGCAGATATCGCAGCCTCTGTTACTCTTTACCTGCACTATTGTGTTAACATTTATTATGAATTAATTGTTTTAAGATGTGTGTTTTCACATTCTGACTCCAATGCCTGCTTATTAAACTGTTAAAATGACGATAATTAAATGAAATGATCTTAAGAATGAAATCTGATGTGTTCTTTGGGAGAGTGTTCTTGCATTGTGATGATATTATATTGTCAGTCTGTCATTATATAATGATGAGTGGCATAAAATGGTCTTAAAATGACAATAATATTGTTTATCGCAATATATTTTGGTGCAATATATCATGACAGGCCTGCTTGTTTATGAAACGGGCCAAGATTTCAAAGTGAGCCTCAGGGTTTGCCTCTATAAACACATGATGCTGCTGAGACTCACAGCTCATGTTTTCATGTGATTTCATCACTGCATATAGAGTTTTCACTTATGTTTAGCTCTCATTCTAAACATCTCTCATTCTAATTCTAAACATTTCTACATTGTAAAAGCGCTATACAAATAAAGGTGAATTGAATTGAATTGAATTGTGCGCCACGGTGGCGTAGTGAGTTGCACGTTCGCCTCACAGCAAGAAGGTCGCTGGTTCGAGCCTCGGCTGGGTCAGTTGGCATTTCTGTGAGGAGTTTGTATGTTCTCCCTGTGGTCGTGTGGGTTGCTCCGGGTGCTCCGGTTTACCCCACAAGTCCAAAGACATGTGGTATAGATGAATTGGGTAGGCTAAATTGTCCATAGTGTATGAGTGTGTATGAGTGTGTATGGATGTTTCCCAGAGATGGGTTGTGGCTAGAAGGGCATCTGCTGCGTAAAACAAATACTGGATAAGTTGGCGGTTCATTCCGCTGTGGCGACCCCAGATTAATAAAGGGACTAAGCCGAAAAGAAAATGAAATTAATTGAATTGAATTGAATTGAATCTCATCAGGGGCGTCGCTAGACCGCACTTGCCCCAGTAAAAATCGCCAGTGCCCCAGTAAGTGGTTTGAGATACAATTTACTTTATATGCAAGTGTATTTATTCAGAGTGGTAATCCCAGAATAAAGATGTTATTCTCTATGTGCAACTGAACCAACAATGTAGTTTAATCAGAAACAAACTGACACATGCTCGCTGAAAACCATACTCGCGCACCTCACACACTGCTGCTGCTTGATGCTGACTCGCGCTGCTCTGCTCCCAGTTTGAAACTGGTACATTACGAAAAAGTACGCGCTGGTCATGCTTAGTAAAACCCGTGTAACTGCCTTTTATTTGGAGGTGCCGGCACGCAGTGAGTTTTGCAAGTTGACAAAACTAAAGTTTTAATGATATGATGGTGATCTTATTTAGACTAAGCATGGCTCCTGATAAAATTATTTTGAATTGTGAAGCAAAAAGGAGGGATGATGATTAAACTCGCCCATGTGTCAAGTCTAAGACAACAGATCATTCAATAAAACATCTTTTTTGTGTTCAATATAATTTTTTATAGAATTTAATTCTAAGGAAATTAATATTCATGCAAAGATTTCTGAAATGATCTTAGCATCACTCCAGTTGTCTTTACATTGTTCTCCAGTTACATTTTAGGATTTATTTCTGTTATTTATTTAGAATAATAATTGTATAATAATAATAATAATTATTATTATTATTGTTTATTTATTTTTTTATTATTTTTTAAATTAATTTATAATGAATATTTTCGGGCACCACGGTGGCGTAGTGAGTAGCACGTTCGCCTCACAGCAAGAAAGTCGCTGGTTCGAGCCTCGGCTGGGTCAGTTGGCATTTCTGTGTGGAGTTTACATGTTCTCCCTGTGGTTGCGTGGGTTTTCTCAGGGTGCTTCGGTTTCCCCCACAGTCCAAAGACATGTGGTGCAGGTGAATTGGGTAAGCTAAATTATCTATAGTGTATGTGTGTGAATGAGAATGCATGGACGTTTCCCAGAGATGGGTTGCAGCTGGAAGGGCATCCGCTGCGTAAAACAAATGCTGGATAAGTTGGCGGTTCATTCCGCTGTGGCGATCCCCGATTAATAAAGGGACTAAACCGACAAGAAAATGAATGAATGAATGTTTACTGTACATTATACACTGTAAATAAACCTGCTGGGTTCCACACTATCGATTTGTTGCGACAACACGAAGGAATTAAGTTAACTTATTAGCTTTTACCAGTTTAAGTGGATCAAACATAAAACAATTAAGTTGTTCCTCCTAAAACAAACCTCAAGAATTGTGTCGTTTCAGCGAATATAAAGATACAAAGTTTGAACAGTGACATGCTCTGTGCTTAGCATACTTTGAATACTGGGTCTGAAATCGCATGTAAACATGACTTTAAGACAACATTAGCACTGTTTATTTGTCAGTAAACAATGTTAATCTCTCATAGTCATTGGCTGCTAATATGATTTCCCAATTTAGAATACTTTTCTGATATGAAAATAAGGAGAAAGTCAGAATATGCGAATGTAAAACCAACTTTACCTCAATATTTTAATCAAGTAGGCTGAACAAACAGCAAACCTAATTTATCTGAGTGCCTATCAATTTCAGTTTAAGCCAAATTAAAGCCGAATATACTTGAAATGCACCCTGTAATCCCTTAAAACTTCCATTTTGTAAGTTCCTGCCATCTCTGCCCGGTTGATGTTCCTCAAGTATATCATTGTGGTCTTTACAATGTTAATGCATGCAAATGTGGACGGAGGAGGAGCTGAGGTAAAAGCATTTCCACATCACAGCTTCACCTTCTCTTGAGCTTCTCATCGCTTTGTGCTTGTGCGCGGTCTGTCTGCCTTTCTGTCTGTCTGTCTGTGTTTTTATCCGGCGGTGAGCACAATAAAGCAGCTCAGCATCATCTTCATCATCATATAAGCGCGCGTGCCCGCGGCTCGCGTAAACATAGCAGCAAAATAAAAAAACGCAGCGTTGCTTACCTCGCCGTTGTGTCAGGATGAATTTAGCAGCCTCTTCTGTTGGGAAGAGGCTTTGTGGCTCTGCGAGAGGACACACACACATGTACACGCATGCATACACACGCATACACACACTCAGCCGCGTGCGCGCGCTCGCTCGGTCAGCCTCCCACTGCAGGAGCATCTGATCCTGCTACCGGTGCCGTGATGGAGGAGCCATGATGATGATAATGATGATGATGGTGGTATAATCCACATATAGATGATAGGAGACCTTCTTGTCTGTCAAATATTCCTCCTCTGCTTCTCTCTGTGTCTCTCGCATGCACGCACGCGCGCGCGCTCCTGTGGGTTGTCTTTGCGGAGTGCGTGTACTGTATGTGTGTGTGGTGTGTGCATACTGTGTGTGTGTGTGTGACAGCATCGCCTTGGAAACGAGCCACGCCCCCTTTGTGTACGCGGTGAGCGGGTGATTTGAGACGCGCGCTGATAAACAGGTCAGCTCATGAATAATTAATGAGATGATGAGGGTCAGGACAGCCTGGTGATGATGCCATATAATGGTTGATCAAGTGCAGTTTACTTTACTTATTTGCATGTTATTAAGGTTATAAAGTTTGAGTTATTTACAAATAATACACTAGTTGTGATGAATTCCATAACTGATCTTATTAACCGACCAGCTCATGAATAATTAATGAGATGGTGAGGGTCGATCGCGACAGCCCTGCAATGAAACTATTATTCAAATTTGAGTCATTATGACTAAATTATCTTACATTGGGTTTTTACCAGCAATAGCTTACTATTAATGTAATGACGTTTGATTTATTTATAAATAATACACTAGTTGTGATGAATTCTATAACTGATCTCATTAACCGACCAGCTCATGAATAATTAATGAGAAGGTGAGGGTTGATCGCGACAGCCCTGCAATGAAACTATTATATTCAAATTTGAGTCACTATGACTAAATTATCTTACATTGGGCTTTTACCAGCAATAGCTTACTATTAATGTTATGACGTTTGATTTATTTACAAATAATACACTAGTTGTGATGAATTCCATAACTGATCTAATTAACCTCATGAATAATTAATGAGATGGTGAGGGTCGATCGCGACAGCCCTGCAATTAAACTATTATATTCAAATTTGAGTCATTATGACTAAATTATCTTACATTGGGTTTTTACCAGCAATAATTTATTATGTTATGACGTTTGATTTATTTACAAATAATACGCTAGTTGTGATGTATCCAATAAACTTACCTTAAACCTGAGGTCATAAACCGACCAGCTCATGAATAATTAATGAGATGATTGAAACGTAAATGTCTTTGAACTATCTCAGATCAGACATTTATATATCTTAAACTTATAAATCTTATTTAATATGATACATTAAGATTGAATTATCCTAAATTTACCAATAATGTGGGTTATTTTGGGTCAGATCAGATAGAAGTGCATTTTTTATCGTATTTGTATTTATTTAAATATTTTAATTGCATATTTCACATTATAAAGTTTCGAATTATTTACAAACACTGCAATAGTTATCAATTCAATAAACTAATGTGAAATGTTTAAAAATCACACATCTCATGAATAATTAATGAGTTATTTAGGCTGGTATTAATAAGGGAAAACACAAATGTCTAAATGATCCAAATAATCAGATACTTCAAAGTTATTCAGCTTTTTAAATATGTGACTCATTATGACTGAATTATCCTAAATCCACCAGTAATAATGGTTATGTAAATATGGTCTGTTTACAAACAATAACTAGTCATAAATTCATTAAACTAATGCGAAATGCTGAAACCAGGCATCTCATGAATAATTAATGAGATGATGAGGGTCAGGACAGCCCGGTGATGATGCCATACAACGGTTGATCAAGTGCAGTTTACTTTAATTATTTGCATGCTATTAAGGTTATAAAGTTTGAGTTATTTACAAATAATACACTAGTTGTGATGAATTCCATAACTGATCTCATTAACCGACCGGCTCATGAATAATTAATGAGATGATGAGGGTCGCGACAGCCGTGCAATGAAACTCAAATTAAAATTTAATTCAAATATTCAAATTTGAGTCATCATGACTAAATTATCTTACATTGGGTTTTTACCAGCATTAGCATATTATTACTACTATAATGTTTGATTTATTGACAAATATTGCGTCTAGTGGGGATGAATTTAATAAACTAGCCTGAAACCCCACTCATAAACCGGCCAGCTCATGAATAATCAATGAGATGACTGAAACACAAATGTCTCTAAATAATCTCAGATCAGATTTTCAGATATCTCAAACTCATAATTTAATATGATGCTTTATGACTGAATTATCCTAAATTTACCAATAAAATATAGGTAATTTTGTTGGGTCAGATCAGGTAGGTGTACATGTAATTGTGTTTGTATTTATTAATATATTTTAATTGCATATTTCACATTGTAAAGTTTAGAACTATTTACAAACAGTACACTAGTCATTAACTCATTAAACTAATGTGAAATGCCCAAAAATCGGACAGCTCATGAATAATTTATGAGTTATTTAGGCTCGTATTAATAAGGGAAAACACAAATGTCTAAATGATCCAAATAATCAGATACTTCAAAGTTATTCAACTTTTTAAAATATGTGATTCATTATGACTGAATTATCCTACATCTACCAGTAATTTTGGTTATGTAAATAAGGTCTGTTTACAAACAATAACTAGTCATAAATTCATTAAACTAATACGAAATGCTCAAATCGGGCATCTCATGAATAATTAATGAGATATTTAGGCTGGTATTAATAAGGTAAAACACGAACATCTAAACAATCTAAATAATCAGATTAATATATGAATCAATATGAATAAATTATCCTACATTTAGCAGTAATGTATGTCATTGTATGGGGTCAGATCAGGTAGGTGTACAGGTATTATTTATTTATTTATATTTTACAAAATGGCAGGTTTTATTTACATACTTTTATTCACTTTAAGTTTGTTATTATTTACAATTTATACACTAGTTTTTTATTCAATCTAATTGGAAATGTGCGCGGACTAGCTCATGAATAATTAATGAGATGATTGAAACACAAGATCTCAGATCAGACATTCATATCTCAAACTCATAAGTCTTATTTATTTTTTGTGATTCACTATGACTGAATTATCCTAAATTTACCAATAATGTGGGTCATTTTGCTGGGTCAGATCAGGTAGGTGTACATTTAATTGTATTTGTATTTGTTTAATTGTTTTAATTGCATATTTCACATTATAAAGTTTAGAGCTGTTTACAACCAATACACTAGTCATGAACTCATTAAACTTATGTGAAATGATCAAAAATCAGACAACTCATGAATAATTAATGAGTTATTTAGGCTGCGATTAATGAGGGAAAACACAAATGTCTAAACGATCTAAATAATCAGATTAATATACGATTCTACATGACTGAATTATCCTAAATTTAGCAGTAATTTACATCATTGTATGGGATCAGATCAGGTAGGTGTACAGGTATTATTTATTTGTTTGTTTTTTTACAAAATGGCATGCTTTATCTACATTTATTTACTTTAAGTTTGTTATTATTTACAATTTTTACACTAGTTTTGTATTTAATAATCTAATTGGAAATGTGCGCTCATAAATCAACCAGTTCATGAATAATTAATGAGATGATTGCGTGCCAAAACATGCCGGATAATGTATAACAGACGTTTTGATTTATTTTTAAAATATGCAGGTAATAATCAATCATAAATTTGTGTGCTATTTAAATAATCTATAATAAACCGTCTGCTCATGAATAATTAATGAGATGAGGCTGTTGATGTAGCAGCAGTCAGATGACAGAAGCTCAATTATCAAACATGTCTAAATCACAATCTTTAAAGAACAAATTTGACTGAATTATGCAACATTATAGGTTTTACCTTCGTTTTGATGGGTTAAATTGGGTACAGCATTGTTTTTACCTTTGACTTCTTAACATAATTGCATATTTTGACTTGCTGTTATTTACAAATCATTTGGAATTCAATGAACTAATAAGAAATGTGGACTCATAAAGTGACCAGCTCATGAATAACTAATGAGATGATGAGTACCAGCTTATGAATGAATGATTAATAAGATGACATGAGGACCACGGACCATAATCATCTTTATTTATGATGCGTAACATGAACTGGACTGTTTTTGTTATCTTGACCATTAAAAATTGTTTGTTTAAACAAATATAGGGTGGCATGGTGGCACAGTGGTTATCACAGTCACCTCACCGCAAGAAGGATGCTGGTTTGAGTCCTGACTGGGTCAGCTGGCATTTCTGTGTGGTGTTGGTGTGGGTTTCCTCCGGGTGCTCCGGTTTCCCCCACAGTCCAAGCACATGCGCTATAGGTGAATTGATTAACTAAATTTGCCGTAGTGCATGAGTGTGTGTGTAAATGTGAGAGTGTATGGGTGTTTCCCAGTACTGTGTTGCGGCTGGAAAGGCATTAGCTGCGTAAAACATATCCTGGAATAGTTGGTGGTTCATTCCGCAGTGGTGACACCTGATAAATAAAGGGACTAAGCCGAAAAAAATGAATGAATGAATGAACACATATGTAATATGCTGATGCAATAAACTAGCAGTGATAAACTGGTCAGCTCATGAATAATCAATGAGATGATGCTAGGAAATAACATCAGTCAGAACACAGAAGCTGAATCATCAAATATTTACCACAGTAAACACAGTGTACAACAGAGAAATACCAAATACCACATTTTAAATTGATTTGGTGTGTAAAATGTGTTTTTTAAATATTAATAAAGCCATTTTATATATACATACACACAAAGTAGGGCTGGGCGATTAATCGAAAAATAATCAAAATAGACATTCAGAAGCTATAATCAGTCTAATTTTTGCAAGTCGATTTTATCGATTATTTTCCCCTATTGTGTGGAGCACGTGATGGGATTGACTGCAGCTGATCCCTATCACTAATCACTAACTAGCCAATCGGATCATTCCAAATTTAACATAAATATCCAGCCTAAATTTCATTCCTCATCTTCGTTTTGGAAGTTAAAGTCACAAGCACCTAATACATACACACTAGGGCTGTGCAATATGGAAAAAATAATCATTTTGCGATTTTTTTTTTTTTTTTTTTTGGAACGAATATTGTGATTTGCGATTTTTGGCAACTGTGTTTTCTTTTTCAAGCGCGCTACATACACACATTCTACATGTATTCAGTGCACAAGAAGTGCAGAGCAAAATATTTCACGATGAAATAACAGTATTGAGTTTAATAAACAAAACTGCAGTAAAATTGTCTTTAAAACAGACGACATAAACTAACTGAAGATGAAGTAACGTCAGCTCTAGTTAAACACATACTGTACACAGCAGCACTCTTTGCTGGATCAACAAAACTAATAAATTGTATTAAAAACAGACAACATGAAGAAATAAAGATGAACTAACCTCAATTCCAGTCAGAACAATAAATAAAAACTAACGTCAATCAAAACCACCTATTCGCCTCTCCCGCTCAACTTCGTCATGCGCGGAGTGAGCTCTGATTGGCTAACATCTTTCTCCCGCTCAGCTTAGCTGTAATTGCCCGGTGTGCTGATTGGTTAACATATTAAAATCATGCGCACAAGAACGTGAACAAAAATCTAAATAAATTAAGAGATAAAATTGCAGCCTTTGCGATTTAGAAATTGCGTGTGCTTAAATCACATTTAAAAAAAATATATATATATATATATATATATATATATATTTTTTTTTTTTTTTTGCGATTGCTATTAATTACACAGCCCTACTACACACTGGCACAGTTGGCGGTCTATTCTTGCGAAGTTATAGAGAACTACCTGATCTTGTATCTCTCCTAATGCTCATTGACCAGGCGGGAGCCTTGGGCTCATCTATCTCCAAGCTCAGGGTTCTCTCCCAGGACAGCATGCCAAACCTGCTAAAATAGTCAAGCATTATCTACACAGCATTAGCATTATCTACACAAGCATTAGTACACAGCACCTTATAACAATATAAAATGCAATACTTCTCCTCACACATTTGTACACAGCACCTTATAACCTCTATATTTATAACAAATCTGTACATACATTTCAACATTCAGATCGTTGGACTGACTGCATCTCTGATTAATGTCTATCGTCTTCTTTGTCTGAGCATATTTACTGTACAAAACTTATCTGTGAACTATAAAGGCAAAAATATATATATTTATAAAAAATAAAATAATCATTCATTAATCATAATCGAGATAAAATATTAAAATGGAAAATATTCCAGCCCTAAAACAAAGACAAATTATAAATACAAAAATATATATGAGACAAAAAAATAATTTTGATTGATTTTGTGGATAGTAAAATCCATGTTAAACTATAATAATGCTTCACCACTTTTTTAATAATTAATTGTTTAGAAAATAATATTAAACATTATTAGTAACTTTGCCAGTTTTTACAAAATAACATTTAAATAATATTTTAATTACATTTATTTTGCATTACTTCCATCTGATTAAATCTGATACTAATATTAAATTCAGAAACATCAGTTAATCAGAAAGTCAAATTATGAAACATATGTCATTAGTAATCAATAGCTTTTAAATAATCATTTAAATAAATTAGAATATCTAATAATAATAATAATAATAGCGATGTGGTGGCGCAGTAGGTAGTGCTGTCGCCTCACAGCAAGAAGGTCGTTGGTTCGAGCCTCGGCTGGGTCAGTTGGTATTTCTGTGTGGAGTTTGCATGTTCTCTCCGTGGTTGCGTGGGTTTCCTCCGGGTGCTCCGGTTTCCCCCACAGTCCAAAGATATGCGGTACAGGTGAATTGGGTAAGCTAAATTGTCTGTAGTGTATTAGTGTGAACGAGTGTGTATGGAGGTTTCCCAGAGATGGGTTGCGGCTGGAAGGGCATCCACTGCGTAAAACAAATGCTGCATAAGTTGGTGGTTCATTCCACTGTGGCGACCCCAGATTATTAAAGGGACTAAGCCGACAAGAAAATGAATGAATGAATGAATAATAATAATGCATTTTATTTAAAGGCACCTTTCTTGATACTCAAGGTCACCGTACAAGATATTAAAAACAGTCAGTTCAAATAAAAACACAATATAAAAGTCAAAAGAATGCAATAAAAACTTAAAAAGTGCAGTTGAGCTAAAGAGAGTAGGCTATATCTGAACAGATGTATTTTGAGTTTGGTTTTAAATTGTGAAAGAGAGACTAAATTACGGAGATCAGGAGAAAGTGAATTCCAAAGCTGAGGAGCAGAGCGGCTGAAGGATCTGCTCCCCATGGTGACAAGGCGAACAGGGGGAACAGTGAGATGAATGGAAGAAGAAGACCTGAGTGTTGGAGAAGGTGTGGCGATATGAACAAGAACTAAACTGACATTTTCAATTTACTATAACCTTCTATCTGAAGCTGCTTTGACACAATCTACATTGTAAAAGCGCCATACAAATAAAGGTGAATTGAATTGAATTGAACAAGACTAGTGAGGTATGGCGGAGCATGATTGTGGACGGCTTTAAAAGTGAGACGAAGTATTTTATAATTAATCCTGATGAAGACGGGGAGTCAGTGAAGCTGTTGTAGAACGGGTGTGATGTGACAGATAGAGGGGGTGTTTGTGATAATACGGGCTGCAGCGTTTGGTACCAGTTGTATAAGGTGTTTTATCAGGTAGACCAAACAGAAGTGAATTACAGTAATCTAAACGGGATGTGACCAAACTATGAACAAGAATGGCGGTTGATTGAGGTGTGAGGGAAGGACGTAAACTATATATATTGCGAAGGTGGAAATAAGCAGACCGGGTGACATTATTAACATGTGCAGTGAATGAAAGGGTGCTGTCGAAGATGACCCTCAGACTCTTGACCTGAATGGAGGGGGTGATGACAGAATCATCTGTGGGAATAGAAAGGTTATGTGTTTGTTTAAAGTGGATTGTGTACCTATGAGTAAAAGTTCGGTTTTATTGTCATTTAATTTCAGGAAGTTTGAGGTAAACCAGGATTTGATGTCTGTAAAGCAGTTAGTAAGGGATGAAGGAGGGAGTTTGAGGTTGGGTTTGGTGGATAGGTAGAGCTGGGTGTCATCTGCGTAGCAATGAAAATGGATTTGGTGTTTGTGGAAGATATAACCAAGTGGAAGAAGGTAGATGATAAGGTAGGGGACCCAGAACTCACATTTACATCTCATTAGAATAAAACAGTCACCTCAGAATGAGCTGAAATCCATCTTTTCATGTTATTTAATGTTCATCAATGAGGGAAAACACAGTCATTGAAAATGTATCTATACATGTGATCAGTTGTAGCTTTAATCTAGCACACAGTTGGCATAACTTTGCTTAGTTGCAGCAGTTTTGTTCCGTGCAACCATAGCCGGTGGTGTTACACCATATTCTGTGACCGTCGAAATCTGTGACCCTAGAGGGCGTGGCTGTGTAATCTACGTCTATGGAAAACATTTGTTTAGAATAGCTGTTTATTGGTATTCAGTGCAGAAATGCTTACTTGTTAGCCCAGAACACACGAGTTGTTTACATGTGCGTCAAATATAGGCTACAGTACGTGCTAGAGCCGTGCACGTTTTTAAAACGTTCATTTCTCACTGTTTAGTCATTTAAGTATTTTATTTACATTGTTATATTAATAAATATTAATACTATATCGATCATGTGTTGCTTACATGTTGGCCAACTAACACCGGCCCTCCCTATAAGCGAACTAAACGGCTGCTTAGGGCCCTACGGCCACTAGGGGGCCCCCCACAACCCACCATGGCCTTTGCTTCATTGCCTTCCCCATTTATATCCCTGATTTATTTAGAAAATTGGACCGCAAAAATGAAACGAAACTAACTCTATTCTTCAGGCGTAGAGAAACACTGAAGGGGAAAATGACGACGAGAAGAGACGAGCGCAAAATTATTTTTAATATCGCTTTTAAGTGCTAATGATGATGTTAAAGACAATCCTGAAGCACATTTATCTAAAATAGGCAATTATTGAAGACACTAAAAATGCTGGGTTGTTTTAGCCATACACTGGGTCAAAAAAAATACAACTGTTGGGTTAAAACTGTGATTTAAATTTTACATATATTATTTAGCATATTTTAGAGAGTAATAAACACTGCTGTGGCCTGAGAGGTCACTGTGTGTGTGTGTGTGTGTGTGATTAGCACTTCTGCTTTTGTCCTTTTTGTTACGCAGAGCATTTAAAGTCCGTCTAAAACAATGAGGCTCAATCAGCTTTTGTCCTCTGACTTTAGCATGCTAATAGAACTGAACAATCATTCCCTGAAACCGTAGATCAGCAAAGAAGAGACATGCTTTTGTATGTGTCAAACACTTGTGAGCACTAAATCAGTTATTCACATTCATTAACGTTAAGAGTTGCAGTTAAAAGTGCAGTGGGTCAGTTATTGACTCTCTAAAGCAGGGTTATTCAATTAGTTTGTCATGGGGGGCAGTTCACGAAAAGCATCCCAAATGAGGGGCCGGAGAGGTGACTTACAATTTAAGTGATGACACAACAGCAATATGAGGCCATATGCTGTATTTCTGCTGCTTAAAGCCGCCTTTCCACTGCACACGACATTTGGACACGACTATCGGAATACGCCCCCTTGTGGCAGTCGCACAGTATTTTCAGTGTTGTCGGGCACCATGAGGGAGACGCTGATTCTAGCAGTGTTTAAAATAAAGGATTCTCGCAGTGTCCGAAATAGGAGTGCAAGAGCAAAAGCCCTTATTATCCGTGTGTTCACCATGGTTGAATAAATGAATACTGAAACTCATAGGCCGCTAAAAATGTCTATAATAATATTTTTATTAATAATTTATGAATAAAAATGTTTCTTTTTAATACACACTTTTTCTGATTCCAAAAAATAACGAAAAAACACTATTTCTCATCTCGCGCGCACGGACCTGCTTGGACAACACTGAAATACATCACTTCCGGTCGGCCGGTCGCATACGGTCTAGTCGCAGGAGTTCAAATATTTCAACGGATCCGCGGCTCAAATCGGATCCGAATTTCCCGCATACGGAGATGATCGGAGCTCCACGCACCTCCCGGACTACTCTCCATTGGAAATGAATGACTTCCGGTCTGTCGTTTGTCGTGTGCAGTGGAAAGGCGGCTTTAGAAACCCACGTTGGCTTTTTCTACTTTAAAACGTTAATATTGTTGTATTGCGAAACATAACATCACTGCATTGGACAATGTGGCTATTTTTACAAACACATTCAAATGTTGTATTTCAAAGCACAACATAATTTGCAACTTACAATTGATTAAATTGCAAGTCATATCTCTCTGGCCCCTCATTTGGGATGCTTGCGGTGAACTGGCCCCCATAACAGACTAATTGAATAGCTCTGGTTTAGTCCGTTTATTCAACAGAGGTTATAGAGCGGAATGAACCGCCAACTATTCCAGCATATGTTTTACACAGCGGAAGCCCTTCAAGCTGCAACCCAGTACTGGGAAACACCCATACACACTCATACAGTATGGGCAATTTAGTTCATCAATTCCCCTATAGCACATGTCTTTGGACTTGTGGGGGAAACCGGAGCACCCGGAGGAAACCCACGCAAC
Organism: Danio albolineatus; assembly: GCA_903798035.1. Taxonomy (NCBI): domain Eukaryota; kingdom Metazoa; phylum Chordata; class Actinopteri; order Cypriniformes; family Danionidae; genus Danio; species Danio albolineatus. The sequence continues at coordinate 700 of CAIGQQ010019160.1, read as the reverse complement.
CACGGGGAGAACATGCAAACTCCACACAGAAATGCCAACTGACCGAGCTGGGACTCAAACCAGCGACCTTCTTGCTGTGACGCCACACTGCTAACCACTGAGCCACCTTGCTACTCCAACCAAAGATTTAGCTCATTTTTATTCTATATATTTCCAGCAAGCTGTTAAACCAGTTTAATTATATGCAAATAAGCGTTATCGTCTTCCAGGTAAACTCTGCTGATAGTGTGCAGATGCAAATTCCTCAAGTCAAAAGTACCAGAGCAGTTTGATATCAAATGTGCTGCATTTATTGAAGCATTAATAACACACGCGACAATATGATGCCTATTCACAAACGCTAAAAAAAAGTTACAAAAAAAGTATGTATATACAAAAGAAAATATATGTACAAACACAGGACAGACACACAAGAGCACCAAAAAACGAACAATGTTTCTAAACCTAGTGAGGTTTTAGGATTATTTCACGTCCAGAATTAATATCCCGCTCAATTATTCTGCTCCTTTTAATCCAAGATGTTCATTTCTGTCTTTCTTGAATGGAAGTTTAAGGAAAACGTGCAGGAGTTTTCTCCATGTAGTAAACTTATGAGTTTCACTGCAGCTTTTAGGAATTAGATTCTTATACAGAGGAGACAATGTTATTTTCTAAAAGACAAAAATAAGAGACAATATTAACTACAAAAGTTTGCAGCAAA
>CAIGQQ010019154.1:9530-21389 GCA_903798035.1 Danio albolineatus | reverse complement strand
TAACATCTATTTTTTGTCTAAAGCCTTCTATTTTATCACTGAAAAAATTCATAAAGTCTTCGCTACTCATTTGCGGTGTGATATTTTGTTCCAACGATGACCGATTGTTTGTTAATTTAGCAATGGTGTTAAATAGAAATCTAGGATTGTTATGGTTATTTTCTATCAGTTTACGGAGGTGCTCGGCCCTGGCAGATTTGAGGGCCCTCCTATAGCTGGACATACTGTCTTTGTACGCAATTCTAAAGACTTCTAAATCAGTTTTTTTCCATTTACGTTCCAGGGCACGGGTTGCTGTTTTGAGAGCGCGCGTATGACTGTTATACCATGATGTAGTTTTATCTTCTCTAGTCTTTTTTAATTTGATGGGTGCCACAGTATTTAGTGTGCTAGTAAGGATGGCATCCATGCTGCTAGTTATTACATCGAGGTCATTTGCATTTGCAGGTGCATTTCGAAATAAAGAAAGATCAGGCAAGTTATTTGCGAATTCCTCTTTGGTAGACGGAACGATGGATCTACTAAGGCGATGTATTGGTGCGGATCTGCTAATGTCAGGTAAACATAGCTTGTAAAGTAAGAGGTAGTGGTCCGTAATATCGTCGCTTTGTGGTATAATCTCTACATCCATGACCTCAATTCCATAAGAGAGAATTAGATCTAAAGTATGCTTTAAGCGATGCGTGGGACCAACAACATTTTGCTTTATCCCAAGGGCATGTAGTAGATCCATAAATGCGAGCCCTAGTGTATCATTAGCGTTATCTATATGGATGTTAAAGTCTCCTACAATTAGTATTTTATCAGTTTTAACTAGTAAGTCAGAAATAAAATCAGAAAACTCTTTTAGAAAATTGACATAGGGTCCTGGGGGTCTATATATGGTGATTAAAGCGAGAGATAGCATTTTATTCATAGTATCCGAAAGCATAACATTAAGCGCCAATACTTCAAAGGAGGTAAACATAAGTCCGTTTCTCTGATTAACATTAAGAATACCACTAAAGATTGATGCAACTCCACCACCACGACCAGTTTGACGAGCCTCATGCTTATAAGAGAATCCTGGAGGAGTTGCTTCATTTAAACTAATATAGTCATTTTGTTTCAGCCAGGTTTCAGTGAGACAGAGTGCATTAAGATTGTTATCTGTAATAATGTCATTTATGATAAGTGCTTTAGGTGCTAGTGACCTGATGTTCAGGAGACCTAGCTTTACAATATTTATATTTTCATTTTTTGGTATTTTTTCTGGTTTGATTCTTAATAGATGTCTTCTAGAGCACACAGTACGCTTATTTCTTGGTCTAGTAATACGAGGAACAGACACAGTTTCTATGCGGTTAGCCGGACATGCATTATTGTGAATTAAGTGGGATGAAGAAGGGTCTATATGGCTAGAATGTGGATTTTTTGAATGTTTACTTACTAGTCAGACAGAACGAAGCGTCCTGGAGATGTTGTCCGACAGCAGATCAGCTCCAGCTCGACTGGGGTGCAGCCCGTCAGCACGGAAGAGCCTAGGACGCTCCCAGAAAAGATACCAGTTATTGGCAAAGAGCAGTTTCTGTTCTTTACACCATGTTAATAGCCATTCATTCAGAGCAAAAAGTCTACTGAACCTTTCACTTCCTCGGCGGTAGGTAGGAAGCGGTCCAGAAACGATGATCTGCGTGGTGGGCGCGGTGCGACGAACCGTCTCGATCAGGCTCCTGAAGTCCTCCTTCAGGATCTCCGACTGTCGCAGCCCGGTGTCGTTCGTCCCCACATGGAGGACGACGGCACCGATGCTCTCGCCAGCGGTCAGGATAGCAGGAACCTGGGCACAGAGATTCTTAATGCGGGCACCGGGAAAGCAGTGAGTGCGTACTTTGTTACCTTTAGTGGAAGCAGCGCGGACGTGGCGAACGATAGAATCACCGATGATCGCCACATCACGGCCCGTCTCGCGGAGGGGGGCGAAGCGGTTCTCCGCGGAGATCTCGAACGGGGGAGCAGGAGACGTCCTGCCCCGGGACCTGGCAGGCACCTACCGCGGCTGCACCCAGGGGCCGTGGTAGCCGGGAGTCGGCGTGAACAACCACTGGGCGAGCCGCGTACGCGGTGCACTGGGCCTGGACAGAGAAACACGCGGGGTTGAGGTAGACGGAGTGTTGTGATCGTATTGAACACTTACCTCAGATGAGCGAGACGCAGCGCCGGGTGCAGCGAGTGATGCCCGCCGCTCCCGAAGCTGCGCACGCTTCATCTTCAGATCCCTGATGAGCTTCCCCAGATTGTCGATCTCGCGATCCAGCAACTCGATCGTAGTTTCTCCTGCACACAAAAGCGACATTGAAAAGGGAGAGGAGCAAAGCCAGTAAGTGGGTAAATGAGTGAGTGAAGGAAGCCGGTAGCTTTTGCTGGCTAGCGGTGCTAGCAGGCTAAAGCTACAAGCAACAAGCGGATGCTCGAGAGACACAACGTTTTAAGGTAGATTTGTTTGTATAAATGTATTAAAGGTATGTCCACCCTAGGTAGAACGGAGAAATATTTAGCGAATGTGGATGTATTCTATGATAAAAATGTAAATTGCGAATCGAGGCGACGGAGCTTCAAACACACACAGCTAGACTACTGGAACAGCGTCAGTGACGTCACTCGAGCACTTTTGAGAGAGAAATGCAGCATGCATTATTTAAACATATCATATTTTGTCGGTTATATATATATACACACACACACATACATACAGCTTTTGGTTCTGCTTATTTGATTTAATTTAAAACGTGGCCATATGCATTATATGCCTCCTACATGAAAACATTCAGCATGTTTCTGGTTTTATAGAGAACCTTGGGCACATGGAATGGTTAACAGCAGATATTCCTCGTCACTCACCACCATACATGCATACAATAATTCTTCTAATTTCAATTTAATTCAATAATTTACTTTGAATGAAAACACTGAACCTATGATGATGGTTGTGAGCAGTTTTGTCGGTTAGAGGAGACTTGACACCCGACGACAATTTCGCTTGAAGGACGAAAAGGCGTTTGGCTGATTCTTTCCTGAACTTGCCTGCGAGTGTGCCTTTTTAGACCGCTCGTCCCTGAATCACTGTGTACTTGACTGAGATTAAGCATGTTTTACAAGCAGGTTATGGTCACAGTCACATTTACTCTCACAACCTTCACTAATATTTCCAACTTCCCGAGTAGTTCTGTTCATTAATGGACATCATTACTTCTGACTCACCGCTGCAAATAATGTTTTTTAAGGGTGCTTTCACACTTGTATCAATTGCCTGGACCGTACCCAAGTTCGATTGTCCCCCCATGCCACCTTCTTGGTTGGTTTGTGTTCACAGTCTTTTTTCCTTCTGAACACCGGTACGCTTGCGTCATCAAGCCGATGTTTTGTGTACATCTGTTGCCAGGCGACGGGCAAGAAAGCAAAGCGCCAAAATGGAAAGACGTCTGCACATCGCGGTTGTCTCGCTTTAACTGAACCTTTTGGTTTAGAACATACAGAAAGTGTCTCGCGTCTATCTGCCGCAAACATTATACACATTCAGAACATCACGCGATGTCCCAGCTGTTTTTGGAGGAGACAAGCGTTATCACTGTGTTTGCTCTGGCTCGGTCGCGCTTGTCAGCACGTGATACTCAGACACACACACACACACAGTTCTGATGGCTTCTGGGTCGTGTAGTTCTTTTTTAATTGCATTACATTGTAATCGTATTAAAAGGAAACTACAAAAATGGCAGTGCATTTTCTTTCTTGAATGTCTTGTTATGTCCACCAATGCATTCGTTTATTTAATATAATCGCAAGATTTGCTGTAATGTAATCGCATAGGCTGACATCGCGATTGCGATATGATTAATCGTGCAGCACTACTATAATGTCAAATAACTAAATCTGTAAAAAACAAGTCTTGCAGAAAGTTCCTGTTTGGGTTGCAGCTGCACAGAAAGGAGAACTGGTGTAGATGAGGAAAAATATTGCTTTATTGTCTTATTATTCACTCTTTTTATGTATTTTTGGTATTAGAGAAATATACTCCCATTTGCCTCACTATTCATTCTTTGTTACATGTGTTTTTGTCAGACATGATGATGTCTAACCATTTTTCCTGATACAGTGTATTTTTCCTTAACTCATGTTATGATGTGTTACTAACTAACTGCTAAACCTCGAAAGCTGTGTGTAGGTGTCGGATGGAGACGGAGCTGCAGAGATAATGGGAAGTTGGGCTTCCCCTAGATAGGTGCATACACAGGTCAAGAGTTCATAGACAGGGCTACAAAGAAATGTGGGTAGATGCAGCATCGCTACATCTTTTGTACTGCTATGTGTGATTTATGATCTGCTTTAATAAAATTGATATTATCTTGATTTGTCTGTAAGAAAGTTATGATGCTTAGATGTGCTTTTATGAATTTTTGCTACAGTTGCTTGCTGCGCCCAGAGGTCCGTAAGTTGTGTCAAGTATGTAAAGTAAAGAGACTAAGGAGGGGTGATACTTTCACTTCACCTTTGTTTCTGTGTGCAGATGTCCCTCTTTGTGTGCAGAACACAGATCTTTGAGAGATGATTCTGCCTGAGAACAGCTGATGGCAACAACAGAGATTGGGGTTTACTGCTTGGAGGAGTGGCGAAGGAGATCTGACACTGCTAATGGATAAAAAGATAGAGTCCAAAGAGTTCGAGAGCTTTGGAGACCCTGACTGCTTAGCTGACGGTTCTTCAAAGCCCAGGATCCTGATCTTCGCTTTATTCACGTATGCTCGACAAATAAATTCATTGATTTTGATTAATTGACTCCTAACCGATTATTGAATTGGGGTAGACTAAGAGGAGGTGAGAAATAGTCCAACATTCTGCAGACATAAATAAATTCTTAAGGGTCTGATTATATTGACGTGCTTATTAGGCCTGTATAAACTGCTTTTACTCCAGTCAGACTAAAATAAACACACACTTCTTTTTTTGCAAGTTGCAAGTGCACCATCTGGATTTTAAAGTGCACTTAATCTTTTTAGATTAAAAGAATGTTTCAGCGTGAGTGCACTACTTAATCTATTTATACTACTAAATGGCGTAGAATAGTGTATGTGATTTAGGATGCAGCTATAGACAGCACTGACAGAGCCCTACCTGCTGTTTTCCAGCTTTTTTTTTTAGATAAATGTCCACTGAAGCTCTTGTGAGTCTCCATCCTCTGCCTGCTCTCTCTCCATAACTGGAAAAAGAAAAACCTGACACAGACCTAATTACTCCTCCATCTTGAAAGGACGTCCATTGATTCACCCATCCATCAGATTAAAAAAAAAAACATACCTGCTGAAAAAAACTGCTTAAACCAGCTTAGGCTTGTTGGCTGGTTTTAGCTGGTTTACCAGTCTGGTTTTAGAGGGGCTTTGGTCATTTCCAGGCTGGTCAACCAGCTAAAACCAGCCAACCAGCCTAGGCTGGTTTAAGCTGTTTTTTTCAGCAGGGATTCCTGACCATAATGAATAAAACAATTCTAAAAATGATCAAACATAAATAAATATTTAAAAGATTGTCAATTAATAAACACTGCATAATTAGTGTTGGTATATTACCAGAAGTAGAGTTCCTTTAACATAAACAAGCCTGTATCTTACCTGTTGTCTTGTTTCCCTCTTGAGCATCCCACACTCATTTTAGTGAAGGTATGTATTGAAACATTGTTTTTTCATATACAATTTTATTATCATATTTTGATCACTTTCTTCCCTTCTTCTTCCTAGCTATTGTTAAAAAGATTCTTGTGAATCAAGAAATGATCAAAGAGCAGATGGGAACATTAGTAAAAATGGTCTATGACCTTAAAAAGCTGTCTACAACAGAGGATACCCCAACCATAAACACAGACAGCTTCCTAATCTCCAGTCTTCAACAACTCCAAATGATTGAGGGACAGCTTCAACAGGAAGACTACAAGATGGCTTTAGTAAGATTTCATATTTTAGTTAACAACAAAAGTAAATCGGTTTACTGTGTCTATAGTTCTAAAACATCTAAATTTAGCCATTTTTATACTTACTGTTGTTTAAATATATTTATAATTATAGGCAAAAGAAATCTTAATGTCAGACTCTTTACTGAAGTGATATGTTGTTCAGTCAGAACCTATTTGATATTTAGTGTGCCAAATATTTCACTGGTGTCAATGAATCTACATCATGTGTTTGATAATACTCAACTGCATGTCACTCGCATGAACGAGCCTCCAATTGCTGGCATCCATTAGCGATATCACAAAACCTGTCGGTGACAAGAAAATAAAGACTTGGCTAGCCTGGGCCATGTCAAGCTGAAAAACGTTTAATATGAAAATTGGATAAATGTTTAAATGTTGTTTTGCAAATGAATAATGGTCTTATTTCCATTTTCTGGATTTAAATTTGTAATTAAATACATGAATTTTGCTGTGTAAGTGTTTAAACTCTTTTTTTTTTTTTTTTTTTTTTTTTTTTAAAAGTAAACACTTTATCTTTGAGGGGAGGGTCAACAATTAAGGATAGCGTGTGGAGGACAATGGAGTTTCTGCTCACGAATGACATGGCCCGGCAGACCAACTGGTGAGGGATAAATTGAAAAGCGGCTTTTAAGTGTACATCTTCGCGAACTGTGATCAATGGTTCGTGAGAATAAATACTGCAATTTGTTCATTGTTTGGTGTCAGTTAAAAATAGGATGCACCGATACCCCTTTTTTACAAACCGATACGAGTACGAGTAGGTTTAATCCTTCCAATTAATCTGTCTCTTTCTTTGAGAAGGATTTCATCCAAACGTGACTCTTCATTCATTCATTTTCTTTTCGGCTTAGTCCCTTTATTAATCCGGGGTCGCCACAGCGGAATGAACCGCTTACTTATCCAGCATTTGTTTTACGCAGCGGATGCCCTTCCAGCCGCAACCCATCTCTGGAAAACATCTACACATTCTCATTCACACACATACACTACGGACAATTTAGCTTACCCAATTCACCTGTACCGCATGTCTTTGGACTGTGGGGGAAACCGGAGCACCCGGAGGAAACCCACGCAACCACGGGGAGAACATGCAAACTCCACACAGAAATGCCAACTGGCCCAGCCGGGGATCGAACCAGCGACCTTCATGCTGTGAGGCGAACGTGCTACTCACTACGCCACCGTGGCGCCCCAAACGTGACTCTATAATATTAAAATAACTGTTACATGTCAACAGTAGAAATGACACATCTAATAAGGATTTCATAACCTTAATAATTTAAGTTAAAACAACGTAACATTAAAGTATTAGTGTTTCCTCTACCATTTAATTGGGGGAAAAGAGACCACTCCCCTGCTCCAACCCACCCAATAAGAAAAACCCAGGGGAAACACTGAGCATCAACAGCGGGGATAGACATTCTATGTGAATGACCCTTCTTAAATTACATTTACTTACATTTAAGTACAAAGGAGCCATAAGCTGATTTCTGCACTGCACTTATTTACTTATTTAACTCATAAATACAATATAATAACTAAACGCTGAACTAGACATGCAGTTGTTAAATTAAAAAGGAAAAATAAATTAACAATATTTAATATTAGGCAATACTGGAAAAGTATTACTGATTATCCTGTATTATAGGCAGTATTGATAAACTGCCAGGGAAAAAAACAATACATGTAGTAACAATGTCGTTTCACGGTTGCTGAATGTCACACGACAACATTGCTGCAGCCCTCTTGCGTTGTAACAATGTAGCGAGCACGTAAGCTGCTACGTTGCCTTAGAAAAAAATGCAACTTTGTACAGACATCGCTACAACGTGATACACTGTCGCTTGTACTATAACCCTAACCAGACAAAACAACACAATTAGCACATAAAAGTACTGCAGAAGCACCTAACTTTAAATCATGAACAGCTGCTACTTACCAGCAAAATACACCACTCAGGCGACGTGCTGAGCCGTTTGATTTCGTCCAGTGGGCCAGTTGACCACAACTTCTTTAGTAAAGTCCCATTTCTCGTTGTTTAATGTTTCAACGTGAATATTGGTGCGGAGTGGCTATTTGCACTAAGTGTAAATAGCCCGCGTTGTTGGCAGAAGCTATTTACACTAACTCCGCCCACGGCAGGTTTAACCAAAGTCAGAACTGTCGCGACGTGCCTCAATCGGGGTCAAATGCTGGTCAAATTAAGGCGCGAATATTTGAATTTTGTGCGAGCAGAATCATGGGATCGATCAGACGTTGAATGCGGTGAAGCGAATCGGAGGAACACTTTAACCTGCTAATTTCTTGGTAAGTTCTGTTTTTAACTTTATTTCATTTTTATAGTTCTATTATGGATGTTACAAGTGGTATGATGTGTTTAGTTGGTTATTTCCACATCATGTAGAATGGTGAGTCTTGGTTTGTAACATTATGCTAATAATAGGGATGATGAATACTGAATTGGCATATCGCTGCGATATACCATCGAAAAAGCTATTTATGTAACACAATGTGTTCTACCTGTATTACTTACGAACACACAATATTGTATGTAACGTAAAATTGATTTCTCAAGTGCATTTTTCTAATCTCCACTACTGCCATGCTTCCTATTCTAATTTTTGGGCATGTGATCATCTGATTTTTGAGCAAAATTAAATTTATATTAAGTTATTATAATTCTAAGATCGATTGTGTGCTGCATCCTGGTGAAAAACAGCATATGCTGGTGATGTTGATGCAGGTTTGCTCGTTTTAAGAACAGCATATAAACATGTTTCACCAGCACATGCTGTTTTTTAAATTTTATTTTTATTTATTTATTTATTTTTTACACGCACTTCAATCAATGTGCACAAATTTGGCTTGAGGTTGAAGTTTTGAGATTCACATATTTAGTGAGTGTCTCTAAATTTCAGCATTTGTACACATTTAAAACAGGAACAGTATGAGATTTCATAAAACCAAGTTTAAAGTGATCATATTAGTGTCAGGTATAACTTGCATCTTTTTATATTTTGTATATTTAAGGAAAAAACTAAACTAAAATGATATTTTCTCTACCAATAGTAGTAACCGGTGTTGATGTTAAATTGTTTTTCAGGAAATGAAGAATATACTGTTAAGTATCAGTGTATTGTTAGTTCCAGTTTACCTTTGAATGAATGGAATACTTGGGAAAATTTACAACTGAAAATATTAACATTGCATATTATGATTTTAAGACTATTAAATTATTGGACGTGTCCAAATATTTCTTTTTTTAATACCGAACTGATTTCTGAGTTTGAAAATTATTGTGCAAGTTATTTGTAATATGAGTAAACTATTGTTTAATAATTAAAGTATATATTTTCAACCTTTTCACTTATTAATTCAGTTTATTTCCTCAATGATGAATTTATTTATTACTTTGATGCTGCTATGCATATATATTTATATTCGGAGTGGCTATTTGCACTAAGTGTAAATAGCCCGCCTTGTTGGCGAAGGCTATTTACACTAACTCCGCCCACGGTAGGTTTAACCAAGGTCAAAGCTGTCGCGACGTGCCCTGACGTGCCTCAATCGGGGTCAAATGCTGGTCAAATTAAGGCGCGGAGATTTGAATTTTGCGCGAGCGGAATCATGGGATCGATCAGACGTTGGATGCGGTGAAGCGAATCGGAGCGGAGGAATGCTTTAACCTGCTAATGTCTTGGTAAGTTCTGTTTTTAACTTTATTGCATTTTTTAAAGTTCTATTATATGTTTTTAACGGCCATGGATGTTACAAGTAGTATTATGTGTTTAGTTGGTTATTTCCACATCATGTAGAATGGTGTGTCTTGTTTTGTAACATTATGCTAATAATAGGGATGATAAGAATCATGATTTGCATTACTGAATTGGCATATCGCTGCGATACACCATCGAAAAAGCTATTTATGTAACACAATGTGTTCTACCTGTATTACTTACAAACACACAATATTGTATGTAACGTAAAATTGATTTCTCAGGTGCATTTTTCTAATCTCCACTGCTGCCGTGCTTCCTATTCTAACTTTTGGGCATGTGACCATCTGATTTTTGAGCAAAATGAAATTTATATTAAGTTATTATAATTCTAAGATCGATTGTGTGCTGCATCCTTATTACTTTTTGCTTTGCTTTCCTGGTTAAAAACAGCATATGCTGGTGATGTAGATGCAGGTTTGCTCGTTTTGAGAACAGCATATAAACATGCCTTACCAGCACATGCTGTTTTTTAAATTTTATTTTTATTTATTTATTTATTTTTACTCGCACTTCAATCAATGTGCATAAATTCCGCTTGAGGTTGAAGTTTTGAGATTCACATATTTAGTGAGTGTCTCTAAATTTCAGCATTTGTACACATTTAAAACAGGAACAGTATGAGATTTCATAAAACCAAGTTTAAAGTGATCATATTAGTGTCAGGTATAACTTGCATCTTTTTATATTTTGTATATTTAAGGAAAAAACTAAACTAAAATGATATTTTCACTACCAATGGTAGTAACTGGTGTTGATGTTTAATTGTTTTTCAGGAAATGAAGAATATACTGGGCGCCACGGTGGCCTAGTGGGTAGCACGATCGCCTCACAGCAAGAAGGTCGCTGGTTCGAGCCTCGGCTGGGTCAGTTAGCATTTCTGTGTGGAGTTTGCATGTTCTCCCCGTGGTTGCGTGGGTTTCCTCCGGATGCTCCGGTTTCCCCCACAGTCCAAAGACATGCGGTACAGGTGAATTGGGTGAGCTAAATTGTCCATGGTGTGTGTTTGTGAGTGTGTATGGATGTTTCCCAGAGATGGGTTGCAGCTGGAAGGGCATCCGCTGCATAAAACAAATGCTGGATAAGTTGGCGGTTCATTCCGTTGTGGCGACCCTGGATTAATAAAGGGACCAAGCCGAAAAGAAAATGAATGAATGAATGAATGAATGAAGAATATACTGTTAAGTATCAGTGTATTGTTAGTTCCAGTTTACCTTTGAATGAATGGAATACTTGGGAAAATTTAACATTGCATATTGTGATTTTCGGTCTATTAAATTATTGGACGTGTCCAAAAAATTCTTTTTTAATACCAAACTGATTTCTGAGTTTGAAAATTATTGTTTAAGTTATTTGTAATATGAGTAAACTATTGTTTAATAATTAAAGTATATATTTTCAACCTTTTCACTTATTAATTCAGTTTATTTCCTCAATAATGAATTTATTTATTACTTTGATGCTGCTATGCATATATATTTATATTGCCTATTATTTGTAAATGTTCCAGTATGAGTAAAACAAATGTATATTAAAATCTTTTTATGTTACCTGGTAAGAAAGTCATCTATAAATGCATCATTAATTATTTACTGATCCATTAATATCTGAAGATAATGTCATACCGCCACCTACTGGGTGATTTTAATTTAATATCTGTACTACTTTTTATTCAATATTAAAGTTAACAATTTTATAATCTAATACTGAATAAAACTGTGTACTGATTGTACTGTAATAACTATTGACCTTGTTTCTTTTTGTTTAGGTTGTTCATACTTATCTGCGCATCCTGGCCTCAAAATCAGAGATTAAAGTGTTTGTCTTTCAGTGTTTCCTTGAGCAATTTTGGAGGAAAAGAGACTATAAAACATGGGTATGTGATAAGGCATATATATTTTTATTGTTTTTTCTCTTTTTTTCCATCTATAATCACTTTGGATATACAAATCTTTTTTTAAATAACTTTTATTTCACAGGTGCAATTTCAGGATTTCCAATGGACTTTACTACCAGTGTGCAGGTTCAGTCACCGGTTCTAAGTTGCTTTCAACATTCCAGAGCACAAAGTCTTTCTACCTAATT
>CAIGQQ010019145.1:12988-39524 GCA_903798035.1 Danio albolineatus | reverse complement strand
GATGAACTCTGGGAGTCTTCACGCTTTCTCTGCCGTTCCAGATGACTATTAAGGCGTTAATGAGTCAGTGCAGAGATGTGTGGATGCAGTCCTCATCCAAGCTCATGGGAGTCACGCACAATATTCATTCTGTCTCCACTGCAGCAGGACTTTATATTCTATTCTGGACATTATTGAAGGTTCAGTGACGAGACTTTAGTCTAAGCAGAGTCAGACCGCACTGTCCTCATTAAATAAATAACAATCAAGTCATGATCATATTTTATTGTTGTAAAATCAGCGTAATCTAGAGGCTTTTGCCTTTCATATAATCCACTGCTGATACCAAATTATCATCTAGAAGTCGAGTTATTATTTATTGTTCCTAAATCTTGGATAAGAGACAAGACTTTTGTCAGGTAGTTTATATTATACTGCAAAAACCTTGTTTGTATTATGCTACAATAAACTGGCAGCACATTTTCTGTTATTTTACAGACCTATTTCTCAATATATATTATTTCTTATACATTATATTATTATTTCAAACCACTAAAATGTCACTAAAAGCCACTTTGTTGAACTGTAGAGTTGATTTTTCAACATCAAAAGTCAACAGAGCAGAGCTCAACATCCCATAATGCAATTCACAACCATAAATTCACAGAAAACTCACAAAATTCTGAAATTATTCATTAAATGATGTTGTCTACCGTGTAATCTGCGTGCATAATTCTACACATTCAGTCAAATCAACTTAAAAGTTCCTAGTTACAACAAGTTCACTCACTATTTTAAGTAAAGTCAGCTTGTAGCTTTTAAGGCAATGGTTTAACTCAATATTTTGTTGTTAAGTAAAGTAACTAATCAGTTTTTACAGTGCACTGAACTGCATGCAGTAATAATACGCATGTGTTCTAAACCCATGTCCGCTGTATGATAACCAGTTTACTAACACCCCCAGCCGTTTTGTTTTCCATTGGAATGTCATTGTATCAACTGAATTAAATGACACTGTTTTTCTTCTTCTTTCAGGCTTCCTCAATGCTGCGGGCATCAGTCGCACCTCAGTAAGTTGTTGTTGTTGTTGTTTACTCCTAATAGTATTCAGTGTTGTCACAGTGTCGGCGGGTAAACATTACTGTCTCCTTCTGAAGCTGAATAATTGTTGCGCAATAAGATATAACTTTACTAACCGATGTGAGACACACCTGTGCTGTGCTTTTACTTAGTTCCTTCACGGAAAGGACTGCCAGAAAGGAGAAATGTATGGATTTTTGTTGAATTGTAGCACCATTGACCCATAACAACCTATGTTAACTGTAACTTTCAGTATACTTTGTGTGATTTTTATACAGTTTCTATTCTAAATTGCAGGTTAAGTGCAATTAAAGTATGAATTTTAAGTCAAATAGCAGAATGAATAGGTTTTTCTACTAGTAAATAGTAATCAAAGTAAAAGAAACCGACACCAAATATAAAAGCAAACGCTATACCGCTGTCACTAATGAGTAAATTGCTGAGGAATACCCTCAAGATGAATGTAAACATCATGAATTGTGGCTCTGATAGGGACATGAGGGTTTTAAATGACTAAAACACAGCTGTGAGATATGTATACCCATACTTTAAAGTGTGTAATCATATCTCTGATTTGTTCTGTTGGTGCGTGTTCTGATTATACTACTAGCTTGAGATATCATCTTACCCCTCCTCTGAAAAATTATCCACAATCCCAGTTCCTAAAAACTAGGACTCCCTTCTCCTCTCCATCACACCACATTAAATAGCTCAAAACATTATGCAATTATGAGTGTGCCTCACACAGGTGAGAGGGCTTGATAAACCACCTGTAGAAAACACTCTTTAATCTCTCTGTCACTTTAAGCGACACTTGCACCAGTATGAATCAGACAGTTTCTTAAAATCACACCCTATCTCTATAAAAAAAAAGTGTGAGTGTCCCTCACACAGGCGAGTGGGTTTGACAAACCACCTGTAGAAACACTCTCTTTCCATATGAGATGGACAGATTTCAGTGTAGCTGCCATAACGCCCCATTGTTTTTGTTGTTTTGTGGGTTTTTTTTTGCTTGCCAGGTCTCAACAAGACTAGAAAATGTCATCTTGTTAGTAATATTGAAATGTCACACTTGTTTTATAGATTTATTTATCAGTATTTCACCCTTATTTATTCATTTAATTTGGGGAATTTACAAACATGTTGCATATGTTTCTTATATTAATGAGCATAAATTATGCACAGTTACAACAAAATATTTATGGTCGTAAGTACATTCGCAATCAATTTAGTATTTATTCATTTATTTATTCATTTGTGTTTATTCGTATTTATTTGTGTTTATTTATTTATTTAATAATTTGTTTGTTTGTGTTTATGTATTTATTTATTTTTGTTTATTTATTTATTATTTAATCGTTTAATTGTGTATTTATGTAATAATTTGTTTGTGTTTATTTATTTATTTATTTGTGTGTTTTTATTTGTGTTTGTTTATTGATTTATTATTGATTTATTGATTTATTTGTGTGTTATTCATTTATTTATTTGTGTTTATTTATTTATTTGTGCTTATTTATTTGTGCTTATTTGTTTATTTGTGTTTATTTATTTATTTGTGTTTATTCATTTATTTATTTGTGTTTATTTATTTATTTAATTGTGTTTATTTATTTATTTATTTGTGTTTATTCATTTATTTATTTGTGTTTATTTATTTATTTATTTATTTGTGCTTATTTATTTATTTATTTATTTATTTGTGTTTATTTATTTATTTATTTGTGCTTATTTATTTATTTATTTATTTATTTGTGTTTATTTATTTATTTATTTGTTTTTATTTATTTATTTATGTTTATTTATTTATTTATTTATTTGTGTTTATTTATCTATTTACTTATTTTTGTTTATTTATTTATTTGTGTTTATGTATTTGTTTGTTTAATTGTTTATTTATTTTCTTTATTTGTGTTTATTTATTTATTTATTTATTTATTTGTTTGTTTAGTGTTGGTGTAATATAACCAGTGTATTGACTGGCATCTCGCACCAGTTAAATCAAATTACTGGAATAATTCATAAAATGCCATCAAACCTGACCTGGAAAGCATGTGATCTGTCGTCATCTTTTTTCTTTTCTTTTCTTTTTTTTAAGTCGGAAAGCTAAAGTTCCCGTCAGCAGCCTCAAAAAACCTGTAGAGCAAGATTCAACGTTTGTATTTATTTATTTTTCTGCTACTTCCTGCTCTCAGGAGGCCCAAAGATGTGCCCTTGCTGCCTTCCCTGGACTACGAGAAGCTGAAGAAAGACCTGCTGAACGGATCAGATCGACTGAAGGCTCTGCTGCTTCAGGCTTTGCGCTGGGTAACCCTCAGTTGGTGTTAATAAACTAAAAACACCAGCACATTTAGGTCCAGGATTACATTTACAGCTGAAGTCGAAACTATTTCTTCTTCAATTATTTCCCAAACGATGTTGAACAGATTCAGGAAATGTCTGATAATATTTTTTCTTCTGGAGAAAGTCTTATTTGTTTTATTTGGGCTAGAGTAAAAGCAGTTTTTAATTGTTTTAAACAATATTTATTAGCCCCCTTAAGCGATATTTGTTTCGATTGTGTACAGAACAAACCACTGTTATACAATGACTTGCCTAATTTGCCCTAAAGCAGGGGTGCCCAAACTTTTACTTAAGAAGGGCCAAAAACCTAACTTGATTGAGGGTGGTGGGCCGAAGTTAAATAAGACAAACTGTTGTAATTTGGTAATGGTAGTTTTTTAATATTTAAAAAGAAATGTACTTAAATAAAATACTTTAATCGAATTAATAATTATATATATTGTTTAAAAAAAATTATAATGAACTTAGTACAATAAAACAAACAATTATAATGCTGAATACATTAAATACACTTGCTCGTTGAGGATCCTCACAGTTTTTAAAATCTAATTCATGCACAACATTTAATTGAAAAATGTATTTTCATTTGCTTTTTCGTATCTTAACAACTAAACAAACAAAAGGTTACGTTAAAATCAGAAATTACTAGCTCTGTTGAAGCCATGGGCCTTAACCTTCCCATAAATTTCCCTCTCTTATATGGAATGGCGGGCCAAATCAAAGGTTTGGGCATCTCTGCTCTAAACCATCCTCCCTCTTTTAATTCTTCCTCTCTCTTCAGATGGGATGGTGGGCCAAATCAAAGGTTACCATGGGCCAAAATTGGCCCACGGGCCCTAGTTTGGGCATCTCTGTTAAATGTCACTGTAAGCTGAATACTAGTGTCTTAAAGAATATCTAGTCTAATATGATGTGCTGTCATCATGGCAAAGAGAAATCAAATCAGTTATTAGACATGAGTTAAAACTATTATGTTTAGAAATGTGTTGAAAAGAATTAGGTATATACAGGATGGCGAATAATTCTGAATTCAATTTTATTGTCATAGTCTTTTTAATTAAAAATGAATTCGTTAAATTAATTTAATTAAAAAAACATAAAACATAAAATAAGCACCAAAAGAAGACCTTTGTATGGGAAATAGTTTTGATTTTAATTTGGACCAACAAGCATTTAAAAACAACTCATCAGCATGTTATTAAAACGCCGCAGCGGTGTCTTCTAGTAAAAGCAGGAACGTTAAGCTGCCAGTTAAACAGGGTTTGTCAGGGAAAGAATGTAACGTGCAGATTGACACCAGTAATGTGGAAACAATCTGAAAAGATGATCTCATTTCAGTTAAATGTCATTTTTATTATACCACACTTCATAATATTGGTAACTAATGAAATTCATTTGCATACTATCCATCCCTAAACAGTATTCGAAAGTAGAATTATTGTCCCAAATCATAGCATGTTGATATGAATATTCCAAAGTTACCCAGATGGTCTGTTTCCTATACCGTTGTGCTTATGCTATCAGCTAATGATACCCACAATACATTGCGCATTGGAGGTGAAAACAATTAGAACTACAAACGCAGGTAAACAGTGTTAACAAACTACAAATATGGCAGATATCCAAGACCTAAGTGTAGAGGCTTTGTTAATAATGTTTGAATGATTTACACAAAGGAAACTGCCCATTAATGAGGAAATGGTACGTCCCAAAGATTGCAAATTCTCCTATCACACACTCAATAGTCTTCACAAAAAAAGTACATACATTTGTTACAAATGTATACAGTTGAAGTCAGAATTATTAGTGATTCTTTTTGGTTTTCTTTTTCCATTATTTCCCAGATGATGTTGAACAGATTCAGGAATTTCCCACAGTATTTCCTCTGATATTTTTTCTTCTGGAGAACGTCTTATTTGTTTTGTTTCGGCTAGAATAAGAGCAGTTCTTATTGTTTTTCCACCATGTTAAGGTCAATATTATTACTCCCTTCAGCAGTATTAGTTTCCAATTGTCTCCAGAACAAACCACTCTTATACAATGACTCTCCTAATTACCCTAACTTTACCCTAATTACCCTAGTGAAGCCTTTAAATGTCACTGTAGGCTGAATACTAGTATCTGGAAGAATATCTACTAAGCATGTGAGTTAGGACACAGGATTATGTCTTTTGTATTGAACACCATTGTTTTTCCCCTTCCAATTCCAATGCCAGATTCAGTAATTGTTGATTTCATCTGCAGAGGTTGACTCGGTCTCTTCACGGTGAGCAAAGAGACACGGTTTTACAGGCCTTCATCAGCAACGACCTTCTGGAGAGATACAGTAACAAACAGGTACGCGACGACACGTCCACGACACATGTCATATTTATGGTAGCAACCTGCTGAAACACACACACACACAGAGTCATTTTAGCATTACGCAGGGCTAGTTTTAGTTTACACAGCTTTATTTTTAGCAACTCATCTGTCAGGATGTTGATGACACGTTGCAGGATGTGGTTTTTAGCCGTTTTCACTCACGTTCAGGCTCTTCTGCACAAATATGTACAGCTATCTTCACAACTCGTTCTCAGTTATGTTAATGAGTCAGCGTTCAGCACAGTCGCTTTCTCATCCATTCTCCGCATAGCTTTTTTCTGGGTCACACTATGCTGTAAGGTTTCAGTTAATGCTAGTTGGTGTGTTTACTAATATGACCCACAGACAAACAATACAGAAATCATTCATATTTGTTCTCTTTTCGGTTTAGTCGCTTTATTAATCAGGGGGCGCCACTGCGGAATGAACCGGCAACTTATCCTGCATATGTTTTATACTGCGGATGCCCTTCCAGCTGCAACCCAGTACTGGGAAACATCCATTTTACATTCACACACACTCATACACTACGGTCTACTCAATTCACCTACAGCGCATGTGTTTGGACTGGAAACCGGAGCACCCGGAGGAACCCCACACCAACACTGAGAGAACATGCAAACTCCACACTGAAACACCAACTGAACCATCCGAGACTTGAACCAGCGAGCTGCCTGCATTGCTAACCACTGAGCCATCATGCCGCCCTTCATTAATATAATTCAATATTAGTAACTGACTTGTTTTAATCCAGTTTTTACTATCGTACTATGATTTTTAACATTATTACTGTACCGTGAGTTAACAAGAACTAACAGTGGATGACTTTATTTTCGTTAACTAATGTTAAATAGATACTGGAATGAATGTATTGCTCGTTGTTTGTTCATGTCACCCTTTATATCATTCGGACTTACAGGTGAAGTCAAAATTATTCGTCCTCCTCCTTTTTTTCTTTTTCATATATTCCCCCAATGATGTTTAAAATTTCCTCTAATATTTGTTCTTCTGGAGAAAGTCTTATTTGTTTTATTTTGGCATGAATAAAAGCAGTTCTTAATGTTTTAAAATCATTTTAAGGTCAATATTATTAGCCCCCTTCAGCTATATTTGTTTTGACTGTCGACAGAACAAACCATCAATAAACAAGACTTGCCTAATGGTGTATTCTCACCAGACGTGAATAATGGTCCGTTTCCACTGAGTGGTACGGGTCGGTACGGGTCACCTTTATCAGGCTTGCGTTTCCACTCCTAAAGGGTACTCTTTTGGTGTGCAAGGTGGACGACAGTTTCAGTCGACGTCATTCTCGCTGGAGGAAGTGTTTACAGTAAAGCTGTATGGGTCGCTCGCATATCATATGAGGAGCACTTCTCACAACACAGAGGCTTTATTATACACATAAACACTGGTGTATAAATGTTCATTACTGACCTCTCTATGAACATGATCTGATTATAACTGCAGATCAATGATGTGAAATAGCCTACTGTCTGTGATTATATCAAATATATAAATAAATGCAGCATATATGAACACACACAGCCCCTTACAGTCTCTGATATGATCAGTTACAGAAACACTACACACAGCAGACATTTAGTCCTTATTTAGGTTCAGAAACAGCAGGAGATATAGCCCACAGTCAGTGCAGAGCTCTCATCTGTGTGTGTGATCTCCACCAGCACATGTAGCCTCTGTTAGAGAGTAACTCCGTCATTCCCAGTTCATAATAGTCCAGAAGGTGATGATATTAGTTAAACGCAGCAGTTTCTTCATGTTTGCTGAAAGAATCATTTGCTCCTTTGTGTTTTCCAGCTTCTTTGTTTCTGCAGGCGTCAGACTCGCGTTTGTCTGTTTCTGAAAGGATCGGGCTTCAAAAGCACGTCAATAATCAAGCGCACGTTATTGTCATCAGCTCAAGCAGTTTGTTATTTCAAATACAGACGGGCGCAAGCGACAAAGAGAAACCGCTCGCACTTTAGACAGGCTCGTAAAAAACTACGGGGCACAGGGGAGAATCTGCTCTTCTTCTTGGCTTTGTGGCTGTTCATCAAGACGACGAAGGTTTGTTTGAGCTCGGGTCGACCATGGCTCGTTATTAAATGTGTATATTGTTGCGGTATATTGTCTCTCGGCTGTGTATTAAACATGGCGGGTCCTTTGTTTTCATTCTGGCTTGTTGCGCGAGCGAATGACGTATCTCTATAAACCAATAGCGTTCAGCTGCGCGTCTAGCTCCGCCTTTTGGTCACCCTTTCTCATGTTTGGTACTCTTTCGAAAGGGTGACCAAAAAGTGGTAAGGTATGGTTCGGTACGCCTTTTGACAGTGGAAACAGCCATAAAAGCGTACCGAACCGTACCATACCACTGAATAAATACCATACCAAAATGAGTAAAATTAATTATACACACGAACGACGTAAATTGGATGCGCGAATGTTGTGAATTTGATGCATGAGTAAAATTAATTTGACGCACGAACAACATGAATTTGACGCAAGAATTTCGTAAATTTGACGCACAAATTATGTGAATTGACGCATGGATGACGTGAATTTGACGCACAAATTATGTGAATTGATGCACAAATTACGTGGATTTGACGCACAAATTACTTAATTTGACGCACGAATGGCGTAAATTTGACACACGAATGACGTGAATTTGCAGCGCGTATGATGTGAATTTGAAGCACAAATTATGTGAATTTGACACGTGAATGACGTGAATTTGACACGCAAATTACGCGAATTTGACCCCTGAATGAATTAAATTTGAAGCACGGATGACGGGAATTAGACACACTAATGACGCGAATTTGAAGTGCGAATTACGCGAATTTCGACGCACAAATGAAGTGAATGTGATGCACGAATGACGTGAATTTAACGCAAAAATAAAACGAATTTGACGCACAAGTGATGTGAATTTAACTCGTGAATAAAAAAATTTGACACACGAATGACGTGAATTTGACGCACGAATGACGTGAATTTAAAGCGTGAATACGCAAATTACGGGAATTTGATGCACAAATTACGTTAATTTAATGCGTGAATAAAACAAATTTGACACACAAATGACGTGAATTTAACACGTGAATAAAATGAATTTGACTCGCGAATGACTTGAATTTGACGTACAATGACGTAAATTTAACGCATGAATAAAACAAATTTGACACACGAATTACGGGAATTTAGCGTGTGAATAAAATTAATTTGACACACGAATGACGTGAATTTAACACGTGAATAAAGCCAATTTGATGCACGAATGATGTGAATTTGACGCGCGAATGAAGTGAATAAACTCAAAATGTTTGTGCGTCTATTTATTCCAGCAAGCTGTGTCTGGTGTGAACGCCCCAAAATAACCCTAATTTGCCTAAGGAACCTAGTTAAGCCTTTAAATGTCACTTTGATCTGAATACTAGCATCTTGAAGAATATCTAGTCAAATATGATGTACTGTCATCATGGCAAAGATAACAGAAAAAGTGAGCTATTAAAACTATCATGTGTAGAAATGTGGTGTTCTTTCCCTTAAACAGAAAATGGGGGAAACATATACAGGAGGGGCTAATAATTCTGATATTTTATCTTTTATTTTTGTTGGAATTCCCACCCAATAAGGAGTTATAAAATGATTTAAAACACGTCCCTGTCCTACTTAGTCAGCAAAAATGTGTCATCATCTATCTATGTCAGGTATTTAGGATGAATCTGAATGTGGATAGTCAGGTTTCAGCAGTTACTGTCACTGATTATCTGCTGTACGCTTATCTTTCGGTCAGACGGGAAAGCTTGCGTCTCACATTACTACGATCCAAAAAACACACTTGGCAGGAAGCGAAATCATTCTCAACTGCGAATTGTGCCCAACGCAAACATTCCAGATGAGTGACATTTGGTCTAACCGGTTCGGTTTGGTTTACTCCACAGAAAACTGTTCTTCATCTGATAAAGTGCAAGAATGAGATTGTCAGACAGTACACGGCCCGACTCATCAATGCGTTTGCCTCTTTGTGTGACGGTGAGTGAAAAAGAGTCGTCATGATATTGTTCTCAAGTCCATCCAGTCATCATAAATGCACACAGTACTCCAACACATGGGCTCAAATTAGGATTATGACACTGAATTTGATCGAATATTGTATTTCCGTCTACTTTTTAAATCTAAAGGGTCACATTTAAAGGGATATTTTATATAAAACTGAATATTTAAAGTGCAAGAATGAGACTGTCAGACGATATATAGCCCGACTCATCAATGTGTCTGCCTCATTGTGTGATGGTGAGTAAAAATGATCATATATTTTTATTTATAATATTGTTTTCAAGGTCCCAAAGCCCATCTAGTAATCATAAATGCACACAAAACTTCAGTTTTTGTTTTTAATTTATTAACATCATGGGCTGAAATCTGAATTATGACACTGAATCCATTTAGCATGTTTCATTCCATGCTTTTTTTACCTAATTTGGTCAAATTTAAAGGGATAGTTCACTCAAAACTGAATATTTAAAGTAATTTATTACAAATAATTATTTGGTGGGTGGGTTAATACACAAATAACATGAGTTGAAATCAGAATTATGTAAGTAAAGAGGCTGAATGGAGGAGGCTCGTTCTTTATCCTCACGCTGCAGATGCTCTGTTTAACGCGTGAATGAAACGAATTTGAAACGCGAATGACGTGAATTTAACGCGTGAATAAGACGAATTTGACACACAAATGACGTGAATTTGACGCACGAATGACGTCAATTTACCGCGTGAATAAAACGAATTTAAAACACGAATTACGTGAATTTAACGTGTGAATAAAATTAATTTGACATGCGAATTACGTGAATTTGAAGCACGAATGACGTGAATTTAATGCGTAAATAAAACAAATTTGACTCGCAAATGACTTGAATTTGAAGCACAATGACGTGAATTTAACGCTTTAATAAAACAAATTTGACACACGGATGACGTGAATTTAGCGTGTGAATAAAACGAATTTGACTCACGAATGATGTCAATTTGACGCACGAATGATGTGAATTTAACGCGTGAATAAAACGGATTTGACACACGAATGATGTGAATTTAACGCGTTAATAAAATGAATTTGACTCGCGAATGACTTGAATTTGATGCACAATGACGTGAATTCAACACGTTACGTAATTTACAAACATCATGGGCTGAAATCAGAATTATGACACTGAATCCATTTAGCATGTTTTCTTCCATCTTTTGTTAACCTAATTTGCTCAAATTTAAAGGGATAGTTCACTCAAAACTGAATATTCATAGTGATTTATTACTAATATTTAGTTTTTGTGGGGGTTTAATACACAAATAACTTGAGCTGAAATCAGAATAATGTCACTAAAGCCATGTAGCATGTTTTATTTCCAGCTCGTTTCTTTTTTATTTATTCATTTAACTTAATTTGGTGAAGAAAAAAAAGGATAGTTCACTTAAATATTTGACTATTTTACTCCCCATTTACTCAGCTTGAAGCGGTTAAGTTATTTGAGTTTTGTTTATTTCTGTTTTAGACAAAATATATTTTGTGTTAGGAAATAATTTGAAGAATGTTGAAAACCTGCAGCCGTTGACATTATGACCTCTATCATACACCTGACGCAATAAGGCGCAAGACGTGTTTTGCGCGATTTGTTGCTATTTTCCGACCAGCGCAACCCTAATTTCCACATTTTGCACCACATTGTTTAAATAGCAAATCCATTTGTGACACTTTGTGGACTTATAGGTGTGCTGGTCTAAAATAGAAGTGTGTTCAGGCACATCATTGGTGCATTGCTATTTCAAAGAACTGAAATAGACCACATCATTGACCAACTGAAGCAGGTGTTCAAATGGATTTGCTATTTAAACAACAGACACGCTCTTAATGCTTTTGCGCCCTGCGCTTTAGACTTTGCGCCTCGATCATTAAAATAGAGCCCTAATAGTATAAACAAAAATGACTGTGGAAGTCAGTGGTTACCAGTTGATAGAACATTCCTAAAAAGGTCTACAACTGCAAAAAGCACTTTTCTTACTTAATTTTTGGTCTTGTTTCCAGTCCAAATATCTAAAAATGCTTAAATCAGGAAGCATTTCTAGATAATCAAAACACATTCTCTCGTTTTAAGAAATAATATGTCAAAACTAAGTGAGTTTTTCCTTAAAACAAGCAAAATAATCTTACTTCTAATGGAAAAACAAGAGTATTTACTCACTTAATTTTGACATATTTCTTAAAACAAGACAATATATTTTGCTTGTATAGAAAATACTGCTTGATTTAAGTGTTTCAGATAGACTAGAAACAAGACAAAAACAATTAAGAAGTAAGAAAAGCACTTTCTTGCGGTGTAAAGAAGATAAAGGAAGTGAAAAATAAGAAATCATTTTCATTTCTGGAGGAAATATTTCTTTATTCTTTGTATGAAGTGTGTTCAATAAGTGTCTACACAATGGCTGAATATTTTATCACGAGTTAAAGTTCATCACACATGTTTAATACACAAATAACATGAGCTAAAATCAGAATTATGTAAGTAAAAAGGCTGAATGGAGGAGGCTCATTCTTTATCAACACGCTGCAGATGCTCTGTTTAACTGTTTTCTCACTAGTGAAGCTTCAGTTTTACACTTACTAAGTCCGCCATGTAAATAGCAAATGTGCTGTGGAGCGACGCAACTGACTCTTAAAGGGAATGAGAGACGAGACTCTGATTGGTTTAATGCAGGTTATGCTCAAAACACACCCAAAACTCATTAAGAGAATAAACACAACCCTGTTAGACCATGCCCCGGGGCGCAGAGCGTATTTTTCCATCCTTAAAATTGCAAAAGTTGATTCGGACGTGCCCTTAATGCTTTTGCGCCCTGCGCTTTAGACTTTGCGCCTCGATCATTAAAATAGAGCCCTAATAGTATGAACAAAAATTACTGTGGAAGTCAGTGGTTACCAGTTGATAGAACATTCATAAAAAGGTCTACAACTGCAAAAAGCACTTTTCTTACTTTATTTTTGGTCTTGTTTCCAGTCCAAATATCTAAAAATGCTTAAATCAGGAAGCATTTCTAGATAATCAAAACACATTCTCTCGTTTTAAGAAATAATATGTCACAATTAAGTGAGTTTTTCCTTAAAACAAGCAAAATAATCTTACGTCAAATGGAAAAACAAAAGTATTTACTCACTTAATTTTGACATATGTCCTAAAACAAGACAATATATTTTGCTTTTATAGAAAATACTTCTTGATTTAAGTATTTCAGATAGACTAGAAACAAGACAAAAACAATTAAGAAGTAAGAAAAGCACTTTCTTGCGGTGTAAAGAAGATAAAGGAAGTGAAGGATAGGAAATCATTTTCATTTTTGGAGGAAATATTCCTTTATTTTTTGTATGAAGTGTGTTCAATAAGTGTCTACACAATGGCAGAATATTCATCACACATGGATTGTGTTGTACACTGTTGACAGTAAACATCTGACTATTTTGCCTGACAGTTTTGTAATCGTTGTGATGTTTTGAGTAAATTCATTACTGTTTCTCTATTTCTCTCTTTCCTGATTCAGTTCTTTGCAAAAACGTGTTGTATAACTTGTGTGTGCGTCAGTTTAACGTGTGTGTTTCACACTCAGGCCGCCTGTACCTGTCTCAGATTCCAGCTTTACTGCCGTATCTGCTGGACTGTCTGAGAACTGAAGAGAAAGAGTCTGTAACTCGAGAGAATGTGTTGGCGGCGCTGCAGAAGCTCAGCCTCAGGTATGCCCTTTCTTAATAACTGTTAATTAAACGTTACGCGGTTCTCATAAGTATTTAATTGTGTTTGCTGTCGCACTTCAAGGTGTGTTATTCCCCGAACGCAGACTCATCCAGTTACATGGATGTTGAAATTGCAGGCACACAATCTGGTAACTAGTTTTAGGAAGTTGTGATCTAGAGTGGTGTGAAGAAGTGTTTGCCCCCTCACACATTTATTAATATATGTTTGTTACAACTACAAAACCGCATAGCCGTGTGTCAAAAACACATCAGCAACACCTCCCTCATCAGCAACAACTGCAGGCAAGTGTTTCCAGCAACTTATAATGAGTCTCTTACAGCGCTTTGGAGGCGTTCTGGCCCGCTCATCTTTGCAGAATTGTTGTAATTCAGCCACACTAGAGGGTGTTTTCCAGCACGAACCTTTTTAAGATCACGCCACAGCATCTCGATTGGATTCAGTTCAGGGCTTTGACTAGGCCACTCCATTAATTCATTCATTCATTTTCTTTTCGGCTTAGTCCATTTATTAATCCGGGGTCGCCACAGCGGAATGAACCGCCAACTTATCCAGCATATGTTTCACGCAGCGGATGCCCTTCCAGCTGCAACCCATCTCTGGGAAACATCCATACATTCTCATTCACACACATACACTACGGACAATTTAGCTGACCCACTTCCCCTGTAGCGCATGTGTTTGGACTGTGGGGGAAACCGGAGCACCCGGAGGAAACCCACGCAACCACAGAGAGAACATACAAACTCCACACAGAAATGCCAACTGACCCAGCCGAGGCTCGAACCAGCGACCTTCTTGCTGTGATCATGCTACCCGATACGCCACCATAGCGCCCTAGGCCACTCCAAAGTCTTAATTGTGTTTTTATTCAGCCATTCAGAAGTGGACTTTGTGCTTGTGCTTTAAATAACTGTCTACATGTCCACATCAAAAACTGCATGATGTGTTAGCTTGCGCATGTCCTCTCAGTAGTAAACAAACAGTGTGTTGGCTCACGTGTGATTTTAGCTTGAAGAGGAAACATCAGAATCAGAAAGAGCTTTATTGCCAGGTATGTTCACACATTCGAGGAGTTTGTTTTGGTGACAGAGCTTCTACAGTGTGACAGAATTACAGAGACAGGACGAAAAACAGATTGGAGAGCAGGGAGGGTTGTACCAATGATTCGCTCAGCAGTCCCAACTATCCAACATAGTCTTCGAAGGTCAGATTTGGTAGCTGAGCTAAACCAGACAGTTGTTGAAGTGAAAAATTGTGCTGTTGTTGTTTTTTAGTACCTATTTTATGTGCTGTTTGTATTTAATAAAGAGACTGACTGATTATATATTGTTTGAAAGTCTTAGGCCAACAAAGCCACTTTTGCTCAGACTACTGTATGTGATTAAATGCTAAAATCAACTAAATTTACTCGTAATGGAACTCAGACACCACCAACATTATGAAAGGGTAGTCAATTTGAACAACACACAAAAATCAATTGCCTCAAAGACTCAAAGGCCCAATCCCAATTCTACCCCTTAGCCCTTCCCCTTACCCCTACCCCTCGTTTTGCGCATTCACGTCAAGGGTTAGTGGTGTCCCAATTCTCTTTAGCTTGAAGGCGTAGGGCTAAGGGCGAGGGGTGTACACCCCTTCAAACGAAAATTTTTCAGGACCACACTTAAAATGGAGGGGTAAGAAAATTTCCCAGAATGCACCTGCCACAACTGAACCGGGAAGTAAGGAGATCCACAAATTAGTGTTTTTTGTCATTATTACAAATTTTTACGACAAACAAACACATGTTGTAATATATTCATTACCGCGTTCGTGTTTTACCGTCATGCTTTTAAAAAAAACGCAAAAAAACGCTAAATTTGGCGATCTATAACCCATAATCATAACTCCTGTACAGCAGTCCCACAACATTCTGACACACGATGACACTGGAATACCCTGTCAGTAATGTCTAGTGTCTGGAAATGAGCTTTTACAGTGTCTGCTATAATGTTAATGTTGTTTTCGTGTGTTTACACTGATAAATATGGCCACTGTGTAAACACACAGTACAGTTACGATCTTATCGCCACATTAGATGGTTATGATAACATAATATACGCCTTCAGTGATTTCCTGAAGATAAACACCAAACAAAAACACAACTGGAGTAACTCCAGCAGTCGTGATCGTCTGATCTCATATGAAGCAAGAGATGGCGATGACATATGATGACGTGTGCAGGTGTTGAAGTGCTGGAACAATTCTTAGGGGGAAGTTTTGAAGCTCTTCCCCTTAACCCTCATTGTAAGGGCCAAGGGGAAGGGGGACAGAAATAGAATTGGGATTGGGCCTAAGTGTTTGTATATTTGTGTGCAGGCGAGCGCAGCAGTCTGCTATGATCAGCGACGGTCTGATTGGCTGGCTGGTCAAAGAGCTGAATGATTCAGACTGTCTGTCGGACTACACTCTGGAATACGCCATTTCCCTCCTCATGAACCTCTGCCTGCGCACTCAAGGTGACGTCCCGAAATCACACAACCATCACGCATTGTTCATTCATCACCCTTTGTTTAGCTTCTTTCCACTTTATTTGCTCAGGCAAAATGGAGATGTGTACTGAGCAATGCAATGTTTGCGTTCCGCCGCTCATGTTTCAGGAAAGAAAAGGTGCGCGGAGGAGGCCAAGTACGTCCTGAAAGTCCTGACGGAGCTCCTGGGACACGAGAACCATGAGGTAAATGGATAATTGCTCAAACAGGGGAGTGTTTATTTGTGTTTGCTCACCGCCCTCCTGATTAGCCAAAACCCAAAGGTGTCAATTAGCTTTTTTTTTATTTTTACGTCACACGCTTCTCAAATATGAGCGCTTTTGTCAACTTTGGATTAAAACGTTTGCCTTGCCAAGCGTACCTTGAACGTTTCACTCCCTTTTTTGAGCCTTTTGAAATGGAGAGTGAGGACTACGCCTATTGTGCTGCGTTCATGTGCTCGGTTCAGTCCGCTGTTAATAATATAAATCTGTTAATATGCTGAATTTATTAATACTGTTTCATTTATTGATTAATTTTATTTTATTTCATTTCTGTGTGTGTAATTGATGTTAAAATGTAAGATGTGTTATTGATGTTAAGATGATATATATACACTTGCTGGCCACTTTATTAGGTACGTATGTCCAACGGCATGTTAAAGCAAATTCAGTGCATTTAGGCATGTAGAGATGGTGAAGACGATCTGCTGCAGTTCACACTGAGCATCAGAATGGTGAAGAAAGGAGATTTAAGTGACTTTGAACGTGGTTGTTGGTGCCAGACGGGCTGGTCTGAGTATTTCAGAAACTGCTGATCTACTGGGATTTTCACGCACAGCCATCTCTAGGGTTTACAGAGAATGGTCTGAACAAGAGGAAGTATCCAGTGAGCGGCAGTTCTGGGGGCGCAGATGCCTTGTTGATGGTCAGAGTTGATGGCCAGACTGGTTCCAGCTGATAGAAAGGCAACAGTAACTCAAATAAGCACTCGTTACAACCGAGGTCTGCAGAAGAGCATCTCTGAACGCACAACACGGCCAACCTTGAGGCCGTGGGCTACAGCAGCAGAAGAGCACACCGGGTGCCGCTCCTGTCAGCTAAGAACAGAAAACTGAGGCTACAATTCACACAGGCTCACCAACACTGGACAGTAGAAGATTGGAGAAACGTCGCCTGGTCTGATGAGGCTCCATTTCTGCTCCACATTCGGATGCTCGGGGCAGAATTTAACCTCAACAACATGAAAGCATGGATCATCCTGCCTTGTGTCAGCGCTTCAGGCTGGTGGTGGTGGTGTAATGGTATTGGTATTGGTGTATTGTCTTGGCACACTTTGGGTCCATTAGTACCAATTGAGCATCGTGTGGACGCCACAGCCTACCTGAGTATTGCTGCTGACCATGTCCCTTTATGACCACAGTGTCTCCATCTTCTGATGGCTACTTCCAGCAGGATAACGCTCCATGTCATAAAGCGTGAATCATCTCAGACTGGTTTCTTGAACATGACAATGAGTTCACTGTACTCAAATGGCCTCCACAGTCACCAGATCTCAATCCAATCGAGCACCTTTGGGATGTGGTGGAGCGGGAGATTGGCATCATGGATGTGCAGCCGACAAATCTGCAGCAACTGCGTGATGCTAACATGTCAATATGGTGCAAAATCTCTGAGGAATATTTCCAGTAGCTTGTTGAATCTCTGCCACAAAGGATTAAGGCAATTCTGAAGGGAAAAGGGGGTCCAACCCGGTACTAGTTAGGTGTACCTAATAAAGTGGCAGATGAGTGTGTGTGTATATATGTATATATATTATTTTATTTATTTATTTTTTACATATATTTACATTATATATTAAATAATATATTAAGCATGTCAGAATGAAGTGACCCTATGGGATTAATATATCTTCAAGCTAAACTAGTCTAAAGTTTATTTAATTATATACTTACTGGTAAATTTACAAATATAAATATTAAAAACAGCAATTTATTTATTTATTTTTTTGCATTAAAATGTTCAGTGTTTCTGGTTTTGCTGGAGTCAGTAGGGTATGGATTTGAGTAAAATGTTGATATTTGTTTTATTTTATAATACATATTTGTTTTTTGTTTTTTTATTCAAACAATAAATAATATAATAATATTTAATTCCAAAATAATAATGAACTTGATCATATTTTTTCCTAATAAGTTTTGTTTGTTTGTATAATTGTTTTTATTAGTTTTGACTGAAAATCAGGGTTTTTCCACCAAATATTGATGTCTGAACAGTTCTGGAGTTAAAACATTCAGGTGTTTATGTCTGAAATGGCCGTTTTCTAGATATTTTGACCATTTTTATTGTAAATTTAGTTGTGTCATCGACAGAACAACTCTCTCTAGAAATACACACACACACACACACACTCACACACATATATATTTAAATTTATTTATTTTTTAAAATTAATTAATTTATTTACTTTTTATTTATTTATTTATTTATTTATTTATTTATTTATTTATTTATTTATTTATTTATTTATTTATTTTAACAGCCAAAGCTCCACTTGTTAATTGCTTGTTTGTGTGTGTGATTTTAGATTCGGTACTATGTGAATGGAGCTCTATACAGCATCCTGTCTGTGCCAGAGATCCGAGAGGAAGCCAAACAGATGGTACGTGTTTAACGGCTTCATTCACAGTTAAAGTTATGCAACATCAGCACTCTTACCTTCACTCCAGTCGTCTATCAGCAATAAAAACACAAGATGTGAAATGAGTGATAAGATTTAAACCTGAGCGGTAATATCTGAAGGAGTAATCAAAAGGAGTAGATTCAATATTGAGGGAGTTTAACCACTTAATTATTACTTATTTATTCATTTATTTATTAACTTGTTCGTTCGTTCGTTCATTTATTTATTTATTTATTTATTTATTCATTCATTCATTCATTCGTTCGTTCATTCATTCATTTATTTATTCATTCATATTTATTTATTCATTCATATCTATTTATTCATTCATTTAATTATTTATTTATTTATTTATTTTTCATTCATTTATTTATTTATTCATTCATATTTATTTATTTAATTATTATTTATTTATTCATTCATATGTATTTATTTATTCATTCCTTCATTTATTTATTTATTCATTTATTTATTTATTTATTTATTCATTCGTTTATTCATATATTTATTTATTTATTCGTTCATTTATTTATTTATTTATTCGTTCATTTATTTATTTATTTGTTCGTTTATTTATTTATTTATTTAAAGCTGAGGTTTCATTTACAAACTATATATAATATGCATTTATACTTTTTAAGTGAACCCAAAAAATAGGGTGACAGTTAAGAGGTTAATAGACAAAATTAATTAAACTGATTATCTATTTTCATCTAATTCTATCACTGATTGTATATCGTTTTCATTATGCATGTAAAAATATAAATGCTATTTAAAAAAGCAGTTTTTATTAATGCAGTCATCCAAAAGTGTCTCTAAAGACATTTTAATGCTACAAAACAAAGTGCTTAAGTTTGGAAAAGGTGTAAGAACCCTGTATTATGCTTACAAAAAACCAATAATGCAAGCGTCTTGTTTCTTCTAGAGCATGGAGGAGATCTTACGCTGTTACAACAAAGAAGAAAACCCTGAACTCAACAGACAAATCGAATTCATCATCAAACAGCTCAACTCAGGTAAGACCCCAAAAATAATGATAGTATTAAGTTCCCCTAAATAAAATGGAGCAAGCTATGTAACATTTGAGGGTTTAGTTTCAGTACCACTATTAACTACTGGCTTATTACCTGCTTATTATTAAGATACTAACTGTTTATTAGCACTTATAAAGTATGATCATATTCTACATCCCCAATTCTATTCATCTTTATTTGTATAGCGCTTTTACAATGTAGATTGTGTCAAAGCAGCTTCACATTGTAGATTATAGTGAATGTAAACAGTGTCAGTCCAGTTTAAGTTCGGTTTAGTTCACTTCAGTGTGGTTTAATATTCACTACTGAAAGTCCAAACACTGTAGATTAATCCATCGATAAGCAGCTCCACAGGTCCCAAACCATGCAAGCCGGTGGCGACAATCCTTCCCACCTAAACCCAGTACCTTAATAACTATTAATAAGTATCAAAATAGGAGTTTATTGAGCTAAAAGTCATAGTTAATGGTTTATTAATAGCAGGATTTGTACCTGAAAATAAAGTGTGACCTAAGTTTCTCTTCTGCGGAACATATTAAGTTTCCTGAACTTCATCTTGGTCACCGTTTCCAGTATAATGAAAGTGAACGAGGACAGGGTTATCGGCTCCAAATGGGGGAAAAGCGTCATAAAAGTGTCATAAACTCCATCAGTCCGTATGACATGGCGTAGAGTGTCAGTAGTCGATGATTTTATGGTGCTTTTATGACGGTTGATTAACATTCGCTTTCTGAAATTGTCACTTGTCAAGATTTTCTTAGACAATAAATAATAAAAATGTGCTTAGTAAATTACTCGATAACACATTACATGAAGGGGCGTTCAGAAGAAACGATGAAAGCCTTTATTATTATAATTTGACACGTCATGAATGTGAATAGAATCTTATGTAAGCTTATAACAACTGTTATTAAGTGTCATTGGGTCAGTTTGGTCATTTTAAATGTAGAGATGACGTTGTTTGTTATTGCTTGACGTGAAGAAATACACCAGAACCTGTTTTTGTGTTTGTCATGACAGCTTGACATCTAAAACTTGTCATAAATCTGTCATAAACATGACTCACGAAGCTGTTATATTAACGTCATGACTGTTGTTCTGATCACGTTTTCAGCTAAACAAACTGTATTTATCATTCAAGTGACTCTGTCGACTCGTTTTTAAGAGCGTCTGATATATTTAATGACATTTTAATGACTAGTTCAGCTTGTACCACTGTAGTTGAGGTTAAAAAATATATAATTCACGACACTTTTATAATGGCTTTGTAAAAATCATGTTTATGACAGATTTATGACAAATTTTGGGTCACACCTTATTTTGACGGTCCTTTTGTTGCATTTAAGTTACATTGCACCTAATTCTCATTAGATTATATGTAGACTGTTAGGTTGGGGTTGGGGTTGGGGTTAGTGTAAGTTGACATGTACTTGTAAAGTTTCTTCTAGTCAGTTAAATGTCTGTTGAATGTCAGCATCAACAGATATTAAGGAGACAGTCTACTAATACTCAAATGGACCATCGAAATAAAGTGTTACCCAAGTTTTGTTGTATTGGTAATGTCAAGTCGCCATGAGGTTGTCATGTATTTATGTTAAGTTGTCATAAGAAACAATGTCATGTTTGCATTCAAAATGTCATAACTGAGTAAACCACACTTAATAACAGTAGTCATAAGCATGCATAAAATCTCATGTCCACGGGGTCTTAAAAACTCTTAAAATTAAGCCTGTCACGATATCTATTTTTGTTGTACGATATATTGCACCAAAATACATCGTGATAAACGATATTATCGTCATTTTAAGACCATTTTAGGCCACTTATTATATAATGCCAGAATGACAATAGCATATCATCATAACGCAAGAACACTCTTCCAAAGAACGCATCATAGTTTATTCTAAAGAATATTTAATTTAACTATACTCATTTTAACAATCTCAAAACAAGTACTCCAGGGTGTCTTGAACCTTTAATAATATAATAACATTAATACTGAAACGATTATGGCGTCTTAGAATGACCAAAACACCGTTTATACATTTTACTACAGTGCTCAGCCCGCTGGTTTCACATGATTGCTTTTAACAAAACCATACTGGAATTTGTTCACTAAAGTGTTTCCATCGCAGTTTATGTGCATCTTTTCTTATCGAATAAAAAGTTTATCCTACTCAGTTATGCGCATAATGTTTTTTTTGTGCATGTTTTCAATCTTTTTATACGCATCTTGGTGTTTCCGTCAACCGATTTTTAATATTTTTTATTTGTTTGTTTGTTTGTTTGTTTATTCATTCATTAATTTAATTTAATTTAATTTAATTTAATTTAATTTTGTTTTATTTATTTTATTTTTTTATGTGCATATCCAAAATATGCATAACAATAGGTGGATAGAAACATAGCTACAGCGTTGCAGGATGTTTATTTGCGTCTTTGCATTGACTTAACATGTAAATCACTCGTTCTTGGCGGTTCATCCGCGTCTAGTGTGCATACACCATTACTCTATTTACCAATATGGTTTAATTATCTTCCTTACATCCTTACAATAACATTTGTTTAAAAATCAACTCAATGCATTCATGCAGAAATGTTTGTTGTGTATAAATTTGGTTCATCATAGACTTGAGAACTTGTCGTTTTATGTTTTGACACATTATTTAAAAGATGTGGCTTTAAAATAACTGAATTTTAACTTTAAAATCATTGGGCAAATGATAAACATATTCCAGTCCATCACAAAGAAAATACTGTAAAGTCTGACATTTGATTCATGATGGTCTAAAAAGGTCTTACATTTGCAGAAACCCTTGTCATTCACACTGATTATTAAGGTTCTTATGAACACCCCTTCAAGTAAAGGGTTACCAATTACTCTTAATACGAGAACACGATGCCAGGCTTTATTTCTGTTTGATCATTTCCACCATTCTCTCATTTGCGATCCTGCCGTACACAGCGAACATCCCTGAACACGAGCCTGAATCAGACGATGAAGAGGATGAAGACGACGATGACGACGAGGTGAGTTCACTGTCGCTCTGCATGACTTTTGATTTCCTGTAATCCGTTTATCTCTTGCGTTTTATTGGCTTTGGCGGCTTTCAAGAGGTCTGTGCGTCAGTCCTTTGATCTGGCTGTGATTTCATGTTAACAGGAAGATGTGATGGAGGCGGACCTAGATAAAGAAGAAGTCCTGCAGCCTCAGCCGAAAGAGCTCAGCGGAGAATCCTTGCTCACGACCGAGTATCTAGGGGTAAACCAACACTCTGCTTGTCTGATTTGAAGACTGAAATAATGGTGCAGTTTAGCAAGTCATGCGATTAGCTAATATAAGAGCCTGGTGCATTGATTTAATAAGTTCAATTGTAGGTTAGTTAAGCACAAAATATTCTCCGGTAATGCTTTTATATGCTCATTTATAACCAGAGGAATCACAGTAAGAGCTGCGTGATATGACATGGTGCATAAATGTGCATTGAACAGTCACAGGCGTTGGACAATGAAAGTGAAAAGCCTGTTTTTTTGACCATAATGATCCATTAGTATGGTGTGTAGGGCCTCCTTTTGCAGCCAATACAGCATCAGTTAGTCTTGTGAATGACTGATAAAAGCCCTGCACTGTAATCAGAAGGATTTTGAGCCAATCGTCTTGCAGAATAGTGGCCAGGTCACTACGTGATGCTGGTGTAGGAAAACGTTTCCTGACTCGCTCCTCCAAAACACCCCTAAGTGGCTCAATAATATTTAGGTCGGGTGACTGTGCAGGCCATGTGACTGTTCAATGCACATTTATGCACCATGTCATATCACACAGCTCTTACTGTGACTCCTGTGGTTATACATGAGCATATAAAACCATTACTGGAGAATATTTTGCACTTAACTAAGCAAGCTAACTTATCGAATCAACCTCACTTTCATGTTCATCGAACCACTCTCTCACTAATCTTGCTGTATGTCTAGACTATTTTTTAATGTGATCATGTCATTGACCCATGAACATTTCCGGCTTGTTATCAAACTATTTCATAACTTTTACAAGAGACAATTCAATCATAACCTAATGTTAAAATAGCTATCATAAGATTATTTATCAGTATGTTGCTCTTTTTGGATTCTCGGAAGCTGTAGAAATGAAAAATGTGTAACAGGAAGTACGTTGGGACCGTTGTTATTGTTTACATCCCTCAAAATTATCTATTGGTGCATTATCATGCTGATACATGGCATCGCCTTCAGAATACAATGTTTGGAGCATTGGGTGCACATGGTCCTTCAGAATGAATCAGTAGTACTTGGCAGTGATGCCCCATTTAGCACAAGTCTTGGACGTAGGGAACGCCATGATATTGCAACACAAACTATCACTGATCCACTCCCATGCTTCTCTCTGGGATTCAACAGTCTCTTTGGTGCGCTTCTTTGGGGCTTCTCCACACCGTAACTCTCCCAGATTTATAATCATTTTAACAATTTAATGTGTTCATGTTTATCCCCACAAATGCTAGATATATAGTATATAATAACTGCACACTGACAAACACACACACACACACATATATGCGCAGTTGTGAATTTTAGGGGTTAAAAAGTTGTAGGTTAGTTAAGCACAAAATATTCCCCAGAAATGGTTTTATATGCTCATTTATAACCAGAGGAATCACAGTAAGAGCTTCGTGATATGACATGGTGCATAAATGTGCATTGAACAGTCACAGGCGTTGGACAATAAAAGTGAAAAACCTGTTTTTTGACCAAAATAATCCACTAGTATGATGTAGGGCCTCCTTTTGCAGCCAATACAGCATCAGTTAATCTTGGGAATGACTGATATAAGCCCTGCACTGTAATCAGAAGGATTTTGAGCCAATCGTCTTGCAGAATAGTGGCCAGGTCACTACGTGATGCTGGAGAAGGTAAACGTTTCCTCACTCGCTCCTCCAAAACACCCCAAAGTGGCTCAATAATATTTAAATCGGGTGACTGTGCAGGCCCTGTGACTGTTCAATGCACATTTATGCACTATGTCATATCACGCAGCTCTTACTATGATTCCTCTGGTTATAAATGGATTACTGGAGAATAGTAAGACATTGAAGATGGACTCAACAATACAAAAATAAACATTTTATTCTTCATGTGTTCATGTTTTATCCCCACAAATGCTAGATTAGATATATAGTATATAATAACTGCACCCCCACCCCACCCCAAACACACACTCACATGCACAGTTGCGGATTTAGGATGTTAAAATCAGGGTCTCCTGGAAAAAAAAATGTGAGGCTACGTAAAAAGCCAATATTCCCATTACGTCACTTTCAAAATCTACTGATATGATGTAGATTATTGATTGAGACGCTGTTATATCTTGTGATTTACGTTGATTCTGTGTGATGACTGTTCTCTGTGGTGCTTTTCAGATCATGACCAACATGATGAAGACGAAGAGAAGATCATCATCTCGCAGCATCGACGAGCCCCTCCAGCGACCCGTCACGCCCAGCTCCCACAAGAACACCATGTAAGAGCATCAATATTTGGTGCAATAAATGTATTTAAATTAGTAGATGTTAAAGGGACAGTTCACTCAAAAATTCAGAGGAAATCCTCATCCTCCACTTGTCGCAAACCTGTTTGAGTTGGAGCTTTCTTCTGTTGAACACAAAGGGAGATATACTGAAGAATGCTGGGAAAAACAGTCATTGACTTCCATAGTATTTTTGTCCATGACTGCTTTTTTCAACGTTCAACATTGTGTTCAACTGGAGAAAGTATTTCATACAAGTTTGAGAGTGAGGACGTGGTAAGAAAATGTTCAATTTCAGGTGAACTATCTATTAATACATCAGTTTTTACCAATGCAACACAGTTCTAATCTCATTTACACTCATCACACTGTCAAGAAAGCTTGCAAACTGATAATTCTTTCTCTTACATAAACTATACGTGCTTACAAACAATATTTTGCTCAGTGATGGTAAAGAGTTTAAAAAAGATGATCAACTCTCCCCCTAATGGATTTATTTTTAAGACTAACAATGTGCTCAACTAAACCAACAAACCGTCAGTTTTGATGTAATGCAAACGTTTTAACAGAAGTTTGACACACAATTCAAAGTAAATCTATACAGGAGACATTTCCTACATAAATAAGTGAATAAGTAAGTTAATTAATTCAGTAAAATAAGTAAGTTAAGTTAATTATGTTAAATAAGTTAAGTAAAATAAGTTAAATGAGTAAGTTTAAAAAGTTAAATATGTAAGTTAAATAGGTAAGTTATTTAAGTTAAGTTAAATAAGTTAAATTAGTAAGTTTAATAAGTTAAATATATAAGTTAAATAAGTTATTCTAAGTTTATTAAGTAAAATAAGTTAATTGAGCAAGTTTAATAAAGTTAAATAAGTTAAGTTAGTTAAATACGTTAAGTAAAATAAGCTACATAAGTAAGTTAAATGAGTAAGTTTAATAAGTTAAAAAAGTTAAGTTAGTTAAATAAGTTAAATGAGTAAGTTTAATAAGTTAAATAGGTTAATTAAGTTAAATAAGTTAAGTTAGTTAAATAAGTATGTTAAATGAGTACGTTATTTAAGTTACATAAGTTAATTAAGTTAAGTTAAATAAGTTAGATGAGTAAGTTATTTAAGTTACATAAGTTAAATAAGTTAAGTTAAATAAGTAAGTTAAATGAGTAAGTTTAGTAAGTTAATTAAGTTAAATTAATTT
>CAIGQQ010019145.1:0-11535 GCA_903798035.1 Danio albolineatus | reverse complement strand
TTAAATAAGTAACTTAAATAAGTTAGTTAAATAGGTAGGTTAAATAAGTAACTTAAATAAGTACTTAAATAAGTTAGTTAAATAGGTAGATTAAATAAGTAACTTAAATGAGTAACTTAAATAAGTTAGTTAAATAGGTAGGTTAAATATGTAACTTAAATAAGTAACTTAAATAAGTTAGTTAAATAGGTAGGTTAAATAAGTAACTTAAATTAGTTAGTTAAATAGGTAGGGTAAATAAGTAACTGAAATAAGTTAATTAGTTAAATAGGTAAGTTAAATAAGTTAGTTAAATAGGTTAGTTAAGTACGTAAGTTAAATAAGTTAGTTAAATAAGTTCGTAATAAGTTAAGTAAGTACTTACAGTAAGTTCAATAAGTAAGTAACTTGAATAAGTAATTTAGTTAAGTTAGTTCATCAAGTAAGTTGGCGCCACGGTGGCGTAGTGAGTAGCACGTTCGCCTCACAGCAAGAAGGTCGCTGGTTCGAGCCTCGGCTGGGTCAGTTGGCATTTCTGTGTGAAGTTTGCATGTTCTCCCCGTGGTTGCGTGGGTTTCCTCCGGGTGCTCCGGTTTCCCCCACAAATCCAAAGACAATGAAATTGTCCGTAGTGTATGTGTGTGAATGAGAATGTGTGGATGTTTCCCAGTGATGGGTTGCAGCTGGAAGGGCATCCGCTGCGTAAAACAAATGCTGGATAAGTTGGCGGTTCATTCCGCTGTGGCGACCCCGGATTAATAAAGGGACTAAGCCAACAAGAAAATGAATGAATGAATGAATAAGTAAGTTAAACAGTAGGTTAGTAACTTACAGAAATATAGTTAAATAAGATCTATAGGTTAGTTAAGTGAGTTAAGTAAGTTAAATCGGTTAAGTGAGTTAGTTAAGTAACTATAATTTAGTTAAGTAAGTTAGTTTCATAAATTAGTTAAGTTAAATATGTTAAGTAAATAAGTAAGTTAAATAAGTTAGTTAAATAACTAAGTTAAATAAGTGAGTTAGTTACATAAGTTAAAGAAGTAAGTTGATTAAAAAAGTAAGTTAATTAAGCTAATTAAATTAGGTTAATTAAAGTTAAATAACTAAGTTAGTTAAATAAGTTAGCTAAATAAGTTAATTAACTAAGTTAGATAAATAAGTAAGTTAAATAAGTAAGTCAGTTAAGTAAGTTAAATAATTTAAAGTAAGTTGGTTAAGTAAATAACTTAACTTAGGTAAAGAAGTTAGTTAAAGAAGTAAGGTAAATAAGTTAGTTAAGTTAGTTAAATAAGTAATTAGAGTAATTTGGAAAATCATGGTATAACAATGTTTTTTTATTGCTTAAGGAGGCTGATAATATTGACCTCAAAATGTTTTTTAAAAAATTAAAAAATTGCCTTTATTCTAGCCAAATCCAGCATAAAGACTTTCTCCAGCAGATAAAATTTTACAGGAATTACTGTGAAAAAAAAATCTGTTCAGCATCATTTGGGAAATGAAGAAGAAAACAAAAACTGACAGGAGGGCTCTGACTTCAGCTTTATATGTTTGCTGTAGGTCAAGTCGCAGAAAAATGCATTGATAGTTTTAGTCTGCATTTCCATGCATTTATTTGCTTTCTAACAGTCAGAAGAACCCGTTTAGGTGGTTCGTCTGAATTTTAGCTTCAGTTTGCTGTTCTTATCTGGTAGAAGTGTCTCCAGTCTAAAAAGTTTTTTTTTTTTTTTTCTTCATTCATTTTCCTTCAGCTTAGTCCCTTATTTATCACGGGACGCCACAGTGGAATGAACCACCAAGTATTCCAGAATATGTTTAACACTGTGGATTCCCTTCCAGCCACAACCCATTGCTGGGAAACACCCATACACTCTCACATGCACACATAGACTACGGCCAATTTAGTTTATTCAGTTCACCTGTAGCGCATGTGTTCTGAAACTCCACACAGAAATGCCAACTGACCCAGCCGGGAATCAAACCAGCAACCTGATTATTAATATTAAATATAAAATAAACAAACATCCTCATATGTCGTTGCTAGCTCATAAGTCATCCGAGATGTTGTCTGTGGTCACGAGTACGAAACATCTACAGATTACTCCGAGCCGCAGAGTTGTTTTGATCTGTATTTGGCCTCCAGGTTTCCTCATGTTGCAGTAGACACGGAACTGTACTCTACATTTGCACAGCCCTCATAGTCATTCATTTAACCACAGGAAGACAACATTAAGGGAATAGTTTACTCAACCTGAAGGTTTACTCAATGTTTACTCTCCTTCAAGTGGTTCCAAGTCTTGATGAGTTTCTTTCTTCGGTAAACTTTCACAGTATTAACAAACTATTTAATATCTATTAGCTCAATAAACTATTAATTAGCTGTTTATTATTTGTTAATAAGGTTGAAGTTGGGTTTAGGTTTTGGGTAGGATTATAATTTAACATTTAATAAACTAAACATCTTCCAGTCTCTGCTGGGTCAGTCGGCATTTCTGTGTTCTCCCGGTGTTCGTGTGGGTTTGCTCCTGGTGCTCCGGTTTCCCCCACAGTCCAAACACATGCGCTATAGGGGAATTGGATGAACTGAATTGGCTGCCATAGATATTTACATTAGATATCGCCTACGCTA
The DNA here is from genome assembly GCA_903798035.1 of Danio albolineatus. Lineage (NCBI taxonomy): Eukaryota > Metazoa > Chordata > Actinopteri > Cypriniformes > Danionidae > Danio > Danio albolineatus. Next base: position 8,930 of record CAIGQQ010019145.1, on the reverse strand, counting down.
TTGTTGTCCAATGGAAGGAATGCGTCAATAGGGCCGCCATTTTAGTACAGGGTAGCGCTCCTTTGAAATTAATGTGGGACCAAGGTGCAGTGGAGGACTAGCCATCCAGAGCCAGAGATATACACACATATATACATATGTCTATGATTGAGAGTTTTCCTAGTGGTCAGTATGCAAATATTTATTTAAATTCCGAAAATGTATTAATCTAATAAATGAACGCACAAACTAACGAACGAATGAATGAACGAACTAACGATTGAATGAATGAAGTAACGAACTAACTAACTAACGATTGAATGAATGAATGAATGAATGAACGAACTAACGATTGAATGAATGAATGAATGAACGAACGAACTAACGATTGAATGAATGAATGAATTAACGAACGAACTAACGATTGTATGAATGAATAAATGAACGAACGAACGATTGAATGAATGAATGACTGAACGAACGAACGAACAAACGATTGAATGAATAAACGAACGAACAATTGAATGAATGAACTAACGAACTAACAATTGAATGAATGAACGAACGAACGAACGATTAAATGAATGAACAAACATACGAATGAACAATTGATTGAATGAATGAATGGACAAACTAACGATTGAATGAACGATTGAATGAATGAACGAACTAACGAATGAATGAACGAATGAACGAACGAATGAACGAACGAACAATTGAATGAATGAATGAACGAACAAACTAACGATTGAATGAAGGAATGAATGAATGAACGAACAAACGATTGAACGAATGAATGAACAAACGAACGAATGAATGAACGAACGAACAATTGAATGAATGAATGAACGAACGAACTAACGATTGAATGAATGAATGAACGAACGAACAAACAAACAATTTAATGAATGAATGAATGAATGAACGAGCGATTTAATGAATGAATGAGTGAATGAATTAATGAATGAATGAACGAGTGGATGAATGATTGCATGAATGATTGAATGAACGAATGAACAAACGAACGAACGAACGAACAAATGAATGAATGAACCAGTTTTCTTGGTGGTCAGTATGCACAGATTGTTCACCACAAAACTAGCAGTGTGAGCTAACAGAATCAAATATGGTTAGTTTTGATTTCATGTGTTTAATGTACATGTGTGTTTGTCTTCGCAGAGCCTCTGACGAGGGGGTCTACCCTGTTACCCGACAGAGAAGTGAAGACTCTCGCTTCAGTTCCCGTCCAGCGACTCGCACCGGCAGCCGTCCCAGCACTGCTGAGTCCATCCACCAAACACTGGGTATCTGCTGATCTTTATATGAGCTCTAGCATGTCATCCTGCTGAAAGATAAACATCTGACACTGCCATTTTACCTTCTGTTTCTGTTGTCGTTGTTTCGCAAGGATGAGATCACAGGTCCATTTTTAATAAATCAAAATTTTGAATGATTGAATGAATGAATGAATGAATGAAAAACTAACGATTGAATGAATAAATAAATGAACGAACGAACGAACAATTGAATGAATGAATGAACGAACGAATGATTGAATGAATGAACGAACGAATGAACATACGAATGAATTAATTAATGAATGAACGAACGAACGATTGAATGAATGAATGAACTAACGAACTAACAATTGAATGAATGAATGAACGAATGAACAATTGAATGAATGAACAAACATACGAACGAACAATTGATTGAATGGACGAACTAACAATTGAATGAACGAACGAATGAATAACCGATTGAATGAATGAATGAACGAACGATTCAATGAAAGAATGAATGAACAAACGAACGAACAAATGAATGAACGAATGAACGAACGAACAATTGAGTGAATGAATGAATGAACGAACGAACGAACAATTGAACGAACGAACGAACGAAATGAATGAAGGAATGAACAAACGAATGAACGAACGAACAATTGAATGAATGAATGATTGAACGAACGAACGAACGATTGAACGAATGAATGAATGAATGAACAAATGAACGAACGAACAATTGAATGAATGAATGAACGAACTAACGATTGAATGAATGAACGAACGAACGAACAAACAAACAATTAAATGAATGAATGAATGAATGAACGAACCAACGATTGAATGAATGAATGGTTGAATGAATGAATCCACCAAACACTGGGTATCTGCTGATCTTTATATGAGCTCTAGCATGTCATCATGCTGAAAGATAAACATCTTACACCGCCATTTTACCTTCTGTTTCTGTTGTCGTCGCAAGGATGAGATCACAGGTCCATTTTTAATAAATCTACATTTTTTTCTTTGAGTTGATTTCATTTCCGATGCTCTTAGCGTAGGCTCTGCCGTGGAGCTCTCACTTCCGTGTAGATGCACCGACTGATGAAATCACTTTGATGTGGTTTTCATTGCCCTCGGGCCAGTGTTTGACTAAGAGTAATGGCATCCAAGAACAGCGGCAGACCAAACAAGATATGAAGTGCTTCACTCGGGATAGCACTGTCACGCTAAATATACCCTCTGAAACCTGTTTTAGTGTGCCTGCTGTAAAATATGGTGCTCCTGAAGTTTATTTGGTGTTTTTGTTTATTTTTTTAATCTCATATCAGTAGTGCAGTTTTCTTTTTGCGAATATTTGAGGCACATTTCAATAGAGTTTAGATGATTATAAGAAAATCTCCCCCACACCATTACACCACCACCAGCAGCCTGAACCGCTGATACAAGGCAGGATGATCCATGCTTTCATGTTGTTGAGGCCAAATTCTGCCCCGAGCATCCGAATGTGGAGCAGAAATGGAGCCTCATCAGACCAGGCGACGTTTCTCCAATCTTCTACTGTCCAGTGTTGGTGAGCCTGTGTGAATTGTAGCCTCAGTTTCCTGTTCTTAGCTGACAGGAGCGGCACCCGGTGTGCTCTTCTGCTGCTGTAGCCCATCCGCCTCAAGGTTGGCCGTGTTGTGCGTTCAGAGATGCTCTTCTGCAGACCTCGGTTGTAACGAGTGCTTATTTGAGTTACTGTTGCCTTTCTATCAGCTGGAACCAGTCTGGCCATTCTCCTCAAACCATCAACAAGGCATCTGCGCCCACAGAACTGCCCACAGCTGGATATTTCCTCTTGTTCGGACCATTATCTGTAAACCCTAGAGATGGTTGTGCGTGAAAATCCCAGTAGATCAGCAGTTTCTGAAATACTCAGACCAGCCCGTCTGGCACCAATAACCATGCCACGTTCAAAGTCACTTACATCCCCTTTCTTCCCCATTCTGATGATCGGTTTGACGTGCAGAAGATTGTCTTGACCATATCTACATGCCTGAATGCATTGAGTTGCTGCCATGCGATTGGCAGGTGTTCATAATATATATACACATACACGTATTGACAGGCCACTTTATTAGGTACACCTGTCCAACTGCATGTGTGTGTATGTGTATATATATATATATATATATATATAACCCTAACCCTAACCCTCAAAAATACAACTTGCCTAATAATTCTGCACTCCCTGTATAGATATCCTAAAAACTAACAATACTGATACTAACCACTAAAAAACTTTAATTTCATGGGACCTTTAATCGTTTTGGTTAGCTCTGGAAGCAAGATTGTTTGATAAATGTGTTCAAATTAGGCTTTTGATAGTATAACCTGACACACGTGGTCAGTAAACACAGAGTGTATATCAGATCTGTGCCTGTTTGGTTCATCTCTCACAGACTTTTGTTCTAGTATGAGCAGCTATTGGCGTTCAGTTAGGGTTAACCACACAGCACGTCTCTTCCCCTAGACCACTTTGCGTGTCCTTGTGAAAGGGAGCATCTCTCAGGTCCCCTCGGCGTGGCGTATGTGTGTTAATGGTGTCAGCCACGTGTGAGCCGTGTGTGTGTGACGTCTTCTGCTCTTTCTCATTCAGCCACAGATTCAGATTGCTGGCGTTCCTCGGTGGAATCTGGGCTCATGGGGTCTCCGGAACGACATGTACCTGCGCCGGGCCGGACCACCAACAGCGAGCAGTCATACAGGTGCGTTTGCCAACCCCTTTACAGCCCTTTTCCCAGTATCTCAGGATCTTCCACGACTGTGTTACCTTAACAAGAGCTTTAGGGATCCAAGTGCGACATTCCATGCTCAGTGTGGCATTGCGTATCTAAAATGTAAAGGTCCAGAGGATGCAGCGTTATCAAGCATGTCCCCGGCTGTAACCCAGCCCTTAAAGGCAGCGAGCTGGAGAGAGACCAGAGGAATTCGGGAGCGTAGCGAGTCGGCAATGCCACGAACAGACTTTTTTGACATGAGAATCGAACAGGGCTAAACAAAGGGCCGATTCAGAGCCCAAATCCCTGACTCCCGGAGACCTGTGGATGTAATGACCCTTCGAACACACGTGCGCCACTAGAAAGCTATCAGTTTACTCTCGTCCAGCAGGAAAACTTGCTAATTAAACGAGTGCTGAAATCTAAATGTAATCTAATTATTTTAAGACGTGAAATATAAACTCTGGAGTCGCCTCAATGCACAGTAACTCGCACTTCAGTATGAACAGCGGTCTGTTTACACCTGGGTGCTTCGTGTGTTTTGCTTGATTTGTGATTGTAGAACTGGCCACTTTATTATGTACACCTCACTAGTACCGGGTTGGACCCGCTTTTGCCTTCAGAACTGCCTTAATCCGTCGTGGCAGAGATTCAACAAGGTGCCGGAAATAATCCTCAGAGGTTTTGCTCCATATTGACATGACAGCATCACGCAGTTGCTGCAGATTTGTCAGCTGCACATCCATGATGCGAATCTCCCGTTCCACCACATCCCAAAGGTGCTCGATTGGGTTGAGATCTGGTGTCTGTGGAGGCCATTTGAGAAACAAAATGCAAACAAATACACTAAACAGCTAAAAATGTAATCAATGGAAACGAGTAAATTCCAAGAAAAAATTTTAGATCTATTCTTAGAAAATCATACATAAATTGCAATTTTTAAAGCCCTGTGGAATGTACTAATCGATATCCTTAAGGCCAGCAGATATACAGACATAAATTATCCATAAGTAGGCCCACAGGGAATCTGCATGCGCAGAATTCCACAGATTTTTAGCCCATCATTTATTCTGTTTATTTACTTGTGTAAATGTGTGTAAATTTATATATAATCAGTTTTCAAATTAATTCAGTAATAATATTGACTTATATGAAAATATTCAAGTGATTTTATTTACAACACAGTTTGTAAAGTCATATTTTTGTTGTTTTAGTAGCGATTTTATATGAGAGACTTGCTTTGTTTACCAAATAACGTGGATCTAATTAGATTCGCAATATAAACATTAAATACAAGTTAAAAAGGGATTACTTTTTATTTCATATATTAAGGTTTTAGTTCTGATACTCCCAAAGTCATTCCGCATGAATCTGCAGATTTTTAACAAAATACTCCACAGAAATAGCAAAAAATGTCCGCAGATTCCGTCTGGCCCTATCCATAAGTTATGGACCAATCATTTATTTTCTTATTGGGCCGATAATAAAAAACATTAATAAAACAGTTTTTATTGGCTGATACCAATAAATTGTGCAAAACTACTGGTAACACTTTATTTCGATGGTCCATTTGAGTATTAGTAGACTGTCTGCTTAATATCTGCTGATACTGACATTCAACAGACATTTAACTGACTAGAAGAAACTTCGCAAGACATGTCAACTTACACTAACCCCAACCTAACAGTCTACTTATAATCTAATGAGAATTAGTTGACATGTAACTTAAATTCAACAAACTGACCATCAAAATAAAGTGAGACCAAACTACTAATTTCAGGAAAGAAGATCTCCTTTAATCCTCCTGAAACTGTCTCTTGTTTTAAAGTGAAGCGTCGTTGGCTTGAAAAGCTCATATGCAAACATATTGAAATGATTCTGCTAGTCTCTCAGAGCAGCTCTGGCTGAAGGCAAATCCTGAATGTCAACTAAGTGTCGTTCTTTTCTTTCTAGTGGCCACATGGTGGGCTTTGCGAGCCGGCCAAAGATTCCTCGCACCCCTGACAGTGACGCAGGCAGTGCCGGCAGGTCTCGTTTGCCCCCGTTGGCCCCCCAGTTCTCCAACAGCGAGCCCCAGCAGAGCGGCAGCCGCCCCGGATCGGCAGGGGGCTCCGGCGGGCGACCCAGCCAACAGAGTGAGTATTTCACCCAGCCTTCCCACACACACTGATACTCCTAAAGGTTCTGTGACGGGATTAGAAATGTGCATTTTATTTATTCAGTGCTTGACATAATCTCAATCGAAGCATGAAGAGAGGGTGGGACATAGAGTAGCCCCTCCCCTTTAAAAAAACAGCCAACAGTGTTTTGTTTTTATCACCAGCGGGAGTGGTTGAGCTCAAGTGCATCAAATGAAAAGTGTCCTGAAGGTGGCGGGGCATATCAGACGCTATAGAGCAGTGGTCCTCAAACGTTTTTCACCAAGTACCACCTCAGAAAAAAATTGTCTCTCCAAGTACCACCATAGTGACCAGTACTGAAATACAGCAGCATAGTAGGCGTAATTAAGCAGCTACAGACCTGCACAGTTCAATAATGTGGAGGATTTATTCTTATTATTATGAGTATTTATTATTATTATTATTATTTATCAGCCAATTTAAACATTCTAAACAGTTTGAACAGAGAAATTGGAAATTAGATCTGCTTACTGTGCATTAAACTAGACTTTGTGTGTCAGAAAAGCAAGCGAATAAACTATACCAACAACATTGGGATGTAAAAATACGGGATACTCCCCTAACAACCGTTACAAATACAGGACTCAATGAAGGACTCAAGGAAGGACTGAACAAACTAAGGAAGGAAAGAAGGAACAAACGGATGAATGAACAAAGGACCTAATGAAGGAGGGAACAAAAATATGAAAGAAAGAAGGAGAGAACAAATGAAGGGAGGAAAGCAGGAAGGACCAAACGAATGAGGGAAGAATTCAAGGAAAGACTGAAAAAACTAAGGAAGGAAGGAACAAACAAATGAATGAATGAACAAAAGGACCTAATGTAGGAAGGAACAAAAATATGAACGAACGAACGAGTGAACGAAGGAAGGAGGGAACAAACGAATGAATGAAGGAAGGAGAGAACAAACAAATGGAAGAATGAAAATAGGAAGATCCCTAAATACACCACATGTTGTTTGTGCAGGGATGTGTAACCGTAACATTCTGTAAACGCACTTTTCTACAGCGTAATACTCACTACTCACTACTCTAGAGTACTTCTAAAAGGTCTACTCTTTACTCATACTCTGAGTAATATTTACTACAGATACTTTTACTCTACTGCACTACATTTTTAGGCAAGTAATGCTACTTTTACCTGAGTATGATTTTACAGTACTCTTTACACCACTGGATCTTGATGAATAAAAGGACTTATTGATGCATATATTGGGTAAAATGGGTGGTATTGAGGTAGTCAGCTTCGCAGTACACTTGGGGTGCTTTCACACTAGCACTTTTGGTCCACACCCGGGTTCGTTTGACCTCATAGTACGGTACGTTTAGCTAGTGTGGTCTGAGGTACGGTTCATGTGAACTCTGGTACGGTTCACTTGTAGTATGAACGCAATCGTACCAAATAGCAGAAGTGAACCATCAACAGTACAACGTTCATTCGTGTGTGTGAGTCTGTGTATGTCACCTACCTTGACTCACCTACCTTGAGCGGGACTGACCCAGTACAAACCGTGATAATTTCTGCTCGTCTCCTCTGAAACGGCTTGGACATCGTGTGATGTTTTGAACGTGTATAATATGTTTGCGGCAGACAGACGCGAGTCGCTTTCTGTGTGTCCAAAACCAAAAGATTCAGTAAAAGCGAAATGACCGCGATGTGCGGAGTGCGGACGTCTTTCCATTTTGGCGCTTTGCTTTCGAGTCCGTCGCTTGGCAACAGCCGTACACAAAACATCGGCTTGATGACGCAAGCGTACCGGGGTTCAGGAGGAAAACAGACAGTGTGAACACAAACCAACCGAAAAGGTGGCAAGGGGGGACAATCGAACTTGGGTACGGTCCAGGCAATTGAACCAAGTGTGAAAGCACCCTTAGTAAGCAAACTTCTCAAATGACGAGAGAAATGTACTAAATGTGCAGAGCGGTGGGGCATGAGGACTCGATCCGCTCGAAACAAAACGTGGGTGTGTTTACTGTGTCTTATCTACGGGATCAGACGTCAATCCCACCCATGTTTAAAGACTCTCCCTGTGCATCCATTCAGATGTAAATCTAAAGTGTGCTTGACATTTTGCAAGCGCTCACGCCCTTGGTATATACTCTGACTGGCATGTGTACCATATGCTGTGTGCCATCGCTGTGGGATATTATGTGTAAAGCAAATACACCATGACAGCTCATTCTTACACTGATTTTACTATGGTCAAAGAGTCCGGTTTGGATTACTGTGTAATTCCTTAACAGGTGCAGAGACGCTCGGAGCTGAGTAAACAGTGTTTTTATGAGTGATAGGAATCAACAGTGGCGTATTTTGTCATGTCTCCGTACTGTCACTTCAGCAAACGTTTACATCTGGTATTGAAATGAGGCATGGGCCACTATGAGATCCTGACGATATGATAACCTTGGATAAAAATATCACGGTTTCACAGTATTGTGATTAACACTCTATAAATAAGTTCTTTTGAAATGTCTCGATAAAAAACAACAACTTTATTTGTATTTATTCCATGGTCTGTTGAAATTCTTGGTTCTGATTGGCTGGAGGGTGTGCACTATTTTCGTTAAAGCGCACAGGTAGTAACTCTGCTATTTCCACAGAGCTTCTTTTGTTTCTGTATTTGAGCTTCTAAAGGACACGACACACAAACAGAAGTGCTCACAGTTTCATTTATGTTCCAGAGAATTATAATAAATATATAGCTAGTATTTGACAAAGGAGAA
>CAIGQQ010019144.1:0-13692 GCA_903798035.1 Danio albolineatus | reverse complement strand
TGGGTTTCCTCCGGGTGCTCCGGTTTCCCCCACAGTCCAAAGACATGCGGTACAGGTGAATTGGGTAAGCTAAATTGTCCATAGTGTATGTGTGTGAATGAGAATGTATGGATGTGTTGTGGCAGGAAGGGCATCCGCTGCGTAAAACAAATGCCGGATAAGTTGGCGGTTCATTCCGCTGTGGCGACCCCGGATTAATAAAGGGACTAAGCCGAAAAGAAAATGAATGAATGAATGAAGATGTATAGAACGTGTCACAAGTTCAAGCAGTGAAAATCACCAAAACTTCAGGTTACAGACTCTCAACATAAAGTCTCTATCAACACTTGTCAGTCCAGAATAAAATAAAAAATACTGGCAAGTAAAAATCAGACTGCAATTAAGAAACCAGATAGTGCTAAATATACTGATAGTTCAGATGAAGAAGAGGATTATGAAGAGGATCCATGCCTTGGGTGTAAGTGCTAGTCAACCTCTACCCCAAACTGGCGGCTCTCTACGATGCGCAAAGTATCTTGGCTGATCAACTTGTTCAACTTAATATGTGTGTTCTTGGTAGAACAGTGTGTAGTGAACATGTATTATGATAATGTATGGTTATTCATTGATTTTTTGAAAAAACTATGACCCCACAACCAAATGTATAACCTGATGCACAATCATGCTTAAAACACTACCTCCTTTGATATAACAGCAAAATAGAACTGAGTCTTTTACTGTGTAATGTAATGTAATGTGTATTTATATATCTCATTTATTGTGTATGGCCATACACCCAAAGCGCTTTACAATCATGAAGGGGTTCTCTCCACTCCACCACCAGTGTGCAGCATCCACTTGGATGATGCGATGGCAGCCACAGGACAACAGCACCAGTGCGCTCACCACACACCAGCTATTGGTGTAGTGGAGAGACAGTGATAGAGCCAATTCGGAGGATGGGGATGATTGGAAGGCCATGATGAAGGGCCAATTGAGGGACTTTGGCCAGGACACCTGGGTTACACTCCTACTCTTTTACAAGAAGTGCCATGGGATTTTTAATGACCACAGAGAGTCAGGACCTCAGTTTAATGTCTCATCCGAAAGACGGCGCCCACTGACAGTATAGTGTCCCCTTCACTTTTACTGGGGCATTAGGACTCACACAGACCACAGGTTGAGTGCCCCCTGCTGGCCTCACTAACACCACTTCTGACAGCAACCTAGGTTTCCCATGTGGTCTCCCATCCAGGTACTGACCAGGCTCAGCCCTGCTTAGCTTCAGTGAGTAACCGCTCCTGGGCTGCAGGGGTGATATGGCTGTGGCGTATATATCATTGTAATATCATACATATCTTTGTCATTAGGTGGTACAGCTTAGGGCTGAATCATGAAGTGGCACTATGGGTAAAGACAACTAATGTGTGGCTTAAATAAGCCACAAAGGAGGGATATGATGAAGATTTTTATTTTCTAAAAAGCTGTATAAGACTTCTAATTGTGTGAGTGAAGGGGCATCTGAATCAATACATGTCTTTGAAAACAGGTGATAGGTCAAGGCAAAAAGGTCATAAAAGGGCATGAGAGAGGACTGGGATACAATGCTGAAACAACTGTGAAAATAGAGCCAGAAAAAGCATGAAATGTATACAACATATGTTGGAACTGTCATGTATGTTTGAAAAGACACATACTGTATGGGAAAGATGATCCAGTTTAGATGTTTGAATACACAAACACTACTAATGATTGGCAAATTTGATCTGTATGTGGAAAAACAGTTATGAGTATATTAGATCTGTATATTGTAAGGCCCAACAAGAAGATGGGGCTTTAAATAGAGGTCGTAAATAAGTAGGAGCTGGGAGAGGCCTGTTGAACCAGGAACCAGCTGTGAAAACACAAAGGTGGGAGGATGCAAGGATAAAGGTTATAGCAAATGTGAGGGACATTGGATTTGTCCTGGGGAGAGACTAGAGATGGGTCTGCTCCAGGCTGTCTCTGCTTTTTTGGAAATTATTCCAATAAAGTATATTCTTCTGATATTCATAACCTCCAGTCTGAGTTTCTGAAGAAACTGACTACGGTCAACCGCTTAAACTTAATTAGCAGCTTCAGTAAGGAATGAAAAGTTGGTCTGTGTTTACTTGCGATTTGATAACCAGTCTCACTCGTCCTCTGGTTAAGGGATTGGTTGCAGCGCATTGACGTGGTTGGGGTTTCCTTTGTTGGAGAGAGGTTCTCCTTCGTCTCGTGAAGCATAGGACTCATTGTCCCTGTGACGGAGAGTCTGACGTCAGCACGCGGGAAGTTTACTGGACGGGAGTTCCTCCTGTGAACTGCTCCTTGGCAGAATTATGAGACTTAGGAAGTCAGAGTTCGGAGACGTTGAATGACTGACCCTACTGCTGAATGACACGGCGTCCGAGGGTTGTAAGAAAACGGCTATACGAGCAGTAAGGTCAGGATGAGTTAATGCGAGTTGTGGTGCACACAGAAGCAGTGTGAGTTCCTGTGAACGGGGTCACGCGATCGTGGGGATGTCATGGCAGACAGACGCAGGCTTTACTGGGTGATTCTTCCAAGAGCGATGTCCAGCAGGCGTGTTGTAAAGACAGGAATCGTACAACGCAAAGTTTGTGCGTGGTACCCCCTCGTGAAGCCAAGCGAAAACCATAAAATCTTACAGTTTTTGGGTTTTATAGTGGGCAGAATTCAGACCAACCCACTTGGCGATTGTCCAATGGCTGTGGCTACTGAGTTAAGCCCACGCCTATCTTCTCCCTGTATTTCCATGCCCAGGGAGGAGTGATCTGTCATCACGGGCTGGGGCTAACATCTCATTAACATTATCAAAATTCAATAAAGCTTCGTAATCAACTATTATTTGCCGATACAGTTTTATCATTCAAACCAGGGTTTTCTGAAGCCTTACAGCTCCAGTTTGAGACCAAACATCACAGCCTTTATCAAATACAGATAATTACGTGCGTTACACACGCTACAACATAACATTTCATTTATAGACACAATTATAATGAATACACATGCTTACATTCATAGTAAAACATACACAACTATTAGCAATAAAACATCAAAGCAAAACACACTTTTAAAGGTTAAATGTCCAAAAATTGCGCAAGCTTTCCATGCAGAGACAATATCCTAACTGTACAGTAAAAGAGGCGGGAGGCCGATCACCCAGAGGAACACAAATGACTCTTTCTTCCTTTGGGTGTTGAATTTAATTACCATAGTCATGTGAGAAGCAGATGGCCGAAAAGCGCAGATAGGCCATTAATTATTAACCAGGGTTGCAACACGTTCTTTGTTTTATAAAGGAGGAAGACAAGTTTGTATTGGAATTGGCTTTGGGCTATATCTAATTAAGAAGGAGACAAAGTGGGCTCCACGAGGCTTCTTCGTGACTGCTGATTATTGATGTCAGCATAGAAACATAGCTGAGTCCCTACAAATATACACACATGATTAACTTTCAGCTCCTCTGGCCTTCCCACCTCCCAACTCTCAACCCACTTCCAGTGTTGAGTATCTCCGCTGCTTTTCTTCAACCAGCGTCAAATTACTCAGTTAGTTACTTTTTCCTTTTTCTAGCGTTGTTCCTCCGCTACTTTTTAATCCTCTCGCATAGGCCATCACTCCTCAAAACTCTTACTCCCACGGAGTCTCCCCAAGCTCGGACTCCCCAGGAGTCCTGCCCAGACCACCCCCCACAGGAGTCTCCACCACCACCTTCCTTTCCTAGACTGCAGTATGTGCCAAACTTACAGCTCTACCTCCCACGGAGTCACGCCCAGAGCTCTGACTCACCCAGAGTGAATCATAACATTTATAATACACTCCATACATATACACACTTTTATATATGAGTCACTCTATACATTGTAGTGTCTAGACCATCAACTATGTCTGGTACTTTAAGAATTAGCTCATAATTTCAAATGATTTCACATTAATTTTTGGGGATTCAAATCAAAAGATTCAGACGACTGGCTCGCAGTCAGAAATAGGTTAACACTACTTACACTTACATCATCTATTGGTCCACCCTAATAGAAGTAAGTGCCGTAACTTTAACAACGATAATAATATAAATCAGGATTTCACTATTTACACAAGCAAGGTAGCAAGACCATATAGCTGAGGCAGTAACTTAGAAACACATAAAACTCCGACAAGGATCTTAAATTGAAACACAAGTTTATTAAGCTGCACACACAGTAAACTACTCTATGTAAAACAGACAAACATACAGATACACACACACAACAGTTCTGGGATGAGAGAATGACTGAGAATGAGCAACAAAAAGTCCCAAACGTCTTGCACTTGCTGCAACCTGAGAAAACCACCAAGCAGAGAAACTGACTACGGTCAACCGCTTAAACTTAATTACCAGCTTCAGTAAGGAATGAAAAGTTGGTCTGTGTTTACTTGCAAATTGATGACCAGTTTTACTCGTCCTCTGGTTGAGGGAAACCACGGCAAAGCCAATTGGTTGCAGCGTGTTGACATGGTTGGGATGCCCTTGTTGGAGAGGGCTTTTCCTTCGTCTCATGAAGCATGGGACTCATAATCAAATCAAATCACTTTTATTGTCACATCATCAGCAGCGTGTGCTATGATGAGTGAAAAGCTTAGGTGCTGGCTCCAGACCAGCAAAATACAGACAGTGCAAATACAATGACAGTGCAAAAATACAGACAGTGCAAAATACACACAGTGCAAAATACAACCTACGACAATGACAACATACTCCCAAAAGTAAACAAAACAATGTGCAATTGTCCAGGTGACGGAGAGTCTGACGTCTGCACGCGGGAAGTTTTCTGGAGGGGAATTCCTCCTGTGAACGGCTCCTTGGCAGAATTACGAAACTTTGGAAGTCAGAGTTCGGTGACGTTGAATGACTGACCCTACTGCTGGATAACATGGCGTCCGAGGGTTGTAGAAGCAGTGTAGAAGCTCTTGTGAACAAGGTCACGCGGCCACAGTGATGTTACGGCGGACAGACGCAGGCTTTACTGGGTGATTCTTCCAAGAGCGATGTCCAGCAGGCATGTTGTAAAGATGGAAAGCGTGCAACGCAAAGTTTGTGTGTGGAACCCCCTTTGTGAAGCCAATCGAAAGCCATAAAACTTTACAGTTTTGGGGTTTTATAGTGGGCGGAATTTAGACAACCCACTTGGCGATTGTCCTATGGCCGTGGCTACTGAGCTAAACCATGCCTCTCTTCTCCCTGTAGGTCCACGCCCAGGGAGGAGTAATCTGTCGTCACGTGTTGGAATTCAGATTTCATTAAAGTTATCAACATTCAGTAAAGCTTCGTAATTAACTATTATTTGCCGATACAGTTTTATCTTTCAAACCAGGGTTTTCTGAAGCCTTATAGCTCCAGTTTGAGACCAAACATCACAGTCTTTATCAAATATAGTTAATTACGTGCGTTACACATGCTACAACATTTCATTTATAGGCACAATTATAGTAATTACACATGCTTACATGCATAGTAAAACATACACAATTATTAGCAATAAAACATTATAGCAAAACACACTTTTAAACGTGAAATGTCCGAATATCGCGCAGGCTTTCTGTGTGGAAACAATATACCGGAATATTAACTGGACAGGAAAAGAGGCGGGAGGCCAATCACCGAGAGGAACACAAATGCTTCTTTCTTTCTTTTGGTGTAGAATTTAATTACTATAGTCATGTGAAAGGAAGATGGCCGAAAAGCACGGATAGGCCATTAATTAGTAACCAGGCTTATAGCACGTTCTTTGTTTTATAAAGGGAAGAAGAGTGTGTATTGGAATTAGGCTTTGGGCGATACCTAATTAAGACGGAGGGGGCGCCACGAGGCTTCGTGACTGCTGATTCCCAACAAACACACAACGTTGCTTCAACGTAGCGACCTTCCTACAACGTTGTACCAACCTTGCAAAAAGGTTGAGGATTCTACGTTGTTGCTAAAGGTTGTCACAACGATGTCCTAATGTTGCCATCTAAACATCACGAGGGCCGCGCTCTTTACGTTGTTCGTAGGTAGCGTGAACGACCACTCTGCAACATTTACTCGTCACAGCTGATTCAGTTTAAATTTCAACAGACCGTCGTCTCATTCATCAACAACCGTGGAGACGTAAGTATTGCTTTATTTCTTCTTGCTAAATAAGACATTTACATTGTGAATATTAAACAAACCTATGATTTCCACGACAATCTGTTCCAACATTACACAAAATATAATAAGCCATAATACAATTGATACGAGCGAGTGATGTTTCAGCACTCCATCGACGGACAGCAGCATTAAAATCATTGTTAAATCTCTCGATAAAACATTTCCTGACAATTTACCTACCGTGTCTTTAGTCGACTGGACAATAATGTTTTTGAAGTTCATTTTTTTGCTATATGGACCGTTATGGATACTTCAATCATCACACGATCCCAGGCCGACCCACTTTTTACAAAACACGGACTTTTAAATACAAAAAACACCTCTGTGCAGTTTGTGTCCTGTTAAAGGGACAGTTCACTCAAAAATGAAAATGTACTCAAATTATTTTCTCTCAATTGATTCTAAACCTTTGTTTCTTTAGTCTGTTGAACACTAACGACAAAACACCTATGGAAGTCTACTTACAGTATTCCAGATTTATTAAATATATATTCTTTATTGTTCATTAGAAAAAAAGCTAAAGTTTGGATCTTGAGTAAAGGCTCAGGATAAATGGTAACAGAATTGTCAGCTTTGGGTGATCTATCCCTATAAGTTAAAGTATATAAGTTGATGTTAATATTCCTAGTTAATATTGATATCAATAAAAAGATCTGCTAGTCTAATTTGCTGTTTTGAATGGTCTTTGGATGTTTAAATTTAAAATCCACTCTTTTTTTGCTCAACAGGTTATTTTCACATTGAGGCCATCTCCTACCGATAATTTCTGGATTTTTATTATGTGTAAGTTGCGTAAAACTCTTTTGTTTAACCTCTCAGTTAGTGATGGGAAGTTCGGATCATTTTACTGACTCGGATCTTTAAGTCTCGTTCATCGAGATTAACGAATCTTTTTTCGAGTCATTTCGTTCATTTTGCCAATATATTATTAAACTGTTACGAATTGCTTCCAAACACATGTACAACTAGCCCAAATGTTGATCACACTACAAACAAGTCATAAATAGAATGCTATAAGAGAAAATAATCATTCACTGTTTGCCTGCTCTTTTGTCTATGAAGATATTTTTGCCTCTTTGCTCAGCTCACCTCTTCATGTCTTCAAATTTCAGTGGTTCGTTCACGTCACACAAACAGTCCATATAATCTCAACCAATGTACACAGTCTGAGCCGAAAGGAGCCATGACTAGTTCACCTTTCGAGTCTTCTGGTTCGTTCATCACGTGACAAAATGTAAAGAGACATGACTCAGACCGAGGACTCGGGAGGTGAACAGATCAAATCTGTTTCCGGCTCTAAATGCATACGATTGGCTTCTGTGTCTTTCACGTGTTGAACGACTCGGACTGAGGACTCGCGAGGTGAACAGTTCAAATCTGTTTCCGGCTCTAAATGCATACGATTGGCTTCTGTGTCTGTCACGTGTTGAACGACTCGGACTGAGGACTCGGGAGGTGAACAGATCAAATCTGTTTCCGGCTCTAAATGCATACGATTGGCTTCTGTGTCTTTCACGTGTTGAACGACTCGGACTGAGGACTCGGGAGGTGAACAGCTCAAATCTGTTTCTGGCTCTAAATGCATATGATTGGCTTTTGTCTTTCGCGTGATGAATGAATTAAAAGACTTGAAAAATGAACAAAAATCTGTGCGCAATGTGCGCATGCGCGGATGAACGAATCACTCCCTGTGAGGACTCGTCGTTCCCGAGTCATATTAAAGATTCGTTCAAAATGAACGAATCGTTCAAGAACGACCCATCACTACTCTCAGTGTTGTTTTCAAATTACCCATGTAACTTGTCTTTCTAAATGTTTTCTGAGGTGAATTCAACAACTGATCACAGCATTGCTGTAATTCCTGATCTATGTAAAGAAGAATTAGATATTTACTATTAAATGCAGTTATATTACCTTAAGGACAGTATGTTCATAATGTTGAAAATAGATCATGCTTATAACTAAAATGACACTAAGTTTAATATTCCATTTTACAGCGAGCAACACCACAACTACAGGATGGTTCAATGGACTAATTTTAAGTAAGTATTCAGAGACTAACTCTGACTTCTATTAACTCAAACCTGCTTTTCCTGTTTCTTTAAATTAATTTAATTGTATGTAATTTTGATAAATGATATATTAGCAAAGCATTCAAATAAAGTAGGCTTTATAATTAATCACTGGAGATTTTATACATAATTAAATTACATTAAATATCTGAAGCTTCAATATAAACTTGCTAGTCAGTAGTGATTTCCTGTGTAGTCCTGTTGTGTGACGCTCTGATCTGTCCTCTCTTGTTCACTGTATCTGCTGTGGATCCATCTCTGAAGCTCGATTATCTGTTGGATTTCTTCCTCTGACGGCTTTCTCCATACAACTACGTCTGGTCAAAAGCTGCGTTCCTCGGTCTGCTGTAATCTCCAGTCCAGAGCTTTAATGCCTAGTTTCTGCATTTTAATTTGTATATTTAGATTTACATTTTAATGCTTTCTTGTTTACTTTTCTTGTTTATATATATATATATATTTATATATGTGTGTGTGTATATATATATATATATATATATATATATATATATATATATTTTTTTTTTTTAACTTTATTTTATACTGTTTGCTTACAATTAGATGTGTATTGTATGTATTAAATGTTATGAAATACATAATAAAAAATATATATATTCATTTTTGTGGCATTTTTACACTTCAAAGTTTACACATGCAGTTGTTAAATTGAAAAGGAAAAATAAATGAACAATAGTTAATATAAGCAATACTGGAAAAGTATTTCTGCATATTCTGTATTCTGGACAGTATTGATAAACTGCCAGGAAAACACATTAATACATGTAGTAAGAACGTCGTCTCACGGTTGCTGAATGTCACACGACAACGTTGGTACAGCCTTCTCGCGTCTTATATTTCTACGTTGTAATAATGTAGCGAGCACGTAAGCAGCGACGTCGCCTTGGATAAAACGCAGAGTTTGTTGGGTTATTGACTCCGATGTAGAAACATGGCTGAGTCACTACAGCATATACACACACACATGATGAACTCCATATGTAACGCCGGGGAAGTGACAACAGGGGTGCGGATCCAAATGCAGGTTTATTAGCGAGGTCAGGTAAGCAGTGGGTAACACAGGTGCAAACAGATACAAGCAATCCAGAATCATAGTCAATGGACAGGCAGCAGACAGGAATATACAACTGAACAAGGAAAGGTTCAAACCAAAGCAAAGGCAAGACAAAGGAAACACAACAGTGAATGATATTGTGTGGTTTAAATAGTACAGACAGTCAGTCTGTGAGCAGCTTTAGCTGTGTGTGTTTGCAATCACTAGTGACTTGGAGCAGGTGTGTGTGTGTGAGTGTTGCATGACTGAATATGTAGTCCAAGAACATGGCTGATTTGTAGTTCATGTGAATGTTTACCAGCAATCTCTGAAGGTTAGATCGGTGGTGATCATGACACCATATGCACACATGATAAATTCTAAATATATACACACTCATGATATACTCCATACATATGCACACATGATAAATTCTATACATACGATACATTCCATACATATGCACACATAATATATTCTATGCATCCACACGCACACACATGATACACTCCATACATATGCACAAGATACATTCCATACAAACGTACACACTATATAAACTGTATACACACAATACACTCTATACATACACACACACACACGATACGCTTCATACATGATACACATTGTAGGGCCTCGCACAGGTAATTAATAATTATGTAGTGCATTAACTTTAAATTAGCTCAAAATGAATATAACAGAATTTAATGTGCCTCCAAAAGAATCAACTCTTTTGAACTGAACAAACGAATCGTCCAGCGCTTGTTTGAACAGACAGTGCTGTTGACTCTAAAATGAATATTGCTATTCGAAACAAAGTAAAGACTTTTAATACTTAAGCAGGGTAGCAAGATCTAGGTTTAAGGCAGTAGATTCATGAATATACACAGGCCACTTTACTTTAAATTTCAATTGTTTATTGTCATGTGCACAGTAAGGAAACACGTTTCCCTGTACAATGAAATTCTTACTTTGCCGTCCACAGTGAAGTTATACACATAACATACACATCATACACGACATTCACATACATACACATATATACACAAAAGTGACAGAAGTATAATTATGAAATGAAATTATGAAATGAATGTAAATAATATATAATACTGATTGTGGAGTATGTAAACATGTAAACAATGTGTAGGGGTTTTTAAGTTTTTTTTGCTTATTGTGCAAAAATAAAGTGCCCAGTGCAATCGGCTTATGTGCAACGACAGTATAATGGCTGTAGTAGATTGAGTGCAATTGCATTCGTTAATAGTGCAAACTGGGATGGAGAGTAAAGTGTGCTACTGGGCAAAGAATGAAACTGTGTCCACTGATTATGCGTTTAAAAGTCTGATAGCTGCTGGGAAAAAAAGAGTTCTTAAGTCTGGCAGTCCTGCATCTCACACTCCTGTACCTCTGCCTTGAGGGCAGGAGTGTGAATAAACTGTGTTTTGGATGTGTGGGGTCTTCCAGGATGGAGGCAGCTCTCTTGTGGACTGCGATGGTAGATAGTCTGCAGAGAAGGCAGTGGGGTCCCGATGATCTTCTCTGCAGTCCTTACCACTCCCTGCAGACGTTTGCGGTCCTTTATGGTTGCGTTGCCATACCACACAGTAATACAGCTGGTCAGGATGCTCTCAATCACACAGCTGTAAAAGTTGCTGAGGATCTTAGATGACAGACCAAGTTTCCTCAGCTTCCTTAAGAAGTAAAGCCGCTGTTGTGCTTTCTTGACAAGCTGGGTGGTGTTCGTTGTCCAGGTGAGGTCCTCACTGATGTGGACCCCCAAGTATTTAAAACTGCTCACTCTTTCCACTTCAAGTTCATGGATAAACAGTGGCTGATGAGTTCCCCTCTCCTTCCTCATGTCCACTATCATCTCCTTGGTCTTGTCCGTGTTGAGGGTGAGGTTGTTGTCCTCACACCATGTCACTAGACTGGCTACCTCCCTCCTATAAGCTGCCTCATCTCCCCCAGTGATACGTCCTATCACTGCAGTGTCATCCGCAAACTTAATGATGGTGTTGTTCTTGTGGGATGCGACACAGTCATGTGTGAATAAAGTATAGAGGATGGGGCTCAAAACACATCCTTGTGGGGTGCCGATGTTGGTGAGGATGGTGCTTGAGCTTTTATTTCCAATCCTGACAGATTGCGGTCTGCCAGTGAGGAAGTCTAAGAGCCAGTCACAGAGTGTGGAGTGTAATCCGAGTTCAGACAGCTTGTGAGTGAGTTTATGAGGAATAACCGTGTTGAATGCGGAACTGTAATCAATAAAGAGCATCCTAATATAGGTGTCTTTACCTTCCAGGTGAGAGAGAGAGGTATGAAGTGCAGCAGCAATGGCATCTGAGGTGGACCTATTGGTCCGGTATGCATATTGCAGGGGGTCCAGAGTGTCTGGTATACTGCTCTGAATGAGGGGTAGCACGACTCTCTCAAAACATTTGGCAATGATTGGAGTGAGTGCTACTGGCCTGTAATCATTCAGACAGGTCAGAGGGCTCTGGTCAGAGGGCTTAAATACAAAAGATACTTTATTGACTACAAACAAACTTAACACATACGTACACACATTCATACTGGTTGCAGACAAGGAATAGAAGGAAAAGAAGAGTTTAGGAGAGATGTGATGTCAAACCTCAAGATGTAAAAAACCTAACCAAGCGAACCAAATAATCAATTCAACCTTTACTGTGTCTTAGACAGGGTTATTTATCACTTAACATGATTATCAGATCATATACCAGTTCAGCAAAGGATCTGGAGATGTACTTGCGTTCCTTATGATGTGGTGAAATCCCTCTGTGGAACTGGATTCCCACTTGAGTTCGCTGGTAGATGGTTGGCCGTTGAAGGAACGTGTCAGAGGCTGCTGATGAAGTGAAGTCTGGTAGCTCAAGTTGGAAACGGCAAAACAGTAGTCGTGTTGACTGGTTTCGCGACGCAACTTAACTAGACCCTCGACGGAAAGAAAAGAAAGAAGAGTGAATGGAAGATGGGGAGTTTGAGGCTGGTCTCATCCCATCTTGGTGTCTGAGTCCGGCTAGACTGGACCTGGAGAAGAGTCGTCCCGGAAGCGAGCATCTCAACTCATCAACAGCTGCTGCTGGTGCAACTGCTCTGCCCTGCTTGACTCTTGACTCTGGCTGACTCTGCTCGACTCTCCGAGGGAGTTTTGTGGTGATGGATTTTAACCACCAATGTTTCCGGCCCCTATTAGAGCTGGATCAGTAAGGCATTGTCCGTGGATCTGCATGACAGTCCCATGTTAGCACATGCAGCTTTGGCGTGACTCACTCACATGAGCCATGGTGCTTAGAATTGTAGTTATAAGTGTAGTGATGCGACTGATCAGCGCTAAGTATATTGGGGGTGGATCCTTTAATTGGGGTATTTGGGGTGTATAAAAGGCTGCTTTGACACCGAACTATGCGCGTCTGTGTGTCTGTTGGGGAGTGACGTCATCTCCAGGGCGCCGTCTGAAAGGTATGACCTGTTTGTGTGGGACTATGGCCAGCTGATTGAGTGGTATTACATGAGTTTTTGACATCTATCTACAGTGTGGCTCGGGGAGCATTAAGTGAGACATTGAATCTGTTTCTATGAGGACTTTTGCACGCCATCAGGGGGTGCGGTGGATTGCCATTCAAAGGTATACATTCAGTAACTTTACTAGTTTTGGGGATGATGTTGGTTTGTATTGTGGTTTCAGTTTCACTTAACATGCATCTATTGCAGTGATACGGGAGTCGGGAGGGTTGCAGCAGGCTCATTTGCTTCCAGTTAGTGTCCGCATCAGCGCTGTGGGAAAAGGTTTCCCTCTCGCTCTCTCTCTCTCCAGTCGCGGTCACGAGGCTGCGTCGGCGGTTCAAGTCAGCGCGCCTGCTGTCTTCCTCCTTCCAGCGGTCGTGAGGCCATACAAGAGACTTGAGATGAGTATAAATACAGCGATTTGATCTTAACTACTGTGATATTCATTTCTAACCAGGACAATTTGTGTGCGTGGCTGTGGCGTCGGCCGCCATAGACGTGGTTCAATCGAGGTACTCTGTATCACAGAATAAACGTTAATTGTGACCAGTTTGATCAGTCACCACTGTTGTTATGTTTTATGTTATGTTTTGATTGCTTTGATTTAAAGTAGTGCTCGAGTGATTTGATTGTTTAGTTCTCCAGAATGTTTATGTTGTGACTTTTCCTTTAAGTGATGTGCTTTTTGTGATCTTTGGTGTTCTGATGTCATGAGCTTGCAATTATCGTACTGGTCATGTGATGAGCTGTGAGCGCTCATTTTAAGTGTATTCTCTCTCTGTGTGTGTGTGTATCCGTGTGCGTGTGTATATTTTGTACTGGTTTTATCTCATATGTTTCTTTCCTCAGAA
>CAIGQQ010019143.1:3532-13785 GCA_903798035.1 Danio albolineatus | reverse complement strand
CACACACACACACACACACACACACACACACACACACACACACACAGTATTCTCCTGTGAGGGATCTTGTCAGGCAAATGAAATGAATCCGCTGTGTGTTTCTGTGAAGCGCAGCAGCTCGACTCACACAGACACACACACAAACACACACACGCGCGCTTCTTACTCATACACTACATACCTCCTCATTTTGAGCATGTTGTGTATAGACTCAGACATTTAGGTTTGTGATTGATCATCATTCTGTTGGGTTTATTGATTTTTATTGGTCAAATAAATTAGTATTTTATTAGTATCATTAGTTTCCCCCGTTCATTTCCTCATGGGTGGATATTTTAGGGCAAAGGGGAAGATTAAGGAGGATTTTTTACCACTTAACATTGTTGAATCGAGTCCTCCTTTTGCCCGTGTGTGTGTTTGTGTGTTCGTTCAGGTGGTAAACTTAAAAGTAGCCAAGGGAATTATGTAAAAGAATCTAAAGGGGATACTTGATGTTTAAGTTTACATCGCTTTTTTGCAGTTAAATCCTAATGTAATCATGCTAATGTATGCACCGCTGGGAAGGTTGAAGACTTCTGAACAGATATTTTACATCAGTTTTGTTATGTGTGAAGAGTAATAGATCAAAACACAAGTACTTTCACTCTACAAGCGTCGAGAGCATTTACGGTTATATATATAAACCGTAATAGTGTTGCCTAAATATAAAGTAACCGTGACAAACTAGATATCATTTGAAAGCTGAACATGTCTAGTTTCTATATCTGGTGGCTGCTTTTTGATATTGAGCAATAGTTACGTATTAATTTGCAACAACATTACAGAGTCATCAGAGTTGTAAAGCGTTACTTTGCTACAGCAATCCACGTCTACAAGTTTGTTTGGAGGATTTTAGATGTTTTTCAGAGATTAAATTCACATCAATTACCACCCAACTGCCCATACTAGTTTATAATTCGATGCCTACTTTATGGCTGGGCGATACTGCAAAATTTAGTATCGATCCGATACCAAGTAAGTACAGGGCCAGTATCGCCGATATCGATACTTTTACATTAAAAGCATACACTTGAACCTGAATGTACTTTTCTGTAGGGGAGATCAGTGTGTGATCATTTATGAGTTGAGTGCTCTCAAAGCAGCTATAATTAAATGCAGATGTTAAAACCCAGGACAATTTCTGAACACTTTTAAGCCAAATAAAACCCTTTTTATTATCGTAACAATCTGGATTTGCAAACACAAACTTATTATTAGAGAACAATGATTGTTTTTAGACTTTGCTTCAGTCTGGGGTTTGTTTGTAAGTGTTTTCTCCTACTTACACACTACAGCAAAAGAGAACTGACTTAAAATCCTCTTTTAGCTGGTGAAAAACCCACTGTTCTAATCATGGATATTTTAAAATTCCAAAATAATTCTTATAGATAGCAGGTTTTATGTGAATATACATAAATGTTGTGAATATACATTATGTTTTATCTGAATATATTGGCAATATTTAATTAGTCTGATGATGAACGTATTCATTCAGCTTTTTTTTTTTTTTTTTTTTTTTTTTAATTGGCATCAACGAATACAGAATGTCCTCTATAACTGAAATATTAATTTCCGCACTGTAGCTAACTACCTAGATATGTGTGAAACTACGCGGCCAGTGAGCTCTGTCTCAGGGCTGGCACTGCTGGGGGTCTGTCTGGAGGATTTGCCTCCTCTTCTCTCCTCTTTCGCAGCTCGGTGTTCTCTTTTTCGTCTTGTTTTATGTGTTTGTGTAGATTTGTGGTGTTTCCACAGGATCCAATACACTTTCTACAAACATCACAGTTTGCAATATTTTCCATATTTGTTCCATATAACTCCAAACAGCTCCTCTTTCTTTCCATCATCTCGAAACAGCAGAAAGTGCTCGCGCTTTGGCGCTGCTGAGTCACGTGATGAAGGGACAACTAGAGCAGAGAGGAACAACAGTGCACACGAGTTATAAAAGGAGCGGGGTATTTAGAGACATGTCCGCTCTTTTATGAAACAGGAGCAATGCACTTTAGCGTAAATTAAATAAAAGTATCGATCTCGGAAGGCTACTATCGATCCGATATCAATACCAACGTTGGTGTCGATACTATCGATATTAGGATCGATCCGCCCACCCCTAGCCTACTTCACATATATCATCAAAAGTATGAAGGAATAGAGTTTACATTCCTCAAAACTTGCACAGAAACAGGAGGCGCTTTTGTATGGTGAACTGAATGTGAACTGGTGGTCATGACTGGTACTGCAGCCACGCTAAATACTACTCAAAGCTCATTTTCTGACATCAGCTTCAAATTTGGAATATTAATTGTTCAGATATTAATCTTTGATTTCCTTAGGCTAAAACAGCTTTGTAAAATACATATTTTATGTAAAATATTAACATAAAGGCACATCACTTTTGTTTTATTCAACTTTCTTAGCTACAATCTGGCATCTGTCTCCTTTAATATGAGACTCAGTGTAAATCTGTGCACTAAAGCATTGAATATTGGCAATCATTAATGCAGAACATGTCTTTTCATGTCTAACTGCAGCTCATATTCACACTATCAGAGCTCAATGATAGTCTGTCATCGCTCCAAACTCAGTTTTCAATGTGTCATTGGTCTTTCCTTACAGTTGTGAACTGATTGGTCATTTTTTACAGCGCTGTCACTGTTAAACAAAGCGGATCAGGTGTGAACAGAGCTGACGCGCCGCTATTAAACATCCCTGGTGTTAAAGAAAACATTCATATTTCACATTCATTCAAAACCGGAGCTCATGAATACATATTAGGGCATCTGGAAGACTCGACTCAGCAAAGTGCAGTGCGTAATGTTGGCGTTTGTTATCGCAGGTGAAGCGATTGTGGTAAAGCGAAGCCTCCAGCAGCTAAACGCTTTTACACAAACCCCATTAGAAACTCATTGTGTGCAGATAGTGGCAGGAAAACACACTGCGAGTCCGGACTCTCTCTTTCAGCGGCGTGACACCTCTTATTAAAGTGATAAATGGCCTGTACCGATGGGCAGATTTCAGGTGTCAGGAGTTCTGGCCCGAGCAGAAACACAGAGAAAGAGCTGAGTTTCTCCATCCGGCCCGCTCACAGCACCAGCTCACTTGCAGAATCAACATTCAGTCATCAATTATAAACCTCTTCCCTTTCTTTTCTGTTTTTTAATATACACTGCAATTTGTGTTTTGTTTCTAGTCCAAACATCTACAAATGTTCATATCAAGAAGCATTTAAAGAGCCCCTATTATGTGTTATTGAGGATGATCTTCATCAGTGTGTACCGCAGCTCTGAGTGCAGTGAAATGTCCAGCTGAGGGTTACATCTGAAAGTGCTCAGTGTTTAACACTATTGATTCATCTATAAGAGTCGACTCATAGTTCCTCAAACGAATCGCCGTGCTTACGAGTTTTTAGCCGTTTCGGCATGACGTGAACACGAAACATAAGCCCCGCCCATTTGTGTGCGCGCAGCCCCGGGAGATTCGAACCCCCCAACCCCGCCCACAAACAACAACAGCGGTGAGCAAAGGTTGCCAGATTGGGCGGTTTTGAGTTTGATTGTGTAGGTAAAAACCTTTTGGAGAGGGTTTGGACTGGAGTCAGTCAGCTACATCTGGCAACACAGAGAAGAGCACTGTAGCAGACATGTGCTCAGCTGGATATTACTGGAAGTGTGCAGATGAACCAGAGATGAGACTGTGAAGAGTCAGTGGTGGAGGTTTATCTCTGCAGAAATGCCTCAGCATTATAGCCCAGCCTTGTGCTGTGTTCCTCTGAGGAGCTTCTGAAATCTACACGCTTACACCGGAGGACTCAGAGCACCGTTTGTTAAAGGAAGGAGCAGAAAACACTATTGATGTATGCAGGGGCGGACTGGCCATAGGGAGCAGCGGGACATTTCCCAGTGTCCTGACGGTGAATCTGGCCTGCTATCCAGCAAGTGTTAGTGCGTGTGATTAAAACGGTCGCCTCATTGTTTTCTCCAGCTTGTAAATGATGTATTTAATTGTGTTTGTAACTTTTAACCGCTTGTAGTGTCTCTGGTTAACTTGTATTCTCATATCGCGTCTAAAAGCACATTGTAAACGCGACGCGTGCCGCTGTGTTTACGGATTAAAATGCGTTTGTGAGCTCGTGTTCCTCTGCTGTTTGTCGTTGCTATGGCTACATCAGCTCTCCTACACACATGCGGCGGTCCTGTTTCATAATGGTTCAGCTTTTGCCGCTGTGTGCATTAATACTGCATGTGTGTCGCTGTTTTTACTTCTGGTTAAGAATAGAGTGATATGCTGGGAGGCCGGGGGGTTAGTTTCGGGGGTGAGGTGTCTGAAATACGGGCGACTCCCGGGAGAAACGAGTGTTGGCAGATATGCTCACGCACACACTATGACTACTTCAATATTGATCAGCCGTGGTGGGCATTATCTCACGCTGAATGATGTCGACCAATCGCAACAGACTGGGTCATCGGTCCAATCAGCGCAGTTTAGCATCGCGCTAAGGAGGAGTTGGGAACAAATGAAGCGCTGAATGATTCATATAGGAGTTGCTGGGATAATGAGGTGAAAATAAATGCAGATTATAAGACAATGCTGTTGGAGACCCCCAAAACCAAAATATGATCCTTTTTAATGTATAATAGGGGCTCTTTAATAGACCAGCACACAGTATAGTGTTGTGTTCAGAAGTAATGACTCAGAATGAAGAGGGTTTCTCCTGCCGATAGGCTGAGTGGAGTAATCTCATATCAAAAGAAAAAAAAAAAACACGATTATTCTGCTTGTTTTGGGGGAAAACTCTCTTCATTTTGACCCATTATTTCAGAAAACAAGACTATACTGTGTGCTTGTCTAGAAAATGCTTCATGGTTTAAGAGTTTGTAGATATTTGGACTAGAAACAAGAAAGAAACTCTGAGTAGGAGAAGCTTTTCTGCAGTCTTTATTCATTTCAATAACAAAAACAAATAAATAACCCCAAAATAAACCCCAAAACAAGCATTGTTAAGTCCAAACCTCAATTAATTATGATATATTTTTGATGTAGTCACTTTCAAACTTCACAACATTTAATAAAAAACTAAAGAGTTATGAAGAGTACTGTTTAACCTCAGTAAAAGCTTGTCTGGCTTCAGCTCACCTTTATTTCTCCAGCGCCTCTACAGTGTAGATGGTGTCGCAGCAGCTCCACATGGATTATAGTGAACTGAAGCAGTGTCAGTCCAGTGTTCAGTGTTGGAGTTCAGTTCAGTTCAGTTCAGTGTGGTTTAATATTCACTGCTGAGAGTCCAAACACTGAAGAGTAATCCATCCATGCGCAGCTCTACAGGTCCTGAACCATGCAGACCAGTGGCGACAGCGGAGGAACAAACTTCACCGACTGACCAAAGTGAAGGATTAATAAACCTGGAGAGAAACCAGGCTCAGTTAGGCACGACCATTTCTCCTATGGCCAGACGTCTGTGCAGAGCTGCAGTCTAGGCGCTGGAGGCTGGAGAACACTGGACGTCCATTGTGGAGAAGCCGCAGGTGGAGTCACCGGCTGGTGTACAGGCTGGCCCTTCAGGAACAATGTGAGGACTCGTCTGTCACTGAGGTCTTACAGGGATCGGTCTCATGCTCTCCACTCCTCCATGACTACCACAGCAGCTGCTCAGGATACGGCCTGGTCCAGGATTATGGAAACCTCGGGAATAATAATAAAACAGACTAACATTAGCGCAGATGCTGTTCACATTATAATGTCTTCTGGGAAGTAGGTTTACACTGCGGAAAATGCTTTTTACTTTTGACATTTTCTCTTATTTCTAGTCCAAATATCTACAAACTGTTAAATCAAGAAGCACTTTCTAGACAAGCACACAGTATTGTGTTGTTTTAATTTTTTTATTAAAACAAAGGAAATAATCTGCCATCAGGGTAAGAAAAGCACTCTTGTTTTCATTTTTCATTAGTATTACCTTAATAACAGGTCCCCTTTAGATAAAGCATTACAGCTAGTATTTCCCTTTTGACATAAGGTCATTTTGCCTACATCACTGGCAGATTATTAAGCTTATGTTAGAGGTCATAAAATGCTTCTTGATTTGATCATTTTTAAATATTCTGACTAGAAACCAGACAGAAATGTGAGAAAACGGTTTCATTTAATCCTACGTTTAGCCATAAAAGAAGATTCATTTGAGAAAAGACAAGCTTTTACTGCTAGTTTTTAGTAAACTGTTCGGAACTTTGAAAGTAATTGGATAAAAAAATAACCCAATGCTTGTTTTCTGTTGGGTTGTTTGGATTGTTGTGATACACACAGTAATAACACAAATTAGGACACAAAGTAAAAATGATGATAAATTTGAAAATGAACATTTGCTGATCTCTTTATCACCTGCTTGTCTTAGATGTTTCTTTCTGTCTTTTTTATTTATTTATACACACTGCAAGTGTTCTTCTTACTGTTTGTCCTGTTTCTAGTCCAAATATCCACAAACTCTTAAACCAAGAAGCATTTTCTAGACAATCACTACATCTAGTCTTGTTTTCAGAAATACTGAGTCAAGCTGAAGTGAGTTTGTGATTAAATCAAGCAGAATAATCAGCCGATGGGGTGTGCAGAATACTGCATTTTTACTTTGGGTCATTATTATGGTAATAATACTGTAGCTGCTCTTAAATAAAGCAGGAAGAGGAGAAAAATACCGATGAGAATGGAGTATCAGGCATTAAAGCGGGTTATTTCCCGTCTCACAGACAATCAGACGGAGGAGAGAGTGTGAAGTGTGGATGGAGAGACGTGTGTGTGTGTGTGTGTGTGTGTGTGTGTGTGTGTGTTGGAGGCGATACGTCACTGTCACTCCAGTGTGTGGAGAACTTCAGCTTCAGACACGTCTCTCTGTGCAGACGCAGCAGCTGAAGAGCAGAGATTGTGGGACTCCAGGAGGACTCACACACACACACACACACACACACACGTCCAGCAGTGCATCCTCCATCAGCATCACTGAGCAGCAGTTTCCAGCACATCTATAACTGGTTGTGTTCTGGCTGACTACAGTAACCCCACACTGACAAATGCTGGCTTGTATTAACCCAACGTTGGGTCAAATATGGACAAACCCAACCTCTGAATTTTTTTTCAACCCCAATAATGGGTTAATGCAACCCAGCTGTTTTTTTTTCCGAGTGTACCCATTCCTCTGTTTCTATATGAACAATACTGCGTATGGGTTATTATAGTACAACTGAACTAAACTAAATGGTGAAAGTAACCCAGCACTTCTCTCAGCGCTTCTTCATCTGATGGTGTACATTAATGGATCTGAGCGAAAATTGCTGGGTTATATTAACCCAGTGCTGGGTCAAATAATGACAAACCCAACCACTGGCTTCATTTTTTTCAACCCAGCATTTTTTAGAAGTTTCTATATGACATATGGGTTATTAACGTTCACTAAATGTAAACCCAGCATTCAGTGAACACCTCTGCTGCTGCTGGGGGATTTTTAATGTATTTGACTTCTACTCTAAGAATAAATGCTGGGTTGTATTAACCTAACATTGGGTCAAACATTGATAAACACAACCACTGGGTTAAATCAATTTTTTTAACTTAAGTGTTGGGTTTGATCACATGTGACTCAGCGTTGGGTTAATAAAACCCACACTCTAACCCAATGTTGGGTCAAATAATGACAAACCTAAACTAGGTTAAAAGTTGTAATTCAGTTAACCCAATACTAGGTTTGTCCATATTTGACTCAGGGTTCAGAGGGCTTCCACACTAGCACTTCTGGTCCGCACCCGGGTTCGTTTGGCGTCAGAGTTGGGTATGTTT
The DNA here is from genome assembly GCA_903798035.1 of Danio albolineatus. NCBI lineage: Eukaryota > Metazoa > Chordata > Actinopteri > Cypriniformes > Danionidae > Danio > Danio albolineatus. Next base: position 5,925 of record CAIGQQ010019143.1, on the reverse strand, counting down.
AGCTAGTGTGAACGCTGTCTTCTGGACTCCTGTGAACTGTACCTGAGTCTGGCTCTAAGGAACTCTTCTCCACTTCACTTCTGATATGAGTGCAACCGTACCAAATAACAGAAGTGAACCTCCACCTGTACATCATGATGTCTCCAGCAGAGACGGCTTCTGCAGTCATCATGTGATGTTCTGAACGTTAATGTTTTAGCAGCACTCTCTGGACGTTACCGAAGCCAACAGACTCAGTAAAACCGCCTTGTGCGTGTACGTCTTTCCATTTTGGCGCCTAGGCTTTCATGGCCGTGCATCACCTAGCATCAGCCGTACACACAACAGCAGCTCGATGATGCGAGCGTACCGGGTTCAGGAGGGAAAGAGACGGTGTGAACACAGACCAGCCGAGGAGGGGCAATCGAACTTGGGTTTGGACCAGACATTCAGACCAAGGTTGAACACACCCTTAGAGTTTCTATGAAAAATATGACCAATGGGTTATTATATTTAACTTTACCCAGCAGTTCTCTAAATGTTTTTTTCCTTTAATGGGTTTGGTTTTCTCTAACCATACGGAGGGATGGGGCGATTGTGGATCCCGGATGAAAGTGAAGAGCGGCGTGGTCAATTTGGCACTCTAATAGTAACTCTGGGTTAAACACAACCCCTGTATTAATCACATTTAAATGACAATTTTCTAGCCTAATGTTGGGTTTGTCCATATTTGACTCAACATTGGGTCAATAAAACCCACAATCTAACTCTAACCAAACGTTGGGTCAAATAATGACAAGCCCAAAACTTCGGTCAAAAATTGAAACTTAAATTTAATTTAAAAGTTAACCCAATGTTAGGTTTGTCCATATTTGACTCAACGTTGGGTTAAAACAGCCCAACATTGTTTAGAGTTCTCATACTTCAGTTTATGCTACAAATATTACAAATGGGTTATTAAATTTAACTTTAACCAGCATCTCTCTGAACATCTTATTTAAACTAATAGTACTATTTGGTTTTATACGCTAACTGAACAGTTACAAACTTTGCTTACATAGCTAGCTACATTTATTAAGAAATGCTGGGTTGTATTATAACCCAACCCTTAAGAGATAAACAACACCTTGGGTAAATGTAGACTGTGTTACACCATCAGAACTTCTGCTTTATCCTGTGGGGATAAAACACTGTATTTAAGCAAATACCCAACGTTTTATCACCAGGGGCGGTACGCTTGCTCAGTGGTTATCACTGCAGCCTCACAGCAAGAAGGTCTCTGGTTCGAGTCTCGGCTGGGTCAGTTGGTGTTTCTGTGTGGAGTCTGCATGTTCTCCCCGTGTTGGTGTGGGTTTCCTCCGGGTTTCAGTCCAAACACATGCGCTATAGGGGAACTGATCAACTACACTGGCCCTAGTGGATGAGTGTGTGTGGGTGTTTCCCAGTACTGGGTTGCAGCTGGAAGGGCATCCGCTGTGTAAAACATATGCTGGAATAGTTGGCGGTTCGTTTCACTGTGGCGACCCCTGATGAATAAGGCACTGAGCTGGAGGAAGAGGAATGAATAAATGATTAGTCAATGATGTTTGCTCACAGCTCTGAGAGTGTGTTGGTGTCGTAAGAGTTAGCCAGATTACATTATTGCTGAATGATAGTTTAGCGATGATTAGCGTGGCGTGATTAAACTCTGGCTGTTTCCTCTCAGCTGTGTCTCACTCCACAGTAAATCACACACTAATGCCTCACTTTACCACATCTGATGCCCTGATACACCCCAGGCGGAGACACACCGCCTCCTCCTGTGAGAGAGAGAGAGTGTTTGCTTGAGAAAAGTATAGCTGTGTCCCAAATGACACACTATGCACTATGCACTTATGCACTTACACACTCAACAGTATAGTATATGTATGTAGTGAAGTGTCCAACATTACACACTTCATATTACCGGTGGAATGAGTGCATCATCCGGGTAATTAAAGTGCATTTATTATTGTTAGAGTTTTCAGTCTGAACGCACTACTTACACTATTTATACTACAAAAGGGCGTAGAAAAGTGCACAAGTATGCGATTTGGGACGCAGCTTATGTGTGTGTCAGAAAGTGTATTTGAGAAAAAGACAATGTGTGTGTGTGTGTGTGTGTGTGTGTGTGTGTGTGTGTATGTGTATGAGAAAGTGTGTTTGATAAAGTGTCTATGTGTACATGAAACAGAGTGTGTGTGTGTGTGTGTGTGTGTGTTTGGAAAAAAGTGCTGATGGAGTATACACTAACCTGAGCATTATTCAGACACTAGATGGAGACACACAGTCAGAAACACACAGTTGACAGAAACAGCTGATGGAGTATACACTAACCTGCGCATTATTCACACTAGATGGAGACACACAGTCAGAAACACACAGCTGACAGAAAC
>CAIGQQ010019142.1:9832-28770 GCA_903798035.1 Danio albolineatus | reverse complement strand
ATATATATTAAATATACGCTCCTTCACACTTGTGGATTGAAATGTTCTCTGGGTTTTAACACTGAACAACACCAAAATAATCACACTGTATATTTAACACAGGAATTTTTGCTGTGTTTACAAGCAAAAAATGTGTAGTTTATTGCGACAAAAGTCATGTTAAATGGTTTGTAAATAGCGAGAATTGTCTACCCTAAAATAAAGTGTAACAAAAAAATTTCAGTACTTGTGACAAGGGCCAGACGGAATCTGCGGGCATTTTTTGCTATTTCTGCACAGAATTTTGTTAAAAATCTGTGGAGTTATGCGGAATGATTTTGGGAGTTTTATAACTAAAACCTTAGAATATGAAATAAAAAGTAGTACCTTTTTAACTTTTATTGAGTGTTTACAATGCAAATCCAACTAGATCCACTTTATTTAGTAAACAAAGCAAGTTTCTCATATAAAATATCTACTAAAAGACAGAAAATTTTACTCTACAAACTGTATTGTAAATAAAGCATAGAAATATATTTTCATATTAGTCAACAATATTACTGAAATTAATTTAAAAACTGAATAAATATAAATTTACGCATTTTTACACAAGTAAATAAACAGAATCAATGATGGGCAAAAAATCTGCAGAAATCTGCGGAATTCTGTGCGCAGATTCCATGTTGGTCTACTCGTGACAGATAACAACACTGTAATCATTTAAATCAGAAATCATTTACAGAATCATTTTTACACTGTAAAAAAATCTGTAATTTTATGGTTTATTTCCAGCAGCTGGGGTGCCGAAAAAAAAAATGTAAAATAACCGTCATTAAATTACAGAAATATACCGTATAATATTGGATATTAACTTACAGAAATTTCCTTAAATTTTAATTTCTGGTAAATTTCTATAATTTAATATCCATTATTTTACAGTAAATTTCTGTAATTTAACGGCTGTTATGAAAGGTTTATTTTTTGGCACCCCAGCTGCTTGAAATAAACCATAAAATTACAGTTTTCTTTAACAGTGTAGTTTGAATCAACATAACTTCAAAAAATCATACTGCATTTTTTTTATGTACAATTAAATTATCTTTAGCATTTTATAACTGTATCACTTAAATTATCTATATTTAAATATAAATATGTAGTATTAAAAAAATCTAAATTAATCAACAAAACTCTTTCTAAATTTTGTATTTAGAAATGTTACACCTTGACTCTCTTTCTTTATCTCTCCCTCTGCAAACGAACTGCAAAAGGTATAAGCAATTTACCGCACCATTCCGGAAACTCCCAGAACAGATGTCTACAACCATTAGCACACCTCCCAGAAGCCTCGGTACATCAGCGGAGGTGATCTCTGCAGAAAAGAGGCTGGATTACCGCTATCAGGAGTTTAAGAAAAAAAAAAACAACTTCTGTAGTTCTTGGAAAGATGCTTCAGATTGAGAAAGCAAGCCTTAAATTCTTCCTGAGACAAGCGCTCTGGGAACAAATCCAGGAAAAACCGCATGCGTTCGCACACCACTTACACACAGACAGGCTACTATATCTGTGCACGGACGTCATTCTTCTCCCCAAGGTTATACGGTTTTAGTGTGTTAATTTCCTTCATCTTACGAGTTAGCGTATCAGGGCAGAAGCTGTTCCGTCAGTTTTCATCACGCTGGAATAACGTGATGAAGAGATGACTTGTGACATGTGCATCATAAAATTACCATCGGATCACAATTCCAGAGGGGATGTGATCCAAGCCCTGAATCCACAGCACTCAGATGGGGAGAAAGTGTTTTAGGGGAGCATATGGGATATGGAGGGTGGGTGGGTGTTATAGAGCAATGAGAGCAGATGAGCATATACAGATCCAGAAAGAGAAAATGACTAATTTATGTAAAGAGATGTAGGTAACTGGTGATTTGAGTGCAGTTGACACAATAAAAGGTTGCACTCGGCCCACTTTAGATACACTCACTGTATATGTGAAGTGAGCTACTTAACAGCACAGAGGAAGAATCCATGCACTATTTACTGTGGTGAACTGGGAAATGCAGTTCTGTCATTTCAAACGAGCATCATATATGGCAGCAGTATTTTAACTGGCAAGATTCACTCTATAAAATTAAAGTGTAAAAATTAGTGCTGAGCAAAAATGAATCGTGTTAAAAACAAAGTTTGTGAACTCCCAATATATATTGCAATATGTTACATAAATACACACATAATTGCATATATTATATAATATATAATTTAAATACCTATATGATACAAATTATGTATTAATTAATTAATTCATTAATTTTTTTTTTCGGCTTAGTCCCTTTATTAATCTGGGATCGCCACAGCGGGATGAACCGCCAACTTATCCAGCATTTGTTTTACACAGCGGATGCCCTTCCAGCCGCAACCCATCTCTGGGAAACATCCATACACACTCATTCACACACATACACTACGGACAATTTAGCTTACCCAATTCACCTGTAGCATATCTTTAGACTGTTTGGAAACCGGAGCACCCGGAGGAAACCCACGCAACCACGGGGAGAACATGCAAACTCCACACAGAAATGCCAACTGACCCAGCCAAGGCTTGAACCAGCGACCTTCTGTCAGCACTACCTACTGCGCCACCGTGTCACCCCAAATTATATATATTACTATAAATATCTACGCAAAACAAAGTTTTGTATAGTTTTGCTTTATGTATGTGTTTGTATTACATACAGTATCCCAACATATCCATATGCATATCCATATAAATATATACATATACATATACATATACATATACATATACATATACATATACATATGCATATACATATCCATATAAATATATACATATACATATACATATACATATACATATACATATACATATACATATACATATACATATACATATACATATACATATACATAAACATAACACACATATCTTATGTCAAAACAAAACATTTTGGATGTGATTAATAATGACTAATCTTTGCCCAGCACTAAAGAAAGAATAATTGGCAGCACGTTAATCCGTTTGCCCACCATAATGTGCATATTCAAGATAGCATTTCAGACTGCTAAAAATGTCAATAAAAGTCATTTTTTTGACTGCAAAGTTACAAATTCAGCATCATCTGTCAGACCAGAGATAAAGATCTCAGAATGTAATTTGAAAGCAAAAATAAACCATGAATCACAAACTTTGGGCTATTGCTATTTAAATACACAGTCAGATGACTGTTAATTAACAGATATTTTTACAGTGTGTCATTAAACTAACTAAGTGCCACTGAGGATTTTTTTCCTTTAACCTTCACAGGAAGAACTAGTGATTTATTCCAGTTGGAAGGGCATCCGCTGCGTAAAACACATGCTGGATAAGTTGGCGGTTCATTTCGCTGTGGCAACCCCCGGTTAATGAAGGGACTAAGCTGACAAGAAAATGAATGAATGAACGAATAAATAGGAAAGTGGGTTAGCATTCAGTGCTTAGTTCTTTCGCCTCACAGCAAGAAGGTTGCTGGTTCGAGTCCTGACTGGGCCAGCTGGCATTTCTGTGTGGAGTTTGATGTTCTTCCCATGTTTGCGTGAGTTTCTTCTGGGTGCTACAATTTTCCCCACAATCCAAAGAAATGCACTTTAGGTGAATTGGGTAAACAAAATTTCCCAATACTGGATTGCAGCTGGAAGGGCATGCGCTGCGTAAAACATATGTTGGATTAGTTGGCTGTTCATTCCGCTGTGGCGACCTCTGAAAATGAGACTAAGCCAAAGGAAAACGAAAGAATGAATAAATAGGAAAATGTGATTTTATAATTGGTGGCATTTCATAATATTTCATTTTTTTATTATTTTTAGATTTTTGATTAAAGCATGAGATTAATCAGCTTACCAACAGCACTGCAAAACAGAGATATTATATGTAACTAAAGCTAATATTCATTCATTCATTTTCTTGTCGGCTTAGTCCCTTTATTAATCCGGGGACGCCACAGCGGTAAAGCTATTATCATACTACTAAAATACTACTAAAACAATTATCACAGAACATTTTTTATTAAAAAAAAAACAAACGTTTAATGAAATATAAAAATAACCATTTAATTTAAATTGAAACAAAAGCAACTAAAACTAGAGAGAGAGAGAGAGAGAGAGAGAGAGAGAGAGAGAGATTACTTAGTCATTCATTTTCTTTCGGCTTAGTCCCTTTATTTATCAGGGGTCACCACAGAAGAAAGAACCGCCAACTTATCCAGCATTACGCAGCAGATGCCCTTCCAGCCACAACAAAGGAATGGGAAACACTAATATACTCTCACATTCACACACATACCCTAAAGCCAACTTGTCTCTGGACTGTGGGGGAAATTGCAGCACCAGGAGGAAACCTAACACAGGGAGAATGTGCAAACTCCACACAGAACTGCCAACTCATGACCCAGCCGGGACTCAAACCAGCAACCTTCTTGCTGAGAGGTGACATTGCTAACCACTGAGCCACAGTTTATTTCTTGTTATTTTACACCTTTTACTTTTAGTTGGTTTAGATTCTATTTAAATTAAATGACAAGATGTTACCTTGGCACCTTGCTGCAATAAAGTAAATGTTTACAGCATTACACAAAAAAAAACACACACATGCACACAACCAAATTAACTAGAGTTTTAGATAATGAAATGATAGAAATAAAACACACTTTTCTGACATCATGATTTACCCACCTTAAAAACTAAAAGCTTGTAAAAGAAAATGAAAACGTCACTGATTCTTGATAAAATGTACACATTTTTGACAGCAGCTCCCTTTTGCAGTTCCAGCATGTTGACAAAAATGACAGCAGCCATACAGTTTTTAACATGAAGCACTTTCACAACTACTCTTTTAGCCTGGGGCTCCAGTCAGTCAGGTTTATAAATTGCATCAAACAAATTTGCACATCATTAATGGCCATCACGCTGACACTCTTCCTCCGAGCAATGTCCGCTCAGACCTCCAGCTCTAGAGGCAGTTTGACCTGCTGCATGCTCTTCTCATGCAGGCTCTCCGTTCATCTCCCACATCCGTGCCCAAATCCACGGATTACAACCTTCAAAGAGATGCTCACAGAGACACTCCAAGCAAAGCCTGCTGTAATCTGCTCTGGCAACATCATTACCTAGGCTTGCTAGTATTTCAGCAGCATCCAGAGAGAGAGAAAATTACCGTAAGCTTAGGCCTCAGAAATCTGCCAGTGTGAAATCGCCCTACTTGAAATGTTTTAATAGCTGTGATTAGCACCCACATGCATCATGATGACACATTGTGATTTTTTTTTTTTTATTGCCTGCAGAGGTTGAAGAGAAAATAAATACTTCAAGACGCAGATCAAAAGGAGATCGCCACAGGTCACCGATGCGAGAGTTCAGTTTTTGACCCGGAGAGCAGAGGCTCAGTGAAAAGCATCACACACTTGCTCTGCTCCAAAACCCCATTTTAAGGTGCATTCACTGTGTTTGGTCTGTGCTTTGGAACAGCGTGTGTTCTTTGAGAAGAATCTCAAGTCAGAAAAAAACTCTGAAAAGATTATATACTGTATAAGGGAGGTTTAACAGATTACAGGAAAAATATAAGAAGTGAAATATGTAAGTAAAAAAACTAATAAATATGTTATATTGGTCACACTTTCCAATAAGGTTCATTAGTTAATAATAATTAATGCATTTACTAACATGAACAAACAATGAACAATACATTTACTACAGTATTTGTTCATGTCAGTTCATGTTAACTCATGGAGCATTAACTAATGTTAACAAGCATGCACTTGGATGTAAATAATGCATTAATAATTGTTCAATTATGATTAATAAATGCTTTACAAGTGTTGTTCATGATTGGCACATGTTAGAAATGCATTAACTAATGAACCTTATTGTAAAGTGCTACCGTTATATTTTAATATTTATATTATTTTATTCATAAATATTTCTTTTCCATACAAATCCAAACCTATGGGTAATAATTTGGCTGTAATTAATGACCTTCACCACCTTCTTTCACCGAAGAGGTGGTGGATAAAGAAACAGCATAGATGAAAGCAGAAATATTATTCCTATTCTGTGATTTTCTTTCTCAAATGTTGTGATGTTTAACAAAGAAATTAATTTTTATTTTATTATTATAATTATTATATTTGATTAGTCTTGTTTATTCATTCATTCATTTTCTTTTCGGCTTAGTCCCTTTATTAATCCGGGGTCGCCACAGCGGAATGAACCGCCAACTTATCCGGCATTTGTTTTACGCAGCGGATGCCCTTCCAGCCACAACCCATCTCTGGGAAATAGTCTTGTTTATTTTAGAATAATTTGAATAACAGCATTTTAACCCTTTAGTTTGCATAACAATTAATAGCATGCTCTACTGGATTATTACCTGCCTATTATTAAGATATTAACTGTTTATTAGCACACCCCTTATCCTACCCAATACCTAAACCCAACTGCTAACACACTGACTGTTAGTATGGAGCCAATTAGTCATTTATTTAGCTTTACATTGAAATAAAGTGCGACCAAATCAAGTCAATATTATTAGCGCCCTTGAAATTGTAATTAACCTACAGTAACTGGCATAGTTAACCTAATTTAAGTTAAGCCTTGAATCGCACTTTAAGCTGAACACTAGAATCTTCCAAAGTAACTAGTAAAATGTTATAAACATTCATCATGGCATAACAAATTCTGTTTAACAAAGTGTTAAAAAAATCTAATCATTGAACAGCACTTGAGAAATTGTTATGGTTTTAAATCTGTGCCATTTTACATCAGATATGAGCAGTTGTGTAGAAAGCCTCTATAACTGTTACGACAACAGTGAGTGAGAAAAATCACATGTACAGTAGACTAAAAACTGGATTGTCAATATTAAATGTTTCTACGATGCATCGCAATGCAGATGAGACTGATTGTGCAGCAGTTTACTGACATAACTGGTTATGATGTGCAGACAGTTTTCTGATGTCATTTGTCATTGTAAAATGCTATGGTGAGGGAGGCAAGATGTGTATGAGTATTTCAAATACCATAGTATGCTTCTGGTGCACATCGTCCCTCCCTTCCTTAAAATGCTATTTTAAATGTCTACATCTGGACACATTTTGCTGCTTTGGGAGTTTGCCACTAATATCAAAAAGACTTCTTGCATTTAATGATGGAATTGTAAACATGAAGTAAATCAGAAAACTGAGGATGCAGTGCATCCTTAAAGATTCGTCATGCATCGTGATAACAAATTGAACCAAATCAATGACATGACAATCTTCATTAAACAGTGAGACCAGTTTAGGTTCACGCCCCTGGTATAAACTGTGCTAATTCATGCATCATTCCTCTTACATAGCATGAAATCATCTGTCATGTCAACAGCTGCTCACACTACATGAAGTGTGAAGCTGCTGTCTATGTAATAGTATATCCAATATTTACCCTGCTACACCCTCCATGGACAGCACAGAGCCTCGCTCATCAACATGGAATGAAAAAATAAATCAATAAAAAGCTATTAACACTTTAGTTTAGGTACCAATTCTCATCATTAACTAGTGGCTTACTCCCTGCCTATTATTAAGATATTGAATGTTTATTTGTACTTATAAAGTACACATTCTAGATGGTTTTATTCTACATTCCTAATCCTACACAATTTCTAGACCCAACTGCTACCTTAACCCTTGTGAACAGTTCAAATTTCCTACCCTTTCGTTATGTTCGTGACTGTTTTTGCCCAATTGACTTACATTATAATTACTTTTTTTTTTGCAAAGCCATGATACCATTTAATCATGTCATTTTTACTGTTGATCATCAATTGCCACAATTAACCCTTTAGATAAGCCTGTGCAAAAAAAATCTGGCTTTTAGATGGAGTTCTATGATGTGAAACAGCAGATTATACTGTGTGTGCATAAATACGCTCAGTATGTTTACTATGTTCTGAGAGCTGAGCTACTTATTTTAATTTTCTCAGGCATATAGGTAAGTGCGGAATGGTCTTTCTCTCATACACATACATATGCACACTATACTCACTTTTTTTTGCTAAATGATGATCAACATTAAACACAATGAAAAATTGTACTTCTTACCAACAGGGAAAACCACCAACAATCAGAACTGCATGATTATATGGTGTCATGGTTTTGCAATGAAAAAATGTCTTTAAGTCAATGAAAGTCACCCCCCAACATAATGAAACGGTAGTCAATTTGCCCAGAGTGTATTGCTGAATGTTTTTTTTTTATTTATTATTATTATTTCAAAGCATTTGACCAAAATATGTGTCAAAATAAGAGTTGTCACCAAAAATCGTTCCATTGGCTGAAACACATAGAAAGTGGAAGCCAAATGTAGACTCAAAATCACCTCAGAGTGGATGAAACATCCCCAACAGCACACAAGAGTTAATAACTAATAATACGCAGAAAATTATGAGTTTATTGAGGCAAAAGTCATAGTCAACTGTTTGTTTATTAAAAAAAATTGTACCTTAAAATATCACCAAAAAGCCTGACAGGCAAGGGTGTTTTTCTCACGAAAAATTACTACAATTGTCTCAGGTCACCTCGGGTCACCTCCACCATCAAAGTTAAAAAGGTAGCAGATGTCAAACAGGAGGCTATCACGCTGAACACCGACATGTACTTTGAGAAGCGCACAGACTCGCGTTAAAGGCCAAATGAGAGAAAGTGGCAGCGAGAACACAAGGTGAGACAGAGCAATGAAAGCCGCCCTATAAGCATCAGTCACATTGCCCTCGTGAACCCTGATCATGCAGTCCTGATACTTTGCTCCTCGACAGCAATTTCCGACTTGCTACATAACCTCCTTGTTAAAGTCAGTGGAAAGCTTTTTTTTTTCTTTTCTGAAATCTTGAGAATTGCCGGTGCTGCCCAGGGTTTGGATAATGCTCCGCCTCGAGACTGACATCTCATTCTACCTGCATAAAACACAGTCTGTCTGTGCACACCATCACTGTCTGCTCCATAATTAATGGCAGCGAGCTTTTCTCCTTTCGTGCGTGTGTTTCTGGCTCTCTCGCGCTGATAAAAGCGCAGACTGCTGCCTCGGAGCTCTTTACCGCGGCTCTGTCACTTGCCCTTTACATTCTGCCTGACATAACAACATTCAGCCGAGGTTCCACATGCAGCGATGACTGATCCAGACTGACATGAAAGGATGTGTTTCCAGCCCGGAGCTTGAATACTGGAGCCTCGTCAACATGGGTGAAAGCCATAAGGTATTGCAGCAGCATTTGCAAGACAATGCAATGCACATCTCCGCTTTTAATTGAGTTTCATACAGGGATTACTCTGGCCACTTGTCAGTCTGGAGTTGTTGTTGCCAGAGATTTAGACCAAGAGAAAACAGCAGTAAAAACACTTTCCTACTCTACTTTTGATCATCTAGTGTTAGTAAAAGAGCACATTGTTGTTTTCATAAGTGAACAATCAGTGCAAAATGTATGTTTTGGTAATCTTTAATTGAAGTCTGACCATTTGCTTCTGCATTTGGAGTTGTGGTCCTTCTCCGTTAATGTAAGTTTGATGGATTCAGCCACAATATACTTAACCATGCTACTCTTAGCTTTAAATGGTAAAATATAGAAGGGAGACGTGGATGGAGATTTTTTACAATATTACTGATGGGAAAAAGGAATATAGTTGAAGTCAGAATTATTAGCCCCCCTTTGATTTTTGGTTTTCTTTTTAAAATATTTTTCCAAACTATGTTTAACAGAGCAAAGGAATTTTCACAGTATGTCTGATGATATTTTTTTCTTCTGCAGAAAGTCTTATTTGTTTTATTTCAGTGATAATAAAAGCAGTTTTTATTTTTTCAAGAAACATTTTTAGGTCAAAATTCTAACCCCCTTTAAGCTATTTTTTTTTTCAATAGTCTACGGAACAAACCATTTTTACACAGTAACTTGCCTAATTACCCTTACCTGCCTAGTTCTACTTGTGTTCTACTTGTGTTCTTTGTGGTGTAATCTATTCATAAACACTGACATGTGGGCAAAATAGCGCCTCAGTGCGTCCTCGTCTGGGTGCTGGCTAAAGGGTTAACCTAACTAACCTAGTTAAGCCTTTAAAAGTCACTTTAAGCTGTATAGAAGTGTCTTAAAAATATCTAGTAAAATATTATTTACTGTCATCATGACAAAGATAAAATAAATCAGTTATTAGAGATGAGTTATTAAAACTATCATGCTCAGAAATGTGTTGAAAAAATATTCTCAGTTAAAAATAAATTTGGGGAAACAATAAACAGGGGGGCTAATATTTCTGACTTCAACTGTATATTTATTATTTTTGTCTCTTTTTTGTTCATTACACAACTGTATTGGTATTGCTTAAGGTGAAATATTAACTGAACTTCTTCTGTTTACTGTCATCTGCCCTGCACACTAATGAGGCATTTTTGCAGAAATAGATGAAGCTGATTGTCTGAAAATTAACTTGAGCTCTGTAGCAAAACTTCCTGTGAGCACAGAATATTTGCAGTTGAGAAAGGCTTAGGCTTTTAATGTTGTGCAAACAATTCACACATAAAAAAGGTCGTATGGATGGGTGCGGCCAATGGAGGACTGGAGAATGATTGACAAGTGACAAATTTCACTAAACTCCAGCTGTTAATATCAGCTGCCTATATAAGTTGGAGTCAGGAAATGAACCTCCTGAGTGTAACTTTTGCATTGCATTGAGGAGAACAGAATTCTGTGAATCGAATTATTCATTTGTATCCAATCAATTGTTATGATGTTTAACATTGAAGAAAAACCTCTCCAGACTTTTTTTATTGAACATGCATGGAATTGTTTTAATGTTCCAACATTACAAAAACATGATTGCCATACAACAATAATGACTGTTTTTGCCTTACTGTGAGGGTTGGGTTTAAGGTTGTGGTAGGAGTAGGTCTGGGAGCTTTGGCTGCTCTGAATTGCCAGTATTTTTGAGCGCCTTGATATTTTAACTTTTCTGACATTTAAATATGTTTACTTACAGATGCCTGTCCATAATGTCTGTACTGTCACCACATCATTTTACCATGACTACTAACCCTGTATACAGTCATGTGAAAAAGATAGGGCACCCTATTAAATTATATAGTGTTCAGTATAAGGACATAAAAAATTACAAAAAAACTACATGGTCCGTGTCGGGTCTTAAAATTTGGACAATAAAACCCCAGATGAACAACATCATATACTGTATCCATCCCAGGCTCGTTCTGAAAATGTACCGCTGCACAATACATTAGTATATATATATAGTTTTTGTTTTGGCAAATCTACCAGAGGCCGCTGTGTACACTTTTTGAGATCCCAAATTTCTCTGGCGAGTGCCATTCGCACCTGCTGTTCTCGCGTAAATCCACCAGAGGACACTGTCGACCGACTGACTGACTGACTGACCAATCGACTGACCCACCCTTCTCCTTTCCTAAATCCCACCAATAGTGTTTTCAAAAGCACCGATTGACCCGCCCACCCACTTCCCTAAACCTAACCAAAAAAGCAATCCAGAATAAGAAAAGCCCTTGCCTGATTTTTACCACGTTTTCAGATTTTACCACATTCTCACCATGTTATTTACTTGTTTATTTTTTATTTTTTTTGGATTCTGTTTTGTGTCACCTGCTTTCCGGAACTGTTCTTCACCAGACTCAGACCCCGTTATTGTTGTCAACTCCTTTCTGAGTCTCAAGTCTGCCAACGTACATGGCGAGCTACTGGACAAACTGGTAACAGCAGGAAGGCTGTCCATACGGAGGTATGCGGTCAGCTGGTAAGTGCGAATAGCAGGATTCATTTTAAAGACAAAATGCGCCATTAAAGACAATCTCCAGAAATGTATATAGGGCTTTATTCCATGGTCTGTTGAAATTCTTGAATCTGATTGGCTGGAGGGTGTGCTATATTTCGTTGAATTGCACAGGTAGTTCCAGTCAGTTTTGATCACAGTTCGAAATAAATGAGCTTCTCCGAAACGTTTACAGTTACTATAGCAACTTGCATGTGCTGCGCATGAAAGCGATGAGGGCTATTAATGGCAGATGGGAAATCCGCAAAATTAGGAAAATTCTCTTCAACAATGCCACAAAATCAAGTTTTAAGAGTTTTTCAAGTGAGAATGTAGTTATTTTAAAGTCAAATCTGCAGTTTGTGTGTATGAAAAGTGCGTTTTAAAAATGTGCTCCAAGCAGTCAGCGGCAGCTCCGCAAACGGCTCTCCCTGAGGGAAGATTTATGTCGGCCAGAGAATCTCCGGTTCTACGCCGCTGGATCTAATCTCGTGCATCTCTGTTGTTAAAACGGGATATATAATTAATCTTTGGTGTATCTAACGGTCAGTCTTTGGACATTTGAACCTATTATTTTTTTCTCAGGTGTATTTTTTTGGCAGATCACAAAGATAAGTTTCATAATTAATCTATGACTGTAAATAATGTAATATTACACTGATCCTGCATGTTTGGCTGATTGCTTTTGTTTTAAAGATAAATAAAGCAGAATGTTCTCCAACCTGTCCTGATATGTTTTTTCATTATGCAAACTTTACCTATATTTAACAGCAGAGATTACTGAAATAGACTTTTTTGCTTCAAAGACTCTAGAGTACACTTGATTTGAAAATGCGTATTTAATTGATATGGTACCTTTTATAAGATTTGTATGTTTATTATGAAATATAAATTCTGCTAGGTATACCAGCTTTCGCAGTATTAAAGGTAATGTTAAGGGGGAAAAAAGCTATTATACAGATCCTCCCTCGTCAGAGAAGTGGTAGAAAGAAAAAGAAACGTGTGACTGGGAATGTCTTATTTGTCCACTTGTGATCGGACTGATGAAATCGCATCTTAATAATAGCAGGTATAAGCAGCATGCACATGCTCTCTCTGTCTCTCTGTCTGTCTGCCTGTCAGCCTGTCACAGCTGATTCAGTAGAGGGACTAGAAAATCTAACATGTAAAATCGGCCAAATATTGCGCTGCAAACAGCAAAACTATTTTAAACTTAAGTCTACCTTGGAAAATGACCATGGAATAAGCGGGATAATCAACGGCTTGCAGTGCATATCCCTTACATATGTATTCAGAATCAGCCTATGTAGACTGTATCTCATGTTGTGTCATTAGTTATTTAACAAAAATAAGACAAGATAGAAAAGCCATCGATGACAAATTAGAACAACCTATAATTCATATGCATTTATATGCACTTTTAGCTGTAATCACCATTCACTATGTTATATGACTGACAGGTTAACCAACCAATCACGTTTTGTGGGCGTGAAAATGTCCTCAGAATGACACTCCAAAAAGCAACTTTGCATCATTCATACACAAACATCTTTAAAAGTTTACAACAATGACACATAATCTAAATGATCTCTAAGAAAAACATATAGGAAATCAGTAGGATATGTAGACTTTCCTCTGAGATTCGTTTATCATTTTTGATGACACTTTTCTACATCAGACTGCAGACAGTCTGCTAAGATGCTAACACTGAGTGAATTTTTTTTTATTATTATATACAAGCAATGGTTTGCTTTTATGAGTATCCAAAAATAAGTGAAGTTTATTTATAAACTAATTTCGAGAGGATCACATGCTTTTGATTGCTTGCAGCTGGTCCCGCATTATTCAATTTATGATTCACCAATCAGACTATTCCTAAGCCACTATACAGTATATACCCTAAGTTCCATTTCACGGCCATCTTGGCTTTGAAGAATCCCCCTTTCCACCCCTACTCCTCCTCCTTTCCTAGATGGGTGGCACGGTGGCCCAGTGGTTAGCACTGTTGCCTCACAGCAAGAACATCACTGGTTCTAGTCCCTACCAAGCCAGCTGACGTTTCTGAACTGAGTTTACACGTTCTCCCTGTGCTCACGTGGGTTTCCACCAGGTTCCCCGGTTTCCTCCCAATGTCCAGAAACATGCAACTTAAGTTAATTGACTAATCCAAATCGGCACCATAGACATGCTCCTGGTAAGTAGTTATTTCTTAAGAGCAATCCCTATCTGTTCATTAGCTACTACTCTCGAGATCTATCTGAGCCCAAACTCTCCTCTCGCCTTGCAAACGTGATGGAGCCCCGGGCTCGAGGATCTTATGAGCTCAGGGCTCTCTCCCGGGACAGCATGCCAAACAAGCTTTATAATCAATCATCAGCTAAATGTGAACTCTCGAAAAAAAGTTAGAGTTTTGAATGATTCTTTCTCTTATTTATCTTAATGACCAAAAAGAAAGCTCCACCCACTCCTCAATATTCAGTATCAGTTGGAAGTACACCAACATACTGAAAAAAAAATGTTAGCAACTTCTGGTGAAAAACACATCCATAAAAATGTACAGTACTTGCCATTTGTTATGTGAAAATGTGTTTCTAGCCATTTGCTCTGTAACTTTTTCCAATTCCTATAGAGTCTGAGAAAGCAGCATGGCTTTCTATGAATATCAAATCACAGAGACAATGCTACAATTATATAAATATGTAATCTGATGTGAAGCATTGTGATTTTTTTGGCATGAGCAGCGCAGTGTTTTTCAGTGTAACAGTGCGGCTCAGTTTGCAGTAAATGATCCATGTAAACTCTATTCCTGCAAGTTCTGTGAGTTTGAGTCTTTGAAAACAGAGCATGCACCATATCATATACAACATCTTAAAATAAAACAAAAACATTTTCTCAAAGCTTTCTATGGTTTTACAATAATACCTTTTACATTTGAGAGCCTAGAAGAAAACAACTATTAATATTCGTTTTGAAATCCTTTTCTAATCAAAACAATAACAGCAACATTTATAATAATATAAATATGAATATGAAGAATATGAATATGAACATTTATAAAGAAAAACAAAACAAACTAAATAAATATTAGTTATATAATAAAATTATTATAATCCTTTTTTAATGATGCCTCGATGATGTTGGTTTTTCACTCCCGTCATTAACAACCTCTGCAGTTGCCAGGAGACTCAAACCTGCGACCCCTGAATGACAAGCACAACTCTCCAAATATTAGTCCATGGCTACCCTTTCATAATCTTGTCTGTTTATGACTCTTTATTTTGTATCTGTTTATATTCCACTGTACATTAGCCAACAGTTCATAAGTGTTTACGCTGTGTGTGTTTATTGTAAAGGGTTGAACTCTGCTTAGATGTCAATTGCATTTAATTGGCTTTTACACTCGGCTCAATGAAAATGGTTTGTCATCTGTTAATGTACCTTTACTGAATAAAAATATTAGTTTTTTTCAAAAAAACATTAATAAAATTGTGTTCTAACCCCAAACTTTTGTTACAGTACAGTACATGCAAACAACAGCAAATCATGACCTTGAAGAACAATTGCTCAAACCAACAGAAACAACAGTTTAGAGAATTAACAAACCATTGTGAACCATTTACATCCCGTTTCACCTCTGTCAAGGGTTTCCAAGTTAAACAAGGCATCTAAGAAAATCCAAATCAGCTCATCAGTTTCAGCAAATTCTTATAAACTTATAAAATTCTTATAAGTCTTATAAACGCTTGTTAGGCACAACACGTCTAGTCTGGGTTGTTTTGAATGTAAATCCATGTGAGAATAAAGGCTTTTTATGTATCACTATATTGTTAAGTGCCTTGATGTTTTTTTTTTTCTTCCCTGACATACAAATGTGTTTACTTTCAAATGCCGGTCAATAGTGCTGTCATCAGATCAGTTTACCACTACTAACACTGTAGAAAATGTTAAGACACCCTATTGAATATCATAGGATAAGGACATTTGAGCGTTAGTATAAGTGTTTTTTAGTATAAGGACGTAATAATAGTAATAATAATAATAGTAATAATAATAATAACTATTTGGTCCTTGGCAGATCTTAAAATATAGAATTTAAAACCTCGTATGAACAACATTATATCCCTCACATTGTGGCATTAATTATTAAATTAAAACAAAGCCAAGATAGAAAAGCCATGAGTGACAAACTACAACCTTTAATTCACATGCATTTATTTAGCAGTAATTACTTAAACTAATAATTTTCTGTATGACTTATTGATATCTTTGACCAATCTGGAAGTGTTTCTGCGTTTTTTTGCAGAGCATTTCAGCCATGATGATTTCTGGACTTTGACTGGACTATTGCAACACCTTGATTTTTTCAGTTGTATTGTAGATACTGTTCAAAACTGCTCTATTACATAAAGTAGTAAAGAACTGGCAGTACAGTTGCCAGGAAGTTTCTGTAAATTGAACGGTCTCTCACTGCTGATTGAAATTACAGTTTACTTCTGGGTTGTTGTCTAAAAAACAGTAAAAAACTGACAACAGCAAGCAAGTTACTTTAAAAAACCTGTATCTTACTTTTAGTGGGTACTGTATTTGAAAATATGGCATAACATTGTTTCTACATTTAAAGTACAGTAAATTACTTAAAAAGCACTGACAGCTTTTCTTTCTCTAAACCATTTTGATTTAATAAATTGCATTTGGCAGTTTCCTCCAAAATGCCATTTGTTTCAATAATAATTGCACCTTTTGAAATATTCGCTTAAAATGTCTCAGAAATAAAGCAGCTTTAAAGTTTTGTTTCAAAACATGTCTCTTTTTTTACTAAACGTCTAAAAAATGCTGCAAGAAAACCTTAAATAGCACCGAATTAATATAATAAGCTGTTTAATACATAAGCTATTAAGGGGGATAATTGATCATAAAGAAATGAACTGAAATTCCCCAGCTCAGATTGTGACTTACAGAATATTTGCACAAATGAAAACAAAAATCGCCAAAGCCCATTACATTTATGACAATGAATGTACATTTCAGCTGTTGTGCTTGGGGTTATTGTCTTGCTGCATGACAATATTTTGGCTGCATGACAAGTTTTAGCTGTCTGACAGGCATTCTCTTAACACCAGCAAACGGCACATTTTGCTGATGATCAGTTAAAGAAACACATTTTTATTTGGAAACATGCTGATTTTAGTCCCCTAGAGGAAAACATTTGAGTTTTGCCATTTTAAAATCCATTCAGCTAGGTCTGGCGGGAACATTTGTAGTATAGTTTAGCATAAATAACTGAAAAAAAAGTTGCTATTTTTACATGGAAAGGAACATTTTGCGCTACGCCACTGGCCATATCAACCAAAAAAAAAAAAGCAACTTTTCATTTTCTGTTGGTCTTAGTACACAATGTAACTACAGAAGAGTCAAGCTTTTGAATAAAAAAAAATTATCAAAACAATTTGGTTTTTGAGCAAGATGCTAATGGTCTAATCCGATTCAATAATTTATGCTAAGCTAAGCTAAAAGTGTTCTTAACAGAGCCAGAGATCGTCTGAATGGATTCAAAAATGACAAAACTCTTTTTTTTTTACTCTAGGGAAGTTGTAAAATCAGCCTATTTTCAAAAGCAAAAAAGTAGAGTGTTGATTTGAGGCATTTGAGTAGCAGTGCCTGACTTATCTTTTGTTAATGCTATTTGAATGCTATTTGTTGCTGTTCATCTGAGATATTATTTTCAGAATTATAAGACCTGATAGTTTGACACATTTTGTAATGTCCCTATATGGCAGATTTTTCTTTTTCACGTGCATACAGTACTTCCTTTCGCATTCTGGTCTACTGACTGTTTACTAAGCAAATAGGCAGAATGTTAATTTCACCTTGCCTTTTAAGACTGTTTTATGAAGGGCTACACAAACACCCAGTCCAGCGGCCGCAGAACATGTACCGACAAAATGCTTAAATCCTCCACTCAACAGGGTCTAATTTCCCTGCTTTTGACCCCTGTTGTATTTCTATCAATCATGACGCTGAGCTGTCACCGGCCAGTGGAGCACAGAAGTGGATAAATGCAATCAGGGCTAATGAGTCTCATATCGCTCATCTATGCAGTGCTGTGGAGTGGATCAGCAGCGGCTGTAAACACCAGGCTTTGGCTCGGCCAAGGGCAAACAAACAGGCCTGCCAAACCCTCTCCGTCTCCGCCTTTGTCTCGGCATCTGTCTCTCTCTCTCCATTTTTTTCTCTCTCTCTCTTTCACTACTTATCTTAGCATGCATCAATCTAAGATCTCAGAGAGGAAAACAAATCCTACTATCAACATCAGGCAGATAAAATGAAGAGGAGAGCGGACATTGCTAATAACAAATGAGGAAAAGAGAATGCTGAAATGACTAGTAGCATGCTGTTCCTTGTTATGCTGATGTGGTAAGAGCGTATTGCTAATTTTAGAGCAGAGATGCCCAAACTAGGGCCCACAGACCAAAGTTGGCCCATGGTAATCTTTGATTTGTCCCTCCATCCCATCTGAGAAGAGAAAGAGAATGATGGGGAATTTTGGGGGAATACCTTTAACAGAGATCTAATTTAACATAACTATGGTTTTTTATCTGTTGAGCTACAAAAAAAAGCAAATTGAAATTAAATGTTTCAATTAAATGTTGTGAATGAATCAATAAAATAAATACAGTCACTTGATGGATAGCGGACATTGCAGAAGACATCAGCAAGCGAATCAAGGCAAGGTGTATTTTTAGTGTTATATATGGGATTGTTGATGTTTTTTATTGTAAGATGTTCATTATAAAATGTGCATAAATATAACTATTAATACAATTAAAGCATTTAAAATGCAATGAATCATAGTATTAATAAAATTTTATAAGAAATTATATAATGAATTATAATAATAAATAAGGAAATCACATTGACAACTTCATAGTTTGGTATATTTGCCTCTGGCCCACCACCCTCAATCAAGTGTAGTTTTTGCTCTTCATAAGAATAAGTTTGGGCACCCCTGTTTTAGAGTCTATAGAGAATTAGCACTACCACACTTATGCATACATGTAATTAATAATAATAATAATAATAATAATAATAATAATAATAATAATAATA
>CAIGQQ010019141.1:13794-24109 GCA_903798035.1 Danio albolineatus | reverse complement strand
ATATATATAATGCTAAATGTTTATATATATTTATTTATTATATTAATATTTTATTTATTTAATTTAATTAATAAAAAAAAGGACTACTGTGTTTATTTAGAAAATAATATTTAAAAAAAATACCCAATATTACAGATTATTGTAATTTGGTTAACATAAATTAAGTTTGTGCTCCATTGATGTCATTTATTTTATCAGTAATTAAATCAAACTCCATTTATTTATTTATTTATTTATTTGTTTGTTTGTTTGCTTATTTATTTATTTAATGTTTAAAATGTATATATACATTATACATTATACATTTTTTTAAACGAATATTGCTATTGCGATTTTATTTGCGATTTTGGCAACTGTTTTTTTTTTTCAAACAAGCTATATACTGTACACACATTGTAAATGTATTCAGTGCACAAGAAGTGCATAACAAAACATTTCACAATGAAGTAACATAGTATTAAGTTTAATGAATAAAACTGTAGTAAAATTGTCTTTAAAACCGAATACATAAAAAAAACGAAGATGAACTAACCTCACCTCCAGTTAAACACATACTGTACACAGTAGACTGCTTGATAAACAAAACTGTAATAAATCATCTTAAAAACAGACGACATGAAGAAATAAAGATGAACTAACCTTAATTCCAGTCAGAACAATAAATAAAAACTAACGTAAATCAAAACCACCTATTCGCTTCTCCTGCTCAACATCGTCGTGCGTGGAGTGAGCTCTGATTGGTTAACATCTTTCTCCCACTCAGCTTAGCTGTAATTGCCCGGTGTGCTGCGTCAGCTCTGATTGGTTAACATATTAAAATCATGCGCACAAGAACGTGAACAAAAATCTAAATAAATTAATAGATAAAATTGCAGCCTCTGCGATTTAGAAATTGCATGTGCTTAAATCGCGAATTTTTCTTTTTTTTTAAATTATTTTTTATTTATTTATTTATTGTTTTGCGATTAATTGCACAGCCCTAATATACATATATAATATTTATTTGTTATATTAATTTATTATATTAGTTTGTTATATTAATATTTTATTAATTGTAAATGATAATAGATTTTTTTACTGTAATAAATATTATATTTATTTATTGTAATTAATAATTAATTAATAATATGTTTATTTGAAAAAAAAAATACACAAAATTAAAAACTATTGTACATACAACATAAAAAAATTGTATTCTCCAGATATGTTATTTGTTAGTTCATCAGTAATTCAATCCATCTTAAGGATCCAAAAGAATCAAATGATCTCTATTACATAACTCCAAAATGCCTGTCAGAAAGCATCCATTCAGTTTTGTGGAGATGTGTCTGCTTTGAAATGACGATGGGATGTCTAGCATCATTTCCCCCCCACTCACATGCAGAATGTAATTATTAGAGACGTTTGTTTTAAGTTATGCCTGTATGTTCCTAGTGTGTTTTCTGCTCTTTCTTTCAGAAGGTCTTGTGTGTGTGTGGTGCGTGAGCTTCTGGTTTTCTCTACCCTGTTATTAGGAGGCCTGACCTCAGAAAAGCTGGCACGAAGCAGCCAGATGAGAGAGCAACATCAAATGCTCTGTGGCAGTGTGAACGCACATGGAAAAACAGATGGAGATGAAATGTAAAGAGGTCTGCCCTCTGAAATGCACAGATATTATTGTGCACATCTCTGCTGTTTTATCTCCGTGAGTGGAGGTTGTGCCACAAATACTCATTACCCCTTCAACTTGAGGTTGAAAATTTTTTTTCACAAGGCTCTAATTTTATCCATCAGAAGTGAAATTACTTTATCATTCGTTCTGTTCCTGAATGTGAAAAGATGCTTTAAGTTATAGTGCAAATCTTTTTGATGAACGTTATCTTATGAATTATTTCACATGACTGATATATTTCACCTCTAATGGTCCGTTTCCACTGAGTGGTACAGTACGGTACGGTACGGGTCGGTACGGGTGACTTTTATCAGGCTTGCGTTTCCACTGCTAAAGGATACTCTTTTGGTGGGCGTGGTGTACGACAAAGTTTTAGTCAACGTCATTTTCGCTCGAGGAAATGTCTACAGTAAAGCTTTACGGGTCGTTCACAAATCATACGAGAAGCACTTCTCACAAAACAGAGGCTTTATTATACACATAAACTGGTGTATAAATGTCATTACTGACTGAACGTGATCTGATTATAACTAGATCAATGATGCGAAATAGCCTACGGTCCGCGCTCGCGCTTATGGGCTCGTAAGCTATAAGAATCTGCTCTTCTTCTTGGCTGATATTATTTCAGAGCATTGTCTCTCGGCTGTGTATTAAACATGGCGGGTCCTTTGTTTTCATTCTGCTTGTTGCGCGAGCAAATGATGTATCTCTGTAAGCCAATAGTGTTCACCTGTGCGTCTAGCTCCGCCTTCTAGTCACTCTTTGGTATGCGTGGGACCCTTTGCAAAGGGTGACTGAAAAGTGGTACGGTACGGTTCCGGTTCCACTCAGTGGAAACGGGCCATAAAATCTTCAGTCACTTTAAATCAGCACTTTCTTTATTTATTACTTGACTTCTAATCCTGATTGGTATCCTTCAGATGAAGGAATGTAGCTAAAGTAGGGGCAAGATGAAGAATAGATAGACCAGAAGACCAGCTTGTTGTAAAATTAGACCTTTATAGTTTTTATGAAGGCCTGCAGATACATGTGAAGGAATTTTGACCTTTTTGGTCATTTTTGGACTGATCAAAAACATTTTCGTTGTGTGACATGTTTAGGATAATGCAGAAAGAGAAACGAGTTACCATTTTAGCAGTTCTGGTTCCCTCATCCTAAAGTCAATGGGTTTTTTCAATGGGATTTCAGATTAAATCGCTTAAATAAGGTTCATGGCTGACACAAACTCAAGATACTTTCACGTTTTATTCTACGACATAAAACACATCAGTTACATCACACTCTTGATTTTTTAAAATCTGTTATGCTTCTTTAAAAAGACGGTTGCTATTAAGTTGGTAAACGGGACTACAGGCGGTGTCTGAGACTTTTTACATCATCGAGCTGAACTGGTCTGGAACGCAGCCCGCTTGTGTTGGACATTTGGATTTATTTGTTATTTAAGTATTTTCATGAATAGTATTTTATAGTTTGTTGTATTTTTCTAGTTGAGAATTCATATTGTGTGTAGATAATGCTTCACTGGTAAAGACTGCCAGAACAGATTAATTTGTTGATCATTTATTTTAATTAAACGATATTATTCAATTCAATTCACCTTTATTTGTATAGCGCTTTTACAATGTAGATCGTGTCAAAGCAGCTTCACAAGGAAGGTTATAGTAAATTGAAAGTGTCAGTCCAGTTATTAATGTTGGAGTTCAGTTCAGTGTTGTTTAATATTCACTACTTAGAGTTCAAACACTGAAGAGTAATCCATCGGTGCGCAGCTCTAGCTGCAGTCTAAGCGCCGGAGGCTGGAGAACTCGAGGCTCGTCTGTCCTTGGAGGGTCACAGGAATCCGTCTCTTGCTTGCTACTCCGCCAAGCAGCTGCTCAGGATACAGCGTGGTCCAGGATTATGGAGCCTTGGAATCGTCTCGTTGCGGGCCTTGGATCACATCTGTGGCGCTGCATAGTCTCTGGGGGCCTCGGGATGAGTATCCCCAGGTGGAAATAGAGAATAAAGAGAATAATTAGCGTAGCTGCTGTTCATAGTGTAAATAAACGAGATGCGTGAAGCACATTCATGCATCATACCGCTAAGTGATGTATTGAGTGTATGCTTTACTAAAAAGATAGGTCTTTAATCTAGTTTTGAACTGCGAGAGCGTGTCTGAGCCTCGGACATTATCAGGAAGGCTATTCCAGAGTTTAGGAGCCATAAATGAGAAGGCTTGACCCCCTTTACTTGATTTTGCTATTCTGGGTACTACCAGAAGCCCTGAGTTTTGAGATCTTAAAGAGCGGGTTGGATTGTAGCGAGACAGAAGGTTGGTTAGATAAACAGGAGCTAGATTATTTATTTTAAACTCAATACGAAACTTAACAGGCAGCCAGTGTAAAGAGGATAAAATTGGGGTGATATGATCATATTTTCTAGACCTGGTAAGAACTCTGGCGGCTGCATTTTGTACTAGCTGAAGTTTGTTAATAGAGGAGGCTGGGCAACCAGCGAGCAGAGCATTACAGTAATCCAGCCTAGAAGTCATAAAAGCATGAACTAGCTTTTCTGCATCTGAGATGGATAGCATTCTTCGTAGTTTAGCAATATTTCTCAGATGAAAGAATGCAGTTTTTGTGATATGGGAGATATGGTTTTCAAAAGTTAAATTGCTGTCTAATATGACACCCAGATCTTTTATAGTAGAGCTAATGCTAACTCTGTATCCCTCTAGTTGCAGGTCGAGTTGTGAGATCTGCTGTGTACAGGATTTAGGTCCTATAAGTAATAGTTCAGTTTTATTAAGATATTATGAAGATAACTCACTGCTGACCAGTGCAGTCTGTCTCGTTCCTGCTCTCAGTAGTGCAAATGTGTGAATAAATGTGCAAAAAAAATACATCCACGTGACCTATTTTTTTAACGTGATCAAAGGACTTTTCGTCATTTTTTTCTTTATTTGAACACATTTGAACTCCTAATACACTCCTCCTTAAATGTATAGCATATGTGACTGTATGGGCTGCTTTTCGCTGTACTTCGTGAAAAAAAAAAGAATATTGAATGTTGTTCTGTGTCCATGATAGACCTGTGCGTCACGCCTCATTTCTGTCATGTATTTCTAAGGTAAGCGGGCTGTATGCACGCGAGCGATACACTTATTTAAATATCTTATGATAATACAATATAGGCACATTTATACATACAGTTTTAAAACTTTTACAAAAACCAAAAAGCAAAACAAAATGTATTTCCCACGTAAAAACTATCCAAAAGGCACGTAGGTTTTTGCTTATTGACTTTTTTATAATATATAGCGTGGATTAAAATACTATGAGATATCCTTCACATGAGATCCCTTATTCCTTTAATCACGTTGTTGCCCTTTTAAGTCTGAAAATATGGTTACTGAAGATTTCATAACAGCATTTACTGTCGCTTGAGGCCTTTTTTGCTAGGGCGAGTGAATGGATGAGTGCTTGTGCTCACCTCCGCTTCCTAAAGCAAGTGATTCATCACAGACAATCTAAAGAATTCTCACACTTCCCTTTCCTGAAATATCCCAGGAATGTAGAGTACAGGCCTGTCTCCATGGAAACAGCAGCGATTGGAGTCAGAGTGTGTGTGTATGTGTGTGTGTGTGTGTGTGTGTGTGGTCAGGATGGATGGCAATACAGCATGTGAGCGTGTGGGGGAGTCTGTGAATTTTGTTTCACCATGGATTAAACTAGAGGGATAGAATACAGCTGAAGAGGTTTTATGAGGTGATAATACATGTTTACAGTTGCGGTTTTACAAGAGCAGGTGACATGTCCCAACAGATGCGTCCTCTTATTTTTCACATGATCTGTTTGTGTGTGGTTTTGTGGTATTTTAAAGGTTCAAGACACCCTGGAGTGCTTTCAGTGAGATTTTAACAGATTTGTGTGTGTTGATCATCATTAAGACAACATTAGCACCTGTCAGATTTAATTGTGGTGAATGCTGGATCATTTTGAGCTTTTGTCAGATAATTTCATCTTTCGGGTTTTTAAATAACTTCTGTTGCTGGATTAAAATTGTTGATGTAGCGTTAATCTGCTAGTGGAGTCATGACGCGTCGGTAGGCCTGTCACAATAATCAGTATATCGACTTATCGCACAATACATAGACTTGACCTCAATAATTTTTGGTGATGCAATATATATCGCCCATACGTAAAAAACTCATGCTTGCAACCTTTTAGTTGATTGCACAATTAGGCCTGTCACGATATCCATTTTGTGCTGTACGATATATTGCACCAAAAAATATTGTGATAAACGATATTATTGTCATTTTATTCCACTCATAATGCCAGAATGACAATATAATATCATCATAATACGTAGTACAATCTTCCAATATAAGTACAATCTTCCAAAAAATCTTTCACATTCTGATTCCAATGCCTATCTTAAATAAATAATAATAAATGTTAACAAAAAAAGTGCAAGGTAAAAAGTAACAGGCTGCGATTTCTGCTACCAGATCTATCTTTAGTTGTCAGACACCCATAAGAAAATATACTCAAGTAATTTACAGAAAATACTGTAATGTTTTTTTAACCATACCAACACCTCCAATAGAGATATAATATTGCTAGAAATGTTTTTTTTTTTTAATTATGGGCAATATATATTGCATCACCAATAATTATTGTGGTCATGTTCATGTGTTGTGCGATAAGTTGATATATTGATTATTATGACAGGCCTATGCACAATCTCTCTATCGCTATTGGAGGTGTCTGTGTCAGTATGGTTAAAAAAACACTATAGTATTTACCATAAATGACTGAAGCATATTTTGATGTGGGTGCCTGACAACTGAAAATAGATCTGGTAGCAGATATCGCAGCCTCTGTTACTTTTTACCTTGCCTTTTTTTTTTGTTAACATTTATTATTATTTGTTTTGGATATGCGTTTTCACATTCTGATTCCAATGCCTAATCATTAAATTATCAAAATGACAAAATTAAATTAAATATTCTTAAGAACAAAACATTGTTTTCTTTTGAAGAGTGTACTTGCGCTATGATGATATTATATTGTGATTCTGGCATTATATAATGAGTGGCCTAAAATGGTCTTAAAATTACACTAATATCGTTTATCGAGATATATTTTGGTGCAATATATCGTACAACACATATCGTGACAGGCCTACGTGTCAGTTTCTCATTATTATTCATAGTAGAGTTTTCTTATCCTATGAGAAGACCCTGCTTCTTAATTATTCATGAGAGCATGTGCTTTCCAAAAGCAAGGCAGAACTCCAAGCTGTGACCCAATGACTGAATGAGATCACATCTGCATGGGTCATATGTGTTTGTTTCCATGATCCACAGGGTTTGTTGCATGCAGGTTTTTCCCAGCGATTCTGTCAGGCCCGATACAGCAAAGCTGTTGGTTTGCAGCAAGCATTTTTGTCAGGAGAGCTGTACGAGAATTGGAGAATGGCGGCCATTGAGACACATCACCTAAATCCGTGCTGCTTTGTTTGCCTGTTTTTAAAATTTTCTAGATTACCGGCAGGGTTAATGGTTGAAATAGATAGCGTAAGAGACCTGCTGCACTGCTATCCACTGTGTCTTCATTCAGACCCGGGGATTCAGGAGGAGAGAAGTCCTCCTCGTTTATAGTGTTTATATAAACATTCATTCATTAATTTTCTTTTCGGCTTAGTCTCTTTTATTAATCTGGGGTCGCCACAGCGGAATGAACCGCCAACTTATCCAGCATATGTTTTAACCAGTAGATGCCCTTCCAGCTGCAACCCATCACTGGGAAACATCCATACACACTCATTCACACACATATACTACGGACAATTTAGCCTACCCAATTCACCTACACTACATGTCTTTGGACTTGTGGGGGAAACCGGAAACACTGGGAAACACCCATACACTCGCATTTATACACATACACTTACACGGACAATTTAGCTTTCCCAATTCACCTATAGCACATGTCTTTGGACTGTGGGGGAAACTGGAGCACCCGGAGGAAACCCACTGCAACACAGGGAGAACATGCAAACTATACACAGAAATGCAAACTGACCCAGCCGAGGTTCGAACCAGCGACCTTCTTGCTTCGAGGTGATCATGCTACCCACTGCACCACCATGATGCCCTGAAAAGAAATACGTTATTAGAAATTAAGAACTTGGAAAATAATTGTTAAACATTGGGGAAAAGATATACAGGGGGGCTAATAATTTTGACTTGAACAGTATATATGACAATACATTTACTATTAATAGATGTTGTTTTTCAAATCTAATCTGTCCGTCAGTGGTTTGACATACATTTCTTCCCAGATGCATTCTCTCATCTTTTTTTATTTATTTTTTTCCCCACCCAAGTAATTTCTTTTTTTCCTCTCAGGCAGGACGGAGATATAGGTCACTGTGCGAACACGATGCGTTTGGCAGATAAAAGCAGCGCGTGTTGTGACGGATATTTTCAGCTGGTGTTGGGTCTGGATGAGTGATTTCATCGAGATAAAACACAACCACACACCAGGCCACGTTTGACCCCTTAATTTACTCTTAACGTCCAGCACGTGTGCGAGCTCTGAAGCGCTCTAGACCATCTGTTGGAGCAGAAGAAGACTTTGTGCTTCAAAGCCAGCAGTGTGCTCTCAAATTCAGCGTTAATCTCTGGATGAAGCACACTTTGAAGAAATGACCAGGGCACAATGAGTCATGTTGCTCACACCCGTCTGGAAGACGGAACTAAACGCAGCTCTTTTAAGTGCAAGTCTTGCAGATTTAATTGTATTGCAAGAAACTTTGGGGTTTTAATTTAACTAAAGATGTAGAAAACCTGATACGTTTTGTTTTAACCAAAGGAAGCACTCATTTACTGTTTCCTCTAATTTTTTTTTCATATTAGATTATTATAGTTAACGCTTTTAGATATTATTATTATTATTATTGTTAACAATGCTGTATTATAATTATCATTATTAATATTGCTGTATTGTTGTTGTTGTTATTACTATTTTTATCATTAACATTGCCCCATTAGTATGTTATATAAACATAAGAAATTTATTATTATTATTATTAAAATTGTTTTATTATTATTATTAAAATTATAATCATTATTATTATATTATATAAACATAAGGTATTATTGTTGTTGTTGTTAATTGCTTTATTTTTAGTAGTATTCTTATTACTAAAATTGCTTTCAGTAGTATTATATTGTATAAATGTACGGGATTATTGTTATTATTATTAAAATTGCTTTATTATTATTAGTATTATTTTTATTAATAATATTGCTGTATTAATGTTATTATTATTATTATTATTATTATTAAAATTGCATTATTATTATTATTATTGTTATTATTATTATTATTAGTATTATCAGACATAAACTCAAGGAACTATTATTATTGTTAGTATTATTAATATTGCTGTATTATTATTGTTGTTTTTGTTGTTATTATTAATAATATTAAAATTGCATTATTATTTTCAGTATTATATTATATAAATTCAATCAATTATTATTATTATTATTATTATTGTTGTTGTTATTATTATTATTATTATTATCATATATAAACGCAAGGAACTATTATTATTGTTATTATTAATATTGCTGTATTGTTTTTGTTGTTGTTGTTATTATTAAAATTGCATTATTATTTTTTGTATTATATTATATAAACGCAAGAAATTATTATTATTATTATTATGATTATTATTATTATTATTATTATATATACATAAGGAATTATTATTATTATTGTTATTATTACATTGCTTTCTTTACAATAATTGTAATTTTAGAAGCGTTGGAAAATTCCGACTCTTATTCATTCATATTGAAAGAGGAACAGGCTGTTCTTAAATTTGCAGCCTTGCTTTCTCCACTTCCTTTATTTAATTTCAGAGCTAGACAACACCCTTTATAATACATTAACACCAATGGTTCAGTAATCATGCGTTTATCTTGTTGTGTGTTATAGTGCTATGATGCCCGGAGTCGTTCAAAAATGCTCGCTGTGCATTGACAATGTGCCATAATATTTCATTTAGAAGACGAAAGAGAAGAAAAAAAGGGTTTTATAAACACTGATAAGAGAACAAGTTTGACCATCTTGCAGTTAGCAAGAACGTCTCCCAATTTTACTATCTAAATCAGAACGATCAAGTGTTTCGTAGTTCACAAATTGGTTAAAACGTAATCTCCAGTTGAGTAGATTACGTATGAGTCAATGCAAGCATGCTAATATAGCTGAGTTTCAACTGGACATGAAGTGGCTGCACGATGCGTTTGCGACGAACACAGAATTTACCAGTTGTATCTTTCGTACAAGTCAACTTGAGCAGAAAAACATCCCCTGAGTAAATTAGAGCAAGCGACATGCTCTGTGTTTGGTGTGAAGTATAAAACTAGTCTAAATCATTGACGCACATATTGGCCTTTATTGGTTTTAAAAAAAAGTAAAGCTTATTGTTTGGAACCAGAACATTGGTGCGGTCCTTTTTTCCTGCTGTTTTAGAGATGAATCTTGTAGCTTTTTGTTTGTGGGACTAATAGGTTGTTGGTTGTCCCACATGAAGTCAGTTTTCACTGACCGATAGAGTGTGTGTGTGTGTGTGTGTGTGTGTGTGTGTGTGTGTGTGTGTGTG
>CAIGQQ010019141.1:0-13784 GCA_903798035.1 Danio albolineatus | reverse complement strand
TGTGTGTGTGTGTGTGTGTGTGTGTGTGTGTGTGTGTGTGTGTGTGTTTACTCATTTATACTGGCCTTCTGTTGTGGGCAGGCTTGAGGGAGGAGGCCTGAGGCGAGACTCCAGCTAATCACTTTCTAAGCAGCTTCTATGTAATCCTGCAGCATGAGCAGTTGTTTCTCCTCCGTCAACAAGTTCTGTCGCTTTTCTTCACTCATTTCATGATGAATGAATTTATTTCAACCTTAATTAAGTTTCTCCATGTTTACTTTGAGATTCTGAAAGAGAATGTATCTTTAAAGTACAAGTGAAATCAAATCTAGCCATGTTTGTTAGCTCACATTGCTAGTTTTATGGTAATCTGTGCGTGTCAATTAGAAAAACTAAATAGTTTGCTCTTGTAGTCTAAAATACTAATCTGAAAAAGCACTTCCTGTTTGTTCTCTGTTAAATTCTCAGATTATGTTTCTCTGAAGTATTGGGCGTGGCTAAAATGCTTAACCACGCCCTCCAACTGTCAGTTTTGACAACTAACAGAAATGGCGAGCAGGGGTCCATTCTACATACCTCACTTAAATGATCTAAGATAATCTGACAGATCCTGGATCCTGGATCTCTGGCGAATTTGGTTCTTCAAACAAATTCCCGAGTCAGATTAAAATGTCTGGATGAACTGATGTGAGATCGCTGCGTGTGTTGTAAAGAACAGATCTATCGATCCTCCAAGTCATGATCAGCAATGCAACGATTGACGGCACAGCAGCGTACTGACATCATCTGATTAATATTCAATTGTGCATGTGAGCAAAATTACATAAAATTTGTAATGAACATTGTTAAATATGATACACAGTAACTTTCTACATTTGTTCTGGGCTACAGGCTTTACAATTTCCTTGTGTCAAGAGTGTATTTAGCATTCTATTTAGTTTTACATTTTAGATCGGATTTTCTTCATTATAGTAGCCTGTAGGCCTATTCAAGTTTCTTAATCTGAATTTTAAATTAATTTTGCATCAAAAAGCATTTTGATATTGGTAAAGGTGTCTGCAACTATTGTGAAAGATCAAATTGCTGTCATATTAAATCAATTTTAAATTTTTATATTTTAATATTAAATTAAACTTATGTATATGTATATGTATATAAATATTATTCATTATTTCTTATTAAATATTATTATTATTATTATTATTATTAACATTATTATCATTATTTATTAATGTGTGTGTGTATATATATATATATATAATTATCATTATTTTTTTATTTTACTATTTTAACAAGTGTATCTCTGTTTATTTGAAATAACCCTGCTGAAAAATCCAGCCTAAACCACCTAGGATGCTTGGCTGGTTTAAGCTGGTTGACCATCCTGGTTTTAGAGGGGTTTTATGCCATTTCCAGGCTGGTTTCCAGCCATTTTTAGCCTGGTCTTAGCTGGTCAGGCTGGGAGATGACCAGCTAAAACCAGCTTGACCAGCCTAGCCAGGCTGGGAGCCCAGCCAAAACCAGCTATTCCCAGCTTAAACCAGACTTGTCAAGTTGGTTTTAGCTGGTCATTTTCCAGCCTGGCCAGCTAAGACCAGGCTGGAAATGGCTGGAAATCAGCATGGAAATGGCCAAAACCCCTCTAAAACCAGGATGGTCAACCAGCTAAAACCAGCCAACCAGCTTAGGCTGGTTTAAGCTGGATTTTTCTGCAGATTTTTCACCTACGAGAATGGTTGCTATGACAACAGCTCGAGAACGAAACGATCCTGGATCGTGTCATCTTCAATAACCAAGAAAGAGCGGACCCCAGTAAGCGTATGTTAGGTTGTAATAACACTCCTAAAATCCCTTTTCCTGATCTTTCTGAATGAAATGCTGTCTTTACTACATCCAATCAGCTCTCAGCAGAAAAAAAAACAAGCCACACCCACTGTTATATCATTTAATATTTAGTTTCTCCATGAAATGCATCTCTATATGAACCCCCACCCCCACACGCTTGCAGCTCATGCGTACTTTAAAGCAACCCCTTACATACTTAAACATTAGTGCAACTTTATAATTGATTTATTAATTTTGTTTGTGTGCGTGTGCTAAAATGCTTAATGAGCTAGTCATAATGTGACAACCCACCACACTTGGGTCAAACTGGTCACTCTGAGTATTAAGATTAGCAACAGTGCCGCACAAAGCCTATTCTCCTGTAAATCCACTGTTAGCGGGGGCTTACATATGCCAGGCTTAGCATAGCAGGAGCACGTATCTCACGCAGAGCCGAGCTATCTGGACGAACGCTTCAAGGCGCTTGTCATGGTTTACTCGACCCGTGCTGGAATCCCTGTAATTTTTTGGAGTTCACGCTCAGCGGAGTGTCATAATTCGTAGGCATGTACCTGCACTGTGGTGCTGTTGAGGATACGGATTCGCTGTCCAGCTGGTGGAACGGCAATGTGGCGTCACTTTTGGACAACCACAGGTGGCAGTACGCACAGACGGGCAACACGCTGATTCAGCTGCCAGGTAAAGCCTTGACGCCGCTCTTGGGCACATTTGATACCAGCCCACCATCTGTGGACATCGGCCTTCATTGGTGAAATGTTTAGGGGTGTGTCTTGGTTATTAGCCTAGCAGAATGACTAGCAGTTTTTTGTTTGGTTGTTGATTGGTTGTGACTTTGTTTGCAGGGTATTTGTGTACCAATTGTACTATAATGTAATTGATATAAATATTGTGCAGGTTTTATTTGTTGGTTTTGCAGTCTGAAGGGTTAAACCTTAGCTATTATGTGTTTGTTAATTTGAGCTAATGTTAGTGGTTTTTGTTTGATTAGGATACATTGTTTATGGTCTGAAATAAGGGCTGTGCCTTGGTTATTAGCCTAGCAGAATGACTAGCAGTTTTTGTTAGGTTGTTAATTGGTTGGGACTTTCTTTGTAGGGTATTTAGGTGCCAAATATGTCATTTAGCATTTATTTAAAAACAAATATTGCGCAAGTTTTAGTTGGCTCTGAAATGTGGCGTTCTGAATGGTTAAAACTTGGCTCAGAAGTTTAAAGTTTGTGTTTTTTGTTTGTTGTAGCTAATGTTAGTGGTGTTTGTTTGAGTATAATACATTGCTTGTGTTCTGAAATGTGGTGTGTATCTTGGTTATTACTACACAGTAAAACCCAACAGTCAACTTTATCAAATGAAATGAGTGTAGCTAACTCAATTTACTAAAAATTCTACTCATTTGAAAAGAGTTTTGAACTTGGCGTTCAAGGTATTGAGTTGATTAAATACCTCATTACTTCAACTTAAATGGAGTAAATATTTATGTATTCATGTGGTTTGTTGTAATCGTTTTCCTCAAACGGTTTGAGTTGCCTCAACTCATTGTGTTTTACAGTACTCTGTTGGTTTGAGTTCTCTTCATTTATTGGGTTTTACTGTGCTTAAATTGCTTCACTTACTCAAATGGATTAAGTTCACAGTACTCATTAGGATTAGTTTTTGAACTTTAAAGGTTTGTTTCAATCATTTACTTTAACTTTGTGTTATACAGTGTAGTGTAGCAGAATGACTAGCAGTTTTTGTTAGGTCATTGTTTGGTTGTGACTTTTGCACAATATTTTGGTACCAACAATTAAATGTATTTAATTAACACACATTTGTGCAGGTTTTGCTAGTCGGCACAGAATGTGGGACTAAGAGAAAAAAGGAAACTTAAAATTTGACATGCTGAATAGTTAAATGCGCGTTTGTTTGTTTTAACTAATATAAGTGGGTGTTTATTCGATTACGGTACATGGTTAATGTTCTAGAAAAAGGTGTCTAAAAAAAATATTAATGACATGATATACAGTATGAAATATATATATGATATATTTGTCAACTGCAGTTTGTCGTTCTGTTTAGTTAACACATACTAAAATGTTTTGGAATTTTCTGTCCATGAATTGATGTCATAGATATCATGTTTTGAATAGCAGACTAGCAGCGTTGTCTGCACACTGGCTTTATTTATTTTTTATAACATATATACATAATTAGCATATATTTTCCCACATGTTTGTGCTGATCCTATACAATTTTTGATACAGATTTTCCAGAAGTGTAGCAATGGCAATATTTTCACATTGAGCCAACTAAACCCAATATACATGTCAGGGTGTCGCATCATTTGCTGTATGAGGATCTGAAATGATTTTGCATGCTAAAAAAAACAGTGTCACCTTTGTTCATATAAACCGAGATATTTTTAAATGTCTGCTTTGCACCAGAATAGTTATGAGAAGAA
Organism: Danio albolineatus; assembly: GCA_903798035.1. Classification (NCBI taxonomy): domain Eukaryota; kingdom Metazoa; phylum Chordata; class Actinopteri; order Cypriniformes; family Danionidae; genus Danio; species Danio albolineatus. The sequence goes on along the minus strand of CAIGQQ010019141.1, from coordinate 9,523 downwards.
GATACTTTTGTCATAATTATGTATAAAAGAAGCATATAGAGACCATTTAGAGACAATTGACTGACTGATGAAGAGTAATAGCATCTCCACTCCTCCACACTGAGGTCGCTTTCCTGATGCGTCTGCAGGATAATTGTCGGAAGTGATTCTAACTGCTTCGCTCTTTATTTTTATCCTCATTTCGTTCCCTCTATATCAGCATTCTCTTCTTCATATACAGGAGGAGAAATTGTCATCTCAACTAGTCATCCAACAACCAACTACAAACTGTTGAATAATAAAAAATTAAAGAAAATGTTGACACAAAAATGTAGGACAACCTGCTGCTTTATTAGAGTTAGCTCAACTTTTAATTAAGGAAGTTGACTCAACTCAAATTTCTACGTAAGGTCACACATTTCCCGATTTCTTTTTTTTGTTGTTGTTGGGTCGGTTGAGTTTTTATAGCTTAATTTAATGTGTACTTTTCATGTTTTTCGTCCCTGATTTATTATTATTATTTTATTAGCTAGTTCAACTTTTAACCCAGAAAGTTGACTCAACTCAAATTTTTGAGTAAGGTCCCACATTTCCCAACTTATATTCTTTTGTTGGGTTGATTGAGTTTTTAGTCTAATTTAATGTGTACTCTTCATGTTTTTTCATCTCTGATGTATTTATTTTTCATCTCGCTCAACTTTTAACCCAAGAAGTTGACTCAACTCAAATTTATGAGTGAGGTCCCACATTTTCCAACTTATATTCTTTTGTTGGGTCGAATGAGTTTTTAAGCTAGATTTATACTTTCGCCTGGCGCCGCATCGCGCGCCTCCGCTGAGTGCGCGCGCACCTCGCGAAACGGACGAGGCTTTTATACTCGCCGCGTTCGCCGTTGTGATATTCTTTAAAACGACAGGGGGCGGTCAAGTGAAACTGACCGTAAAGTCAGACAGAAAAACAGAGAAGAAGAAAGTTTCAGGAACTACGTCGTATCATTAATATTATTGATGTTTATTAAACTTGTTATTTTTATTATTTTTATCAATTATTTTAATGATTATGAAAATTTTTGTAACCATTCAAGATTTTTTTAATCAAACTTTGATGCGTCGCTTGCTTTTGTTCATATCTCGGAAGGTTTTACCTATTAAAGTGTATTAAAATATTATTGACAACAGAACATGGGTTCCTCAACAAATATATTTTTATTATGGCAAGAATAAAAGCAAAAAGTACACTTACTAAATAATACAGATGTTTTTATTTATTTAGCCGCTCCACAATTCACACAGTACTGTCTGGCTAGTTTCTGTCCTCTTCTCATGCTAAAAAGGCAATAATAATCCAATATTCCTGACCATTATCACCATAAAGCCTAGACAAATGGCATCATGTTGTAAACCGACAGGTTCAAATATTCCTGTCCAGTTATCAAAGACATCATTTGTTTCTTCATTATAGTTTTGTAACTATTAAATTGTTTTAAATTCAGTTGTAATATATACATCAGTGTTAAACCTGTGACTGGTGGAAAAACATATTCTGTAATGGTGTACCTGTGTCTCCATTGGCCTCTTTTGGCTTTAATAAACTCATCCCTCAGGTTTTTCTAAACCTTTTAACTTAAAATTTCCTCGTTTCTCACTGCTGTTTCAATTTCTAGCCAAGAATTATTGATCACCTGGTTATCTCTATGATCACTGATCATGAATGTCTGTACAGTAGTACCTGTTTCAGACAAAATCTCTTCAAAGTGATTCATATACAACTCAACTCAGACGCGGCGCCGCACGCACTGTTCGCAAGTTTAACTAGAACATTGTCTTTCAGACACTTTACATTTCAGACATTATACACTGTAAAAATGCAGTCCAGTGGTTCCAGGCCACATTTTGGATTCTTCCCCAATCAAACACGCTTGTCTGGATCGATGAAGTGTTTTCTGCTGTATTCGTCTCCAATTGTGCCCTCAAGTGTTTATATTTGTGGTTGTACTTCTGAAGGGAGGAAACAGGTTTGGATGTTCTTACGCATGAATTTTCAATGACCTCTGAATGTGGTTTTAGTGACTGGATCACAAAGCTCAAATATTATATGGAGTACTCAAAAAGCCACATGATTTGAGGTATTATTTATGTCTGTATGGTGCGGGAATAACCCTATGCTTGCCTTATCTGTTTATTTGAATTGTTCTGAAGAGGGCGATAATAGTTCAGACGGCAAAGAAAGAGTCTGAAAAGGTGCGAGATGTGCATATAGTCTATGGGGAAGAAGGAGAGGAGGTAGAAAAGGACAGACCGATAGAGAGGGAGGACAGAAATAGAAAGGATTCTGTCTTGAAGATGCGATGACTCTCAGTTTTTCTATTGAATTTGCACCACATGGAAGTCCAACGAAATTTAGGCAGGAAACAACAGGCAAGATGGAACAATACAATCTTATGTTTATATACACACTGACAATAGTTTTATTAACAATTTAAAATAGTGTTTTCTACACTAAATAAGTCACACCTTACTCTGTTGTGCCAAAATCGCATTGTTTAGAGGGAAAACACATATTTAAGTTTTTTTGTACGTTTGTTCAGAAATAACATTTGCAAAGATTTTATGAACTTGTTCTAGTTCCCCACGCTTCACAATAAAAAGAGGATTTCCTTATTATTTCCATTATGTTGATGACTTTCTTAATTTAGACAAAAAGAATGGAAGGGTTTGGTGGGAAAGTTGTAGGATTTTTTTTTTTGCGCTCTAAATCAGGTTTTCTCAACATTCACCGCTGCTGCACATATAGACGTAAACGTTAAAGTTGTTCATTCCACCGAGTAAAGACATGGATTATTGCCAAACAAGACGGAGATTTCATTTGCATGGCAGGGTATGTTATTTATATTCTGGATATAAGTGTGGTGGTGTTTGTATCTGTTTTAGGCCCTGTTTACACTTGTGCGTTTTAGATTTAAAACAACGTTTTAGCATGAAAACGATCCGCGTCCACACTAGAGTTTCTGAACATATCTCCGTCCACACTACTCCACCAAAAACGTATATCACGAGACCATTCGCGCACTCTGGGCATGCGCGTTCAAGTATAAACAGGAAGCATGTGTCTCGCTCTGCATTTGGTTAATGTTAGTCAACAAACGCTAACCCAAAACCGGCGTTCTAAATAGGGCTTACACCGCTTGAAACGCAAGCGATTAGCGAGTGCTCAAACAATAGCTTGCCTCTTGCGAATATATGCAGCTGTTGCAGTAAAAAAGGCAGAGTTTACCTGCACAATGGCGCCTAAAACGGACAATAGTGCAAACAACGCTCCCATTTGTCCAGCAGCCACGCCTCCGTTTTCAGAAGTCTCAGTTTACCCCATCCACACTGAGATGGAACAGCAGCGTTTTAGAATGAAAACGGCCTCTCCAGCGTTTCCAAAACGCTCCGTTTTCAGGGCTCGAAAACTCTGACGTAGTGTGGACAAATGGCGTAACTGTAGCAAAACTTATGCATCTTAAAACGAAAACGCATTAGTGTAAATGAGGCCTTATATATAACACGTTAACATATTTATACACAGCTAGGCCTGCATATAATCTTTATTAGTACTGTCAAACAAATTATCGCGTTCAAAAAAAAAAGTTTGTACACATGGATGTGTTGAAGTTGACTACATGCTTTTTTCTGTTTTTTAGACGGTTTCTTGAACTTTCTCCTCTTTATGAGCAAAAACTTTTAGAAGTCTACAAAGCTGTTCTGCATTTCTTATTTTGGCCAATTTAAGCAATTATAAACAACATAAAACAGAAACATTTTGATGTTCTGAAAGCAAATTCTATGTAGAAGAATCATCTGAGTCTCGCACGTCATCAATAACACCATATGAAAACAACCTATGATGTTACTTATTGAGCACAAAAGTTTGTTACATACAAAATTATAATGAACGAAATCTTACCTGGGGTGACGCAGTGCCGGAGTGGGTAGCGATGTCGCCTTACAGCAAGAAAGTCTCTGGTTTGAGCCTCTGCTGGGTCAGTTGGCATTTCTGTGTGGACAGAAACATGTGGTACAGGTAAATTGGGTAAGTTAAATTGTCGATAGTGTATGAGTGTGATTAAGTGTGTATGGATGTTTTCCAGTAATGAGTTGCAGCTGTAAGGGTATCCGCTGCATAAAACATGCTGGATAAGTTGGCGGTTCATTCCACTGTAGCGACCATCTGATTAATAAAGGGACTAAGCCGAAAAGAAAATGAATGAATGATAAAAAATCTTGCCTATGAAATGTTCTGCCTTTAAGCTTTGTTTTCTTTGTTTTTTCGTTACTACACCCAGACGCAGAGCAAAAGTTAAGCATCTGCAGATTGGATTTAGTCTTTAGTCCAAATCGTTATCCTGCGTTATTTCCTGTTTTTTCACGGTGCATACAGTATTTGGTTTTTACTGTGCTACTCCTGTGATAGAGCACCCTCTGCCCTTCAGGGGAAATTTACTACTGATTACATCACCGTACTTTACTAATGCCGAGTTCAGACTGCATGATTTTAGCCCAGATTTTGACTCGCCGACAGGTTTTGAGAAGTCGCCGACAAATGCCTGAAATCACAGGCAAATCGGTGCTCGTGATCGCACAGAGTGACAATCACACAGTATGAACTATCAAAGACGCGATCTGAGAGAATCGCAGATGAGTCGCCGATGCCTGGGAGATATTTGGTGTGCTGAATATCTGGAGCTGTCGGCGACTCAAATCATGCCGTGTGAAATGTGTTTTGACTGAAAATAACATCAGCAATCGCCTACAGCCAATGAGAGAGCAGCATTCACTAGTGTGGACACCTGCAGGCCAGCGGGAGGTTGAGGGAGAAGTTAAAAGCGCTCATTTTCGGTTTATTCGGACACAAGAAATGGAGGGAAAATTAGTGTAAATTTGTCAGGAGCCCCCGTGTCTGTTTGACGTGTCATGTGATCAACATCACAACCCCACCCGGTCAAACAATATAAAAGTTGAGGAGAAATTGCTAATTCCCTTCAAAGCCAGGAGAGCAAATATTTACATTTTTAACCCCATTAAAGGCTTCTTTCTCGTCATGTAGTTAATAACAAAAGATATACTACGTGTTTTTGGGTGTGAGACAAAGTTTGGACAAAGTTGTCTGCAATTTTTCTTATTTTGAAGTCATGCAGTGTGAAACTCCCTGTCGCCGATCCATCTTGCAGTGTAAACACATCACCGACAGAACACTACCCCAGATAGTCATGCAGTGTGAAAACATCTGTGACACGACTACTTTGAAAATCATGCAGTCTGAACTCGGCATAACGTGATGTGCAAGACTGTTGCACCTTTTGCTAAATTGCAAATCTCTGTATATCGTTAAGCCCTAATTCAATCGTCCAGCCCTTCTGTACTTGGAGGTTTGTATTTGATAAAAAGTGCCGTTTCGGTTGTATTATCCACTGCAGTTCTGTTCAGTCTGAGTGTGGTGACTTTTGAGCTGGTCTTGCGCTCCACATACTGCGACGTGGCATTTTCCCCTTCGCCAGTCTGCAGTGCTGGAGAACAGAGGCTGGATGTGCTCCTCAGCCTTGATCACATTACAGTAGGAAAAACAGGCTTTGTGTTCATGCTAACAGACTCTGCCTTCATGCTTCACGCTCATCATTGGTTGTAATGCAGCAGGCTGAGCTGACCTTTTCATTCAGTTTAACTGTAAGTAGGCTTCAGGTCTGGGCAGGTCATGTTACTGTGTCTGGTAACACTCTTTATGACGTAAACAACACAACGATGGGCCCAAAGAGAAGAGCTCGAGATCGGTGAGGTCTACTGGGGGTGGAAGTGAAATACATATACATAACATTATATATGCATTTGTTATATATAATAAGTCATTTTGGCGTTTGTGGTATTTATTTTTTTATTCATTTTGAAATCAATTTATTTGATTTCAGTTATTTAATATTTTATTTTCATTTTATTTTATTTTATTATTATTTTTTAAATTAAATTTAATAACATTTTTAATTTAATTTAATTTAATTTAATTTTTTTTTTATTTTATTTTTTTTTATTTTATAAAAAGCCATCATCAGTGTTGAGGAACTTATCTGGTATATAAATCATTGTGGTGATTTTTGGTAATTAGTTTAATTATTTAAAAAAAAAAATATATATATATATATATATTTCAGTTATTTAATCATTTGTTTTTTAGATTATTTTAATTCAAATTTTACAATTGTAATCGTTTGTTTTATTTTAATTTTTAATTTAGATTTTTTTTTTTATTGAATAAAAAAATGTATTTGATTTTAAACAAACCAATCATCACTCTTGCTGAACTTATCTGGTATATAAATTGTTTTGGAGATTTGTGGTTTTTAGTTTTTATTATTTTAAAATACATTTTTATTTAAATTATTTTATAATTGGGTGTTTTTATTTTTTAAAACAATATATTTTTTTCTTTTTAATATTTTATTTTGTTAAATTTAATTAGTTTAAAATTTTGTATTTTTTTATTTAGATTATTATTTTTTATTTGGATTTACTTTTCATTTTTTGTTTTTTAATTTATTTAATTTTAATTTAGATCAAACTTTGTTTTAATTTAAACTACAATGCCATCATCACTGATGATGAACCTTGATAACCTTATCTGGTCAATTGTACGTTATTTATTTATTTATTTAAATTTAGATTTCTTTATTTTAATTATGTATTTATTTTTTAAGCACAAACCCATTATCACTGTTGACGAACTTACTTGGTATATAAATGATTTTGGAGATTTGTGCTATTTAGTTTTAGTTCATTTTGAATTACAGTTTTTCTTTTAAGTTTTTTAAAAATAATTTGTTCCTTATTTTTATTGTATTGTATTTTATAATTATTATATATTTTAATAATTATATAATTTTAATTGATTTTTTTTTCATTAATTTTAAATTAAATTACATAAAACAATCAATAAAATGTTATTTTATTTGAAATTTATTTTATTTTACTCCCATCATCACTCTTGACTACCTTGTCTGGTTAGACCATGTGTCAAATGCTTGACGCTTACTATTTCATCTAGTTTGGACACTGTGTAAAGCTCCACGTGGGTCAGCTGTAGCGTCCTGTGGTCATCTCTGTCTAGATTCCCTAACGTTCCCACAGCTCCACTGGTGGCCTATAGGTTACGCATTCACCAGCTCCAGTGTTAACCCTCTTCAGCAGCTGTTCACAGGGTGGCGGGTCAGGTCACACGGGTGTCTTGATATCTCAATCCTCTTGAGCACCTCAGGTTAATAGGCTAATTGCTCAGATGTAGACGCTAGCTAGCTTCAGCGCTATAAGAAGCAGGTCAGTGATTTGATCTGACCTGACGGATGAAAGCTTACAGGCTACATGGCTGGATGTCTAAAAACTAGAGTTGAAGTCAAAATAGTTTGCCCTTCTAAGAATTTCTTTATTTCAAAGATTTCCCAAATGATGTTCAACAGATCCAGGAATTTTTCACCGTATTTCCTATAATATTTTTTCTTCTGGAAAAAGTCTGATTTGTTTTATTTCAGCTAGAATAAAAGCAGTTTTTAATATTAGGGTCAATATTATTACACATCACGTGACCATACACACTCTGGCATGCACTGTAGCGATGAGAGCGGTGCACTTCGGACTGTTCTGGGCGGTATATCGAGTTCTAGGGATATATTGGTATGATTCCCCAAGGAATCATATCAATAAGGAATTGTTATTATTGATAATAATAATAATAATAATAATAATAATAATTATTATTATTATTATTATTATTGATAATAATAATAATAATAAAATTTTTATTATTCATATTATTTATATTTTTTATTGTAACAATAGTAGTAGTAATAATAATAATAATAATAATAATATAATAATAATAAACAAATACAATTAAATATAATAGTAATAATAATAGAAATAAAATCAACAAAATATAATAAAACAATTATAATTAACAAGTGTATTTAACAATCAACATTTTAGGATGCATTTATTACAGTCTAGAATTCTCCCTCTCCTTTCATCTCCATCATCTTCAGTGTTGTTCAGCCGCTCTGCTGCCATCTAGCAGAAATCTGGTGCTGTGCAGTTTTGATGTAGAGAGAGTCTCTGAAGTGTTTCCAGTTTCACACCGTCTGAAGCTGTTGTTATCTTCAGCCATTACTTCTCCAATATCAGAAAGATCAGGAACTCATTACCTGGAAACAGCCAGACTATGTTTTCAGACAGGTTTTCTGTTGTTTGTTCTCTTTCTGATACCTGATCATAAGCCAGAGAGAAAAAAATAATGGTCTGCAGAGGAAGGAAAGCTTACACTGATGCTCGGATATAGATTGATTTTCATGGCTCCCTCCTGTTTGTTTTGAGTGACCTTAAATCTCTTCAGTGTTTCACGTAATGCAGTCATGCCTTTTTGAAGTTTCTCCTTTAAAAAATATTCTTTATTATTATTATTATTATTATTGTTATCATTTTCCCAGAAGCCTTAGTTCCCCAGTCTGTGAATTCCCGACCACATTCAGAGCTCCTCCAGCTCCGGAGGAAAAAAGAATAGCCGTCTGATTTTTCTCCAAGCGTACTGTCTCCATTTGTTGAAGTGGTTTGTTGCGTTTCTGTGGTTTGGATTGTGAAATGATGGATTTTCGACGTATCCCGTTACTTGAGCTTGAAGTACAGCGGTCCGCCTGTGAAACGGGATTGATTATGTTGGGAGAGTGTTCTGGGAACGGTCATCTCCTGTAGAAGGACCCTTCAGATGGGAGACGGAGGTCATTTCTTTGTCCCCTGTCATTGCTGAGGAAATGAGTAGATTAATGCACAATCTTTACGTGATAATAGAAGCGCAGATGCTTGCAAAAACATCAATATAAGGCAGAATGATTGGAATTGTGCAGGTTGTAACCTTCAGAATCATAGTTAAAAACCTTTATGAGTTTCTTTATTATGTTAAACACTAAAGAAGATGTTTTGAAGAAAGCTTAAAAGCTGGAAAAGCAAATACTATGGAAATACAGGTTGTCATCTTTCCTCAAAGTGTCTTCTTTTGTGTTCAACAGAAGAAAAATAGTGGGTTGAGGAAATGATGACAGAATTTAAATATTTGAGTGAACTACCCCTTTGTTACACTTTGGGAGGTTTAAAACAGTGTATGAAAGATAGCCAAGACAAATTCAGAAAATCAGATTCAACTTATATTGTATTGAAATTATATAACCAAAAATTTCGAAAGGTTATTTTTATTTGTATATAAAAAATATTATAAAATATATTAAATATAAAAACATTTTAAAATATTGCATTAAAGAATTTGGCTTTGACCTTTCAAAATTTAAATCTATGATGTAAGCTTTTAGGTAAAAGTGATTTTTATTTATTATTGATTATTTTTAAAGAGTTATTCTACCTTAACCATTTTTATTATATTATATGATTTTTTAAAAATTTAATTTAATTTTTTTAAAATTTTAATACAATTTTTAATTTAATTAAATTTTTAATTTAATTTATCTTAATTTTAA
>CAIGQQ010019140.1:0-14575 GCA_903798035.1 Danio albolineatus | reverse complement strand
ATATATATATATATATATATTTACAAGACAGGAGTGGCAGAACCCTGACAGGTCTATACAATGCAGTTACTTTTGGGGGTTTTGTGTTATATTGTGTTTAAAAGTCTTACAAAATCACTTAATATTATTTAATAAAAAATAAATGAATAAATATTGCAAAGAATTTTCGGTTTTGGAGTTGTATCAGTTTTTATCCAAATACATCCAGGATTTTAGGTTCTATTTTCAGGTCAGAATTTTAATTTCGGCAAATCTTTATTTTATTACATTATAAATGGCTTTACACTCTTACTTTTGATCAGTTTGATCAGTTGGCTTATTTTATAAACCTTTAAAAAGCAAATTTTATCACCCAAAACTTATATAAATATTGATTCATCATATGTCTTGCTCTATTCTCATATTGTATACCATTTTTTGAGAGTCTTATAATGCATTGTGGCATGCATTCTGCCATAAAGAACCTCCACAATGAGAACAAGCTGAAAAGAACTGCAGAATAACTGAGATGCCAGCCTTTCAAACATCCACATGCCAGGAGCTCCTCCATGGAGGCAGTCCACACGTTTGCTCCATGTATTTTTATTATGTTATATACATATATATTTTTCTCCACATACTGTAGGCTCCAGCAGTGTTGTGCGTGGGTCAAGCATCTGCAGGCCGGCGGAGGCTGTGATCTCCTGAGGGCTCTAGAGAGGGCACTGAGTCGCTCTGAGCTGGACACACTGCTCATCATCCTGGGCTCACGGTCAGATTCAGCCTTTTCATTTCCTTCACATTCACACTCGCCTTCAGACATTCTCCTCAAATAGTTGGAGACTGTAATTGGCCGGCGTCTGAGAAGAAAAAATGGCCCGTCTCGTCTAGCAGTGTAATAGAGCGAGACAGCAGTGTTCGGGAAGTCCAAATCCTTCTCGTCTTCTCCACAGAGAAACAGATTTGAAGTGAGCTGTGTGGCGGTATTCGTAACGGAAAAGACAAAAGTGCAATTTGGGAATGTAAAATGCTCAGCTGAGGCAGCCCGCTTACACTAGCAGCCCGCTAGCATTGCGAATCGTGCAATTTAATCTTTCAGCACTCTCTCGCTTTGAGTCAGATGTTGTAATGGAGTGGGTTCACTTGGTTTGAGGCTCATGACTCTGTATCATAGAATGCCCTTGAAGGAAATTAAAGAGGGAAATACTTTTGGAAAGAGGGCAGCTGTAAAATGGGTGCACAATTTGGTGATATTGCATTGAAAAAGATGAGATGGTATACGAATTAACCAACCCAGGCTCATTGCGGACATCTACATTTATGGGGACAGTACAAATAGGTAACTGGAGGTACATGGACTCGCCGTTTTTGTTTTTGCAAATCCACCAGAGGCCAATGTGTATGATTTTGATTATCTCAAAATTCTCTTGTGCGTCATTTTCTCACATAAATCCAACAGAGGGTGCAATATACACTTCAGCTGACTGACTGACTGACCCTCTTCCCTAAACCCAACCGATAGTGTTTTCTAAAGCAATCTAGAAGAAGAAAAGTCGTCACCGTTGTGTGATTTCACCACATTTTCAGCCTGTTGTTTATTTATTTATTTGTTTTTGTTTTATCTGGAACCATTCTTTGCTGAACTCGAACCCCGTCGTCATGGTCAACTCCATTCCGTGTTCCTAATCTGTTGACATACGTGGCGAGCTACAGGGCAAACTTGTAACAACAGAAAATCTGGCGATACGGAGGTAAGCGGTCAGCTGGTAGTGCTAAAAGCACACAGGCTCATTCTGAAAACATAGTCCTGTGTATGTTTCTGGAGACCGCACATTATGGAGTCAGAGGTATGTATGGCTGCGTTTCATTTTGACGTCGTTTGAGTATGACGTCATTCCTTTACACGCTTACCAGCCGACCGCTTGCCTCCGTGTGGACGACTTTCCCGCTGCAGTCAGTTTGTCCCGTTAGCTCACCATGTTCGTCTGTGGACTTGAGACGCAGATTTGACCACGACGGCGGGGTTCGGATCTACCGAAGAGGGGTTCCAGAAAGCAGGTAAGACAAAAATAAAATTCAAAAAATAAAATAAACCAGTAAATAACAGGGTGTGAATGTGGTAAATCTGAAAATGGGGTAAAAATGAGACGAGGGCTTTTATTTTTTTATCAGGATTGCTTTTTTGAAAGTTGTTGGATGGGTTTAGGAAAGTGTGTGGGTGGTTGAATCAATAAAATTTTGGTTGGGTTTAGGGAAGGTGGAGGGTGGGTCAGTCGATTGGTTGGTCAGTCAGTCAGTCAGTCATTCAGTCATTCAGTCAGTCAAACAGTCAGTCGACAGCGACCTCTCATGGCTTTACGGGAGAACAGCAGGCGCGAACGCCACTTGCGAGAGACATTTTAGCATACCTGTCATGCACTGAATTATCGGCTACCAAAAATTATTGGTCAGATCTTGTGTTTTGTCCAAAAGATAACAATAGACAAAAAAAAATCAGCTGAAAAAAGTTTGTTTCGCCACATAGAAACAGAATATGTTTTGAAAAACTATACAAAAGTAGTGCATTGGTAAGGAATATCGTGTTCGGTGTGAACGCCCCCTTAGTGTGCTTCATGCAGGTGAGTGGGCTTGACAAACATTTAACAGACTAAGTGTAAAAATCATGCCGTAACACTATTGTGACTGTTATGATCACCATCGATGTAGCCCTCGCGGATTACTGTACAACTCTCCTCGTCAATCTAATGAACTACATATCCCTTCTTGCACTGCAGTAACACACCAGTTCCAGGTCACCTCTTGATTAAATACTCACAGCTGGAGCTCGTCATGACTGATTCCTTAGACTATATAAACATCACACACACACACACATTTGTTGCTAAATCTTGTTTTCCCTGTGACCACAATGAAGCATTTTCCTGTGTTGTCCTGCCGTGTTGCCGACCTTGTGTTTTGTTTATCGTTAATGTTGTTTTGCCACCTGCCTCAAACTTTCACCGGTGATGATTTTGGATTACCCTTATACCACCATTAGCTCCTGTACTAACCTTCCCTGACTGATTACTCTCAGATAAATCTGCATTTGGATCCTCACCTCTGTTGCCACCCAATCCTTACTGTAACAGTAAAGTGTGTTACATCACTGTTTTAACATTTAATCTAAGAGGTTGCATGTTGTATACAGAAATAATTTCCAAATAAAGCTACTGTTTCTGTCCAATGTGGTCAAATTTAATAGCCACCGGTGTGAAGCGTAAGAGCTGAAATGCTGATGACTGTATATATACTGTATTTCCAGCCCTGAGCAGACGCTAGAGGTTATATGTGATTGTTTAGCTCAGCACCCGACGATCTCAGTTCATGCGGTCGCCTACAACTGCAGCGCTCCAGCCGCCATCGTGAGTCTACACTCTCCTTTATTATTAACAAACACACAGAAACATGTTGTTTGTCACTGTCACTGACTGATGTGTCCTGCCTCAGGACACCGTGAAGAAAATAGCTGCAGTTTCCGGCGGGAGATATCACCTGTTTTCAGATGCTCTGGTAATCTGTATTAAGTTAATCTTAGAAATAATTACAGCCTACCACCTGACTGACACAAACTATTAAATACACTATTATTATGTAAATGTATTATTATTAACCTATAAAGCTGTGAACCAAACTAGAAGAGAGCTAACATCCTCTTCCCAAGTACAATATCCTGCAGTGTTTGAGCGATCTAGTGTTTCGGATGTGTGTGGATGTTGTCAGTGTTTGTTGTAACAGTTTTAAGTGTGTGTGTTTGGTGTTTGATGATCAGGGTGTAGTAGACAGCAGCACAGATGTAGATGTGCTGTGGATGGAGATTAAAGCAGCTCGAGATGTTCTTGCCCACATTCAGAGCATTCGGCAGGGTGGAGACGGAGACACAGCAGTCACTGTGGACTCACAGGTGATACACACTTAGGAATACAGTACACAAATCTACCTTTCACTGATAGTTCACTGATGATACAAGATTTCTGCATGAATTCCTCGTAGTTAAAGGCTCGACTTGTATATAAAGATGAAGTCAGACTTATTAGCCCCCCTTTGAATGTTTTTTTCTTTGTTAAATATTTGCCAAATTATGTTTAACAGAGCAAGGAAATTTTCACAGTATGTCTGATAATATTTTTTCTTCTGGAGAAACTCTTATTTGTTTTATTTCGGCTAGAATAAAGCAGTTTAAATTTTTTTAAAGACCATTTTAGAGTCAATATTATTAGCCCCTTTAAGCATTTTTTTTTGAGTGTCTACAGAACAAACCATCATTATACAATAACTTGCCTAATTACACTAACCTGCCTAGTTAACCTGATTAACCTAGTTAAGCCTTTAAATGTCACTTTAAGCTGTATAGAAGTGTCTTGAAAAATATCTAGTAAAATATGTGCTGTCATCATGGCAAAGATAAAAGAAATCAGTTATTAGAGATGAGTTATTAAAACTATGTTTAGAAATGTGTTGAAAAAATCTTCTCTCTGTTAAACAGAAATTGGCAAAAAATAAACAGGGGGGCCAATAATTGTAATTAGGTAATGTGTTACGTTACTTTTAAGTTACTTTTGCATTACTTTTTATTACCTGTCTGAGGTTTAATCTCTTTCAGAACTTTTTTTTTTCTTTCTTTTTTAATAAAGAAGCTCTGCGATTAATAACGCACTGTACAACCTACGAATTAATACGTTTGTTTAATTCTCTTTTTAAAATTATTATTATTATTTCATTCTTTTTATTTATTTATTACTGTTTTTATTTTCCATTTTGCTATATTTTTATCCACTCCTGTTATAATTGTTGTATTTTTATTTTAATTGTTTGTAAATTAATTTGGGCGGGAAGCTTGAAAAAAAAGGGGGGGGGGGATTGAAAATTACAATCTCTATTGTTCAAAATGTTTTGTTAAAGCTTGAGAAAATAATCACAAATAAATGTTTAAGAAAACACACACACACACATAAAAAAATACTTTAGGATAATGTTAACAGAGCTCCACATGCCGTATAATGTGTTTGCTACTTTTGTACTACAGTATTTGTCTTAAGTAAAAACTCTGTCCATTGAGACTATAATTCCCTTTTCCATTTCTTCGAAGCGTTCAAAATAATTAACACATTCTCTTATTGACTCCATGATTCATTGTGCTACTTTAATTTTATTTCAACAATTTATGTTAAAAGCTAATTAATTCAACTAAAAAGTAACTCAAATATTATTACTTATTTTTTAAAGGTAATATTATTTTTAAGGTAATAACATTACGTAACCCACGTTACTTGTAATGCATCACCCCAAACACTGTATGTATATATATAATTAAAAATATACATAATATAATTTATGGATAATTTCTTAGAACGTTCAAATCATTTAGGTTTTTTAAGATAGTATTAACGTTAATTTTTGGTTATAATAGTGTTGTCCAGAAAGTTTCAGTGTCATGCCACATTATTATTCTCAGAACGTTACATAAAACATTATTAGAACATTCCATCTAACACTCATTTATTCAATGTACATGTTTTGTAGTTGTAATAATTGTAAAAAAAATTTAATCATTTATCATTTATGTTTTATTTTTACACTTGACACACATGACATTGAGGCTCAGTGGTTAGCACTGTCACCTCACAACAAGAAGGTCGCTGGTTCAAGTCCTGGCTGGGCCAGTTAGGGTTTCTGTGTGGAGTCTCCCTGAGTTGGCGTGGGTTTTCTCTGGGTACTCTGGTTTCCCCCACAGTCCAAAGACATGCGCTATAGGTGAATTGAGTAAACTAAATTGGCCATAGTGTATGTGTGTGAAAGAGTGTGTATGGATGTTTCTCAGTACTGGGTTGCAGCTGTTGTGTAAAAAAAATGCTGGATAAGTTGTCGCTGGTATACACTCACATTCACAAGAACCACAGATCCATCATGTTATGGACTACATATTCAGTCATGCAACACACACACCTGCTCCAAGTCACCATTTGATTAGACTCTCACAGCTGATGCTGCTTTCGGGTTGATTACAGTCTTGTAAACTGTATTGTGAGCATTACGACGCGGTTTCCTTGCCTTTTCTTTCTTTGGTTGATCCTAGCCTTGTATTGTTTATCTCTGTCTGCTGCCGGCTCGAACCAGCGACCTTCTTGCTGTGAAGTGATTGTGCTACCAACTGCACCACCGTGACGCCTAATAAGACTTTCTCCAGAAGAAAAAATATAAGGAAGTACTGTGAAAATTCCTTGCTCTGTCAAACATCATTTGGGAAATATCTGAAAAATAACAAAAATTCACAGGAGGGTGAATAACTGTACTTCATCTCACAATCATTTTTAGTATTAATGTATGTATCATTTATGCTTTTTTTTTGCACCTGGCACACAATACCGTACACGTCTTCAACATGTTTTCCTCTTTCTGTCTTCTCTTCTGCCTCCTCAGATCTCCGCAGGTTTGTCCAGTCTCTCTCTTTCAGAGCTCAGTCCTCTGCGCTCTGCTCTCGGCGCTCCACTGATCATCACACCCTCAGATCCTGCACAGCAAACCTCCAGTGATTGGCTGAAGATCCACGGCCTGAAGGGTGAGTCTGAAACTCTCTGTCTGTTCAAACCCTGAAAAGAGAACTTCTGAGAGCTTTGCTACTCACTCAAGAAGACCAACATGACACTCAACCGAACGCATTTCAGAGTAAAACAGAATAATCAACAAGAAGCCACTTTTAATGTGTGTGAAACTGATTTAGAGTGAACATATTAAATAAGATTAAAATTAGGCGATGGGTCAGATCTGTCCAACAGAGCAAATGAGCATAAGAGCACAATCCTTTAAAATTATCTGGGTTAAAATGGCTGGTTCGAGCCTCGGCTGGGTCAGCTGGCATTTCTGTGTGGAGTTTGCATGTTCTCCCCTTTTATCAATTAAGGAAATCCACTATTTGAATCCTTTACGTGAAATGGAGTTGGGTCCAGATTGAGTACCCTCGCGGTCGGGATCTGGATCTGGGAGGTTAATCAATGCAAACAACAGTTACCAAATCCGTGTTAAATAGTGACATAAATAGTGACATGAATGTGTCTTTAAAATAATCCTAATCCTAAAATTTGAATATTTCATCAGTTGTGTAAAGTGATAAACTTCGTACAAGATCTGGCAACTTGAACAAAATGTGCTTTTTCATAACTAGATTGGGTCATACAAATTACGGGAGTTTCCCATAAGAAATAACAAAACGGCAGGGTGGCGGGAGAATGGTGTGAAATATGGAAGACGGGAAGTGTTGGCAGGTTTGTTCTAAAGACGTTAAAAGGAGAACGTTTCTCTATCAACGTTACACAAATGTACCAGAAATGTTATTCTAACAGTGTTGCATGCTAACATTTACACAACTTTTAAGGAACATTACTGAATGTTCTGAGTAGGTCTGCACAATACATCGTCTGAGCTTCGATATCGCAATGTGTGTGTCCACAATAGTCACGTCGCAGGATTGGATTAATTATTATAGCTTAAAAGATAGAGACATAATTATTTTTAAAATAACTTATACAATGGTTACCATGTTATTTTATGTTTGATTAATTCTGAACACTGTTAGACTCTCCAGAAAACCACAAAGCGCTGTTTGTTTCACTTTTATTTTTGCTCTGTTGTATTTATATATGCTTGTATTTTATTATAATTAGTTCAAAGACACCGCATAAAAAAAATACTTGATCATCCCAGTCTATCTAAATGAATGAATTTCTTCCAAACAGAGATAATCGGTTCATCTGGTGAATTTATATTTATATCGCAATATATATCGCAGAAAAACAAAATATCGCAATGTCAGATTTTTCCAATATGGTGCAGCCCTAGTTCTGAGGATTTTTCCTGTTGGTATGTTAATCTACTATAGCACAGATGCAGAATCAGTGTAAAACAATAACGTAAATACACTTCTCTTCTACATTTTGGCATTTAAAGAGAACTGAAACGAATGCATACAAAAAAAAAAAAAAAGTTCACAGTGTCCAAACCTTTCAGCCTGCGTGCCTTCTGTAAACCCTGACAGCAGTGTTTTTAAAGCCAAAGAGGGTTTGTGCTGATCCAAGCGGTTAGTATATCTGGCTCTTAATGCTGGCTTCCAAAATCAAGCAGTTGAAGATGCTTTCTAAATAATCAGCACTGCTGCAAACTAAAAACCTCAGTCTGACAATCTTGCTAGCGTGTTTGTGCGTGTGTGGGTGTGATTGTACATCAGCTGATGGCTAATGTTGTGTGTGTCCAATGCAGCTCAGAGGCTGGATCTGTATCAGCTGCTGGCAAGAAACGCGTATCCTCCACATGAGACGTTTGTGGCGGTGTTGGGAAAGACCGTTTCCTCTACAGTGAATGAGGTGAGGAGTGTGTGAGCGATTCTGTGATTGCAGGTACATTTGGTGTGTAAAGTCATAGTTAAAAAAAAAAAATTGTTACATTTTTGATTATTTATAAAACGTGTTACTTATTTTTTTCATAGATCGCAAATATTACATTCCATAACAACATAGTATGTTCTTGAAAAAGTGTTGTAGGTGCGTAGAATTAGATTGTTGGTTCTGACGCATTTGTTTCTTGAACATTCATTCATTCATTCATTTACTTTAGGCCTAGTCCCTTTAGTAATCTGGGGTCGCCACAGCAGAATGAACTGCCAACCAATCCAGAATATGTTTTACGCAGCGGATGCCCTTCAAGATGCAACTCAATACTGGGAAACATCTATACACTTTCATTCACACACATACTGTACACTACGGACAATTTAGTTTATTCAGTTAACCTATAGCATGTGTTTGGACTGTGTGGGAAACCGGAGCACCCGGAGGAAACCCA
This sequence comes from Danio albolineatus, assembly GCA_903798035.1. Lineage (NCBI taxonomy): Eukaryota > Metazoa > Chordata > Actinopteri > Cypriniformes > Danionidae > Danio > Danio albolineatus. The sequence goes on along the minus strand of CAIGQQ010019140.1, from coordinate 5,725 downwards.
CACCAACACGGGGAGAACATGCAAACTCCACTCAGAAATGCCAGCTGAGCCAGCCGGGACTCAAACCAGCAACCTTCTTGCTGTGAGGTGACAGGTGCTGACCACTGAGCCACCGTGACACCCATTATCAATCAGATACTGCAAAGAATAGCTCTTTTTAAAGAGTAACTTTTTGAAATACTACCTAAATGTACCTGCAATTATAGGATGACTGTTGAGTCTCTTCTGTTCAGATTGAAATAATAACGCGTGTGTTGGTCTGCAGCGGCTCATGGTGCAGTTCGACTGGCCTGATGGGTCTGTGAAGAATCTGCATGTTGATTTACCATCGCTGCACAGCTACCAGGTACATGTTTTAAAGGGGACCTATCAGACCCCCTGTTTAGAAGATGTAGAAATAAGTCTCTGATGTCCCTAGAGGGTGTATATGAAGGTTCAGCTAAAAATACCACACAAGTAATGTTTAATAACCCTTTTCAAGAGTTCACACTTAGCTGATGATTGATTATAAAGCTAGTTTGGCATGCTGTCCCGGGAGAGAGCCCTGAGCTCATAAGATCCTCGAGCCCGGGGCTCCCTCCCATTTGCAAGGCGAGAGGAGAGTTTGAGTTTAGGTAGATCTCGAGAACTCCCCTGCGGGTAGCTAATGAACAGATAGTGATTGCTATAAAAATATAACTACTTACTAGGAACATGTCTATAGTGCCGATTTGGATTAGTCAATTAACTTAAGCTGAATGTTTTTGGACGGTGGGAGGAAACCGGGGAACCTGGGGGAAACCCATGTGAGCATGGGGAGAACGTGTAAACTCTGCACAAAATCGTCGGCTGGCTTGGTAAGGACTAGAACCAGTGATGTTCTTGCTGTGAGGCAACAGTGCTAACCACTGGGCCACCGTGCCACCCATCTAGGAAAGGAAGAGGAGTAGAGGTGGAAGGGGAATTCTTCAAAGCAAAGATGGCTGTGATATGGAGCTTAAGGTATTTATAGTGGCTTAGGAATCATCTGATTGGTGAATCATAAATTGAATAATGCGGGACCCGCTGGAAGCAATCATCTGCACGTGATCCTCTCGAAATTAGTTTATAAATAAACTTCACTTAAACTGCCCCTTTTAGGCTTTGATCCTAATTTTGCCGTTTTGGTGACTGTCGCTTTAAATTCAAATGAGATTGTGTTTTTTTTAATAAGAGGGCGGAGCAAATGTCAAAAGAAGACTTCGCTAGGAATGATGTGAGAAGTTTTAATGGCAGACGGCTGCTTCTCACTCAGGGCTGTTTATGTTAACGAGAGAGAGATTGTCACTAGTGGGTGGGGATTTCCCTGTCTGATGACTCATACAAAGGGAGAATGTCATTCAAAGTCTTTCTTTTATCATTTGTGATTATAAAATATAGTGTTAATACATTTTTACCTTTAGAGGCTTACTGTAATCACACACAATTACCACAGTTACCATTTTTTTACTTTGCTAAAAAAAGGTTCCCGTCCCCTGTCTTAACTGATGCTCAACACACACAAATCTGTAAACATTTCAAAAAACGTGCCCCAGGGTTTCTTGAAACTTTGAACTTAAAGTGTGTTAACTAGTTAAGCTGCAACTGGCATGCTTGAACTGAGGGTCAGGACAGAATATTAAATCATTTTTTTAGTCTCACTTCATATTAAGTGGCCTTAACTACTATGTACTTACATGTAAATATATATACAATGTACTTACTGTGTTCATAATGTATTGCAGAGCACTTCTGGTGCTCTTGAGGTGGGATATGGGTAGGGCCAGACGTAATCTGCGGACATTTTTTGCTATTTCTGCGGAGTATTTTGTTAAAAATCTGCAGGTTTATGCGGAATGACTTTGGGAGTACCATAACTAATAACTTAATATATGAAACAAAAAGTAACACCTTTTTAACTTTTATTTAATGTTTACAATGCGAATCCAATTAGATGCACTTTATTTGGTAAACAAAGCAAGTCTCTCATATAAAATCCCCACTAAAAGACAGAAAATATTACTTTACAAACTGTATTGTAAATAAATCATATGGATATTTTCATATTAGTTAATAATTATACAGAAATTAACATACAAACTGAATAAATATAAATTTACACACATTTACACCAGTAAATAAACAGAATCAATGATGGGCTAAAAATCTGCGGAATTCTGCGCTCGCAGATTCTGTGTGGCCCTAGATATGGGTAAGGTTAGAGACAGAATTGATGGTATGGGTAGGTTTAAGGGTTGGTTATGGTGTAAGGGATGGTCAACAGTTTAATTAAAGATGTAAATACAGAAATTAATTACAGATGCAACTACATGCAGGTATTTAATCAAGCTTAAGTACAATGTATAAACATGTATTTACAAAATAAGTACAATGTAACTAATTATTAATTACAGTGTAAGTACATATTAATTAAGGCCACTTAATATAAAGTGGGACCTATTTTTTTCTCATATTTTTCTCATATTTTTTCATTAGCTACGTTTCCATCCACCTATTTGTATTTGCATTTTGGATATGCGCTTAAAAAAACGGTTGATGGAAATGCCATAATGCGCATACATTTTGAAAATACGCATAAATAATGTATGCGCATAACTGAGTAGGATAAACTTTTTATTCGATTAGAAAAGATGCGCATAAACTGCAATGGAAACACTTTTACTGCATAAATTCCAGTATGTGCATAAAAAAAGGTCATGTGATTTTGTTTTAAGAGATCATGTGATGATAAAAATGTGTGTAAATGGACAAACCAGCAGGTTGAACACATCATAAAACATCTGAAATGTTGTTTTGGACATTCTAAAACGCCTTACCGTTTAAGTAGTTGTGTTATTATATTACTAATGACCTCCGGATTCAAGAGCGTCATGTTCCACGTCTTACGGCTTCAAACGCCACCGCGCGTTCACTGTGTGTCAGGATTGCCTTCTGAGGCACAAGTCATTTATTAAATGAAGAAAAGATCGACGCAGCTTCTCCTACTGCACCAAATTACGGTTTTACTGTTGATATTTGGCGCCAGTTAATCAGAAAGTGACGAGTTTTTCCACTTTGACTGGTTGGATGGAATCGCTGTTTTATTCGCATGTCTTTTATGCGATAATTCAGTTTTGCGCATAAAGTTCATTCGCATTTTTGGATGGATACATAGCTACTGACAACATAGACAGCCAATTTCTACTACGCTTTAAGATGTATACAAAAGTCTAGTATGATTCAATTGATGGATTCCATCACATGGGTAATGATGACCAATAGAAACACAGCATTAATTCCTAAAACACACTAACATAAATATAAGAAAAACGTCCATCAGTGGGAATCCCTCAAACCTTTTTTCTCCTCAAATCTTTATGACCTTTTGTTCTGTGTGTTGTGCAGAAGCGGCTCTTACGTGCGGTGCGCATGTGTGAGCGGAGAGTGGCGTGGCTGAACGGAACCAGCAGTCGGATGATCTGGGGATGTGTGTGTGAGCAGAGGTGAGAAGAAGAGTCAGAACCGGGCGTACTCACACTATGGTATCCAAACCATGCCCAGGCCCGTTTCCCGGATCATTTGAGGAGTGTGAGTGCTCTGAATCGCGGTTTTCTTGGGCTTTGGCGCGGTACGCTTGTAGTGTGAGTGCAAAGTGCGCCTGAGCCCGAAACTGAAGAGAAGATGAGACTTTTGGGGACTGTTTGATATGGATTTATTAATCATTTTTACTGTTTAATGAATACAAACTGTCGTAGATTATTAAAGACACAAACCCCTCTCTGCACGACAGCAGCACCTTCAGCAAACCTCTTGATTCCTGCAGCACGAGGATTTTATGATTGTTTATGAGCGTCAGCAGTGGCTGATCTGTTTAGCGAAATATCTGACTGTGTGTCACTGCATATCAAACCACTAAAAAGATCGAATGATATAAAGAAATCTCCACTGTGCTAAGCGAGACGCTTCTCTTACACTGAACAGCGCATCATCGATGACGTAAGCGTGCTCAGGCCCGAATGTAATGTGAGTGCAGGCCGTTGGGGGACACGTAATAGGGGGGAAGCGTGCTTCGGCCCATTTCAAGGCAACTGTACATAGTGTGAGTACACCCTCAGTGTGTGTCACAGTTATTTCAGCAGCTCCCCACAAAGTGCACAAATTATAGGAAGCATACTTGTATGTGTGTTGAAGAGCATGTGACAGAGAGCACAACCTAGTGACTTTATAATGCACATAAGCGCAAATATCTAATAATCAGCCAATCAAATGGAAGCTACTTCAGTCCGGATGATCTACTGAAGTTCAAACTGAGCATCAGAAAGGAGATTTTAAAGGTCTTGTGAAATTAAATTAAGTTTTTTTAGATGTTAGTAGCAGTATGTTAGATTTAAGGATATTTATAAGCTACTGTGCTCCAAAAACAGTGGCAAAATTAGCATTTAGAAGATATAAACCTGACATAAACATCCAAAGCTTGTGGTTTTTCACTTTCAGTCCTGGGTTGAGATACTTTTAAAAAGTAATCGATTACAAATGACTGATTACTACTTGAAAATTGTAGTCTGATTACATTACTGATTACTTCATGTAAAAATTAATCCGATTACTAGTTACTTTACAACATATTATTATTTAAAACATATAAAACATACCGTTAAAATACAAGATAAACTGCAGCTCTGTCAGTGATTTAATATTCACTGAAAAACATTACTCTGGTTTCCCCCACAAGTCCAAAGACGTGGTACAGGTGAATTGGGTGAGCTAAATTGTCCGTAGTGTATGAGTGTGTATGGATGTTTCCCAGTGATATGTTGCAGCTGGAAGGGCATCCGCTGGAGCTACTATGTCCCACCCTGTCTTTATGATTCAGTTGAGATTACATTTCGAATAAAAAAAACTGCACATTTCGAAGCACTTCACCAGAGTTTAAAGTAAATGTGACACAATATCAGTAAATTAGTAAGGTTTTTCTTCTTTTCGTTAAACAGAAACTGGGGGAAATTAACCAGGGGGGGTTGTGGTCAATAATTCTGACTTCAACTGCAGCTGTCTTACAGTATATATTACAGTTAAATACTGTGTAATTTACAAAAATCATTACCAGTGCACTGTGGTCAGCACGTGAAGTCGAGTATTAGTGAATATTGATCTTCATTTTCCAGGCTTAAACCTCTGTGTGACTCCGTTAGCCTCATGTTGAGAGGATTATCCAGTGTTTGTGTGTTTGTGTCTCCACGAAGGGTGCAGGTTCTGCTGGACATGTCTGTGATGAACACACACCTCCAGCTCCACATCCAGCACGCGCTGCGGACGCTCCTGCAGGAGCAGATGGCCGGCAAACACAGCTTCAATGTCATCCTGTAGGTCACACACACACACACAGACTCTCCTGCCTCATTACAGTCTCTTACAGCATGATAGATTATGATCTGCTTAGTCATTCCGTCTTCAGTTCTCCTGCAGATTGTCACTGGAAGTCTTCTCACAGGGTATCCTTGGAGTCTTAAAATGTCTTCAGTTTCATTCGTTTAGTCACTTTATTTATCAGGGATCACCACAGCGGAATGAACCGCCAACTATTCAAACAGTGGATACCCTTCCATTAACAATCAAATACTGGGGAACATCCATACATTCATGCACACACTCACACACTTATAGCGCATGTGTTTGGACTGTGAGGGAAATCGGAGCTCCCAGAGGAAACCCACCCCATCATGGGGGG
>CAIGQQ010019111.1:1221-11583 GCA_903798035.1 Danio albolineatus | reverse complement strand
TATATATATATATATATATATATATATACACGTCCTTTTAGAACTTAGCCTTTTTTTTTTTATTTACCGAATATTTACCAATATGGAAGCCCGTTTCTGCCACTGAATAATTAAAAAAAAAATTATAAAAAAAAAATTATAATAATGATGATAAAAATATATATTTTTTTAAATTATAAAGTCAGAATTCCGAGTTAAGTCAGAATTTTGAGTTATAAAGTCGCAATTCTGAGTTAAGTCGCATTTGCGAGTTATTAAGTCAAAATTCTGAGAAAAATAGGCTAGTCTGATTCTGATCAGTATGGAAGGACATCGCTGGACCTTGTTATGGACAGTAGGCTATCACTGTGTGAAACGGGCTAATGTTTATTTTTAGATTAAAAATCTCAATTTTTTACTTTTCTTTTCTGACAATTACATGCAAATTGTAATTATTTTGACATTTTAAAATTTATAATAATTCAGCAGGGCTAATGTGTATGCGTGTCAAATTTTATTTACTCAAAGTCATTTAAAAATAGTTTGTTAAAAAAAAATATTTAAAAGCAACTCATTGACTTTGTTTCAACATTTTATGTGCAAAAACATTTTCTCAGGATTCTGATAAAGCACTCGCTTGAAACACAAATCTTTCATAACATGATAAATGTCTTTATTGTCATGATGAAGTTAATGCAGCCTTGCTTTAGTGTGAAGATAAATGCATCCTAAAGTAACAAAAATACATGATATTTGAACTACATTTAAGAAATGATTTCATGAATCTGCAAATGGAAAATGTTGAAACAAAAACAGAAATTAAACATTACTACCAATACACATACATTGTTACTGTAAGAGATACAGGGCTATGCCTACAGCATTCCGTTCACTTAGTCGAACTAAAATTCAACAATTAAAGGGATAGTTCACCCACAATTGAACATTTACTCATCATTAACCTCTCCACAAACCTGGGATAAAAAATATGATGGAAGTAAACATCATCTACCAGTTTCTTTCCAACATTCTTCAACATATCTTTTCTGTTGAACAGCAGAAACAATGAGAGTAACAGATGCCAGAATGTTTTTTTTTAAAGTGACCTATCCCTTTCAAAATATACTTGTATTACCCCAAACTGAAAATTGTCATTATTTGCTTACGAATTTTTTTTTTCTCCTGTTGATCACAAAAGAAGTTATTTTGAAGAAAAAGCTGTAACCATTGACTTCCATAGTACTTGTTTTTCATACTATGAAAGTCAATGGTTACAGGTTTTCAGCATTCTTCAAAACATCTTTTGTTTTCAACAGGAGAAAGAAAATTGTAAATGCTTGGAAGCACTTGAGGGAGAGTAAGCAGTGAATACATTTGCAGTTTTGAGTGACCTATCCTTTTAAAAATAAACTTTTTACCCCCAACTGAAAATCCCGTCATTATTTGCTCACAAGTTTTTTTTTCCTTCTGTTGATCTCAAAAAGAGTTATTTTGAAGAAAAAGCTATAACCATTGACTTCCATAATATTTGTTTTTCCTACTATTAAAGTCAAGGATCACAGACTTTCAGCATTCTTCAAAACATCTTCCTTTGTGTTCAACAGAAGAAAGGATGCCATAAAAGCTAAAGTAAACAGTGAAAACATTTGCAGTTTTGGGTGAACCATCCCTTTAATGAAACTTTTTTTTTCAGTAATGAAGAGCCATATCCTACCAAAACACACACTCATAAAAAGCAGGAATCACCTCACACTGTAAAAAAAATATTCATAAATTAGCAGTTTGCCGTATTTTATGATTTATCTTTTCCCCCCATATATTTATGCTTTTGAATTGCATTAGAGGACTTCGATCTTTCTTCCAGCAACTTTTAAGCTTGAAGAGTTCAACAAAGTGACTTTTATTAACATTTTGAATAGGTAAAAATGATATACTTCTGGTGTACAGTAAATTACAGTACAAAAACCGTGTAATAAACTGCCAGTGCATTTTCTGTTATTTCACAGACTTATCTTCTCTATATAATATTCCTTAAACATATTAAACTACTAAAATGTCACTGAAAGTCACTTTGTTAAACTGCAGAGTTGAATTTTCAACATCAAAAGTCGACAGAGCAGAGGTCAAGCTCCCATAATGCAATTCACAACCATAAATAAACAAAAAACACTTGTGAATCACAAACCAGAGAAACTGTTAAGTAACAGCTATTTTTTACAGCGCAGCGCAGCTCACTCGCTCTTCTCCTGCTCCTCATGATCATCCTGCTGTAGTTCTTCCTTTTCCAGGGCCTGTTTTTCAGTCTCCAACTCCTCCACCGCAGACGAATCCAGTGAATCGTCCATGTCCTCTTCGCTGAGCGGCTCCATCATCTCCTCCAGGGACTCTCCTGGGCCGCTCTCCTGGATCTTCTGCTGGTGGGTGAGCATGTGTTTAGAGTAGCCCCGCTGTGAAAGGTAGATCTGGCAGATGTCGCAGTAAAACGGGGTCATGACGTTGTGTTTGTCCATGTGTTCAATGAAACCACTGACCCTCAGGAAACTCCTTTTGCAGGTCTTACAGCACAGTCGCTCTCCAGCGTGAGCCGATCTGAGGTGCTGAACGAGAGACCCTTTGAACTGGAAGCTGTTTTCACAGACGGGGCACACGCACGTCAGTTTGGACGAGTGATGCTTCATGTGGGCAGCAAACGCCACTTTGTAGCCGAATCTTCGGGGACATAAATGGCAAGCGAACGGCATGCTGGACTCTGCGTTTTCGTGGACTTTCCTGTGAGCTTTTAGAAAGGCCTGATGCGCGAAGCCTTTTCCACACTGCCGACAGAGGAACTTATCTTCTGGATTCATCGGGGCTTCTGAATTGAGCCCTGACTTTTCTTTCTGCTCAGAATTGGGGTTCTTCTTAGCGTGATGAGCCCGCCAGTGTTTCATCAATGTGCGTCTGTGGCGAAACCTCTGGCTGCATTTCAGACAGTTGATTAAGTTTGCTCTGGCGTGATGTTTTTTAGGCTCTATGACAAAGCTGTCGTCGGTCACGGCCTGCTCCAGCTCTTCGTCCTTCATATCCTCGTCCTGAGAGGAGTTGTGCTCTTGGCGGGGTGTAGCGTTGGCACTCAGCTCATATTCGACGGGCTCGTCTTTGACGCACGCCAGAGAAACAGCATCAGAAATGGTGATGCTGCATGTGTTGTTTTCAGCGCTTTCAGTTTCTGCTTCCTGTTCGATAAAATATAATCGAGTATTACGTACAGCATGCACCTTTACATCACTTTAATCAAGCCTTATTAAAATGTGAAGTTTATATTCATTCTTTAATGTAACGTTTACTTTGATTTATCCACAAATGTAATTGTACATTTAATGTAATATATTACATATAATAAAGATATGGAAATTATATAATAGGATAATTAACCATAAAAGTATTTAAGTTTTACATTCTTTTTTTCAACCAGATGGTGCTAATCTGCCATTTGCTTCAGAATGGAATAATTAAAAGATAATTTAAATTATATAAATTTCATTGTTTTCAATGGGGGAGGGGGGAATAATTGTTAATGAATGCATAAATATTAATTATTACCACAAAACCCTCTAAAAATAACAATATAGAAAAAAAACATTCAATTTGATTGATTTTAGTATAAAAAAATAGTAAAAAAAAAATAGTCTGCAAGTAATATCACAAGTGTGATTCCCAAATAAGGAACACACTATGGTTCAACATACTGATGTTTATTTATATAACCTACAATTACAATGAACGTAACTTAAATTCAGTTATATATGAACAGATGTGTTATATTGAGGTAAAGTTGATTTTACATTCACACATTCATTCAGTGACAACTTGTGACAAGCTCCCTGTATTGTTTACCATGGTTCTTTAAATGTTTGGTCTGAAATCACACAAGTACGACTTGAAAACAACATTAGCACTATTTATTTTATTTATGAGATTCTGGTTATTACCTATTGTAAAGCACTTTGTGACTCAATGTTTGGGAAAGGTGCTATATAAATAAATCTTTACTTTATTTGACTGTGAATAGTGTTGTACTTTGACAGTCTTTGGCTGCTAATGTGATTTCACCATTCAAAATTAGCAAAGAATATTTTAGTAAAATATTATTATGGGAAAAGTCTGAATGTGTGAATGTGAAACTAACTTCACCTCAATATGTGTTTTATGCAATTAAGCATCTATATTTAGATAGTTCATCTATCAAATGCATATTTGTCATTCTATAAATATAAACTGCATAATTATATTGCCATGTAAAGAAAGAAAAAAGATTTAGTGTTCAAACGCGGAAAAAACATTTTATATAAAATATCAGTATATTCATCTTTATAGTTAATATATAGATTAAATTAGATGATGGAAACAAATCATCTTGCCAGGTTCTCTTTCTCGGCTGTGCGGGCTGCAGGATGAACAGTCGGAACCGCCTCGACGCTCAGGATCCTGTATGTGCTGAAGCCCAGATCCAGAGTGAAGAAACTCTCTTCCGAGAAATGATCTCCACACACCCGCCATGAAGAGCCGGCGCTTCCCACGGCAACAGCAGCTTCACTGTCCTCGATAAACTTCATCCACAGGCTGCGTCTCCGCGGATCCTCCGGCAGCATGTAGTGGATAATGGAGTCCGATCGGTTCGGACAGCCGCCGATCACACACTTGTGTATCATTGTTGACCGTCTACCTCAACTCGAGCTCTAATCCGGAAAGTCTACAAAACGTAAACAGTCATTTATTTTGATGACAATTACGAAGAAATAGCTAATAAAACGACGTTTTAAATATTGAGCATGTGTTAAGACGTTCAAAACGCAATGCTTTTTCGGCAGAAATCACTTACTTTTGATGGTGGAATTGTGGCCCCTACTGGACAGGAGGAAACGGTCTCTCCTTTTTTTCTTTTATGAAAGGCATGCGGTGAATGATGACTACAAAAAAAACCCGCAGGAATCCCGCAGGAATATTATGCAGGTTTCCTACAGGATTTTCAGCTCATTTTCCTGTAGGCATACCTGCAGGAATTTTATAAAGGAAACAAAATTTATGCAGGGATTAGTCCCGCAGGAATTACAATCCTACAGGTTTATTAAAATATACAGTTCCAGCAGGATTATTGTGCAGGATAGACATGAAGTTGGAGAAATTTCACAATGAAACAATGTATTTTCACAAAGTATTTATTAAAGTTGTAAAAATTAATTAATAAAAAGTAGACCAAAGCAGAATCCAATTCACAGCAGGCTGCGTTTACTCCATTTTCCTAAAAGAAAAAAAGTAAAGAAAGTCTCCTGTAAGAGTTAGAGTTGGTGTAGGGCAGAATCCAGTCTGTACAGTATATAAAAAACATTACAGCTATGGAAAATTCCCATAAACAACCAATGGACCCTTTTCACAAGACTGTTATCAGCTTCTTAAATACCTTAAAGTTTTTATTATTAAAATTTAATTAAACATATGTACATTTATATTTTTAAGTATATTATAATCTTTGCGTCAAATTACAAAAAACGAATGATCGCTTATGCGAGGAGTATCTAATGAAGTGTTTATGGGGGCAAGACCGTAAATCTGACATAATTCTCTCTTCTGACTGCCGTTACCAGTCTCACACTATTTTAGTTTCCTTTTTCTGAAAGTCTTGAATACACAATCCTGCAGTTTTTCTTTTATTATTTCAGCAAATAGAATTGTAAATAAAATATTAGTTGTACTCTCCCATTCACTGTGCTCTAAATTTACCAACTATGATGATTCCTGCTGCTGAGAAACACGCAAATATGAAAAGGGTCCATTCAAGTGTGTTTTTGCTTGTGTGTACAAATTATTACCTTACTTGTAACTTGTGCTCACCATCTGATTTTTCCCTGAGTGCTGCCCTGATAAATGGTATTGATACAACTGGAAATTTCTTCTGTACTGTGTCTGTAAATTCCCCTCTCCTGAACATCCTCATCCTGAGTTTCTTTGTTCTCTAAAAAGAAATAAATACTCAAGTTGAAAATACATATCTTTAATCATGATTAGGCATGGGCTGGTATAAGTTTCTGGTGGTATGATAACCTTGGATAAAAATATCACGATATTGTGTTTACTGCTCTAAAATAAGTTATTTTTAAATATCTGATTAAAAAAACAACAAATCGAACACAATATATTTTTTTTAGGAAACATTTTAAATATTTTGGAACGGTAAACAAGTCAGGCTAAATAATTAAAATAAATCATTGACTTCCACTGCCTTCATTAGTTTCAAAAACACTGATTTCTTTAGAACACATATACTCTTTACACATATCTTAAAAAGGGTATAGCAGATAATTTAATGGTTTTAAAATTGTGATTTTTTTTTTTCAAACTGACATAAACCTTGAAACCGGTTATTGTCTCATGCCTACTCATGATTACAAGTAGGCATGGGCCGGTATAAGATTCTGACAGTATGAAAACCTTGGATAAAAATATCACGGTATGACGGTTATATGATTACTGCTTTAAAATATATTATTTTTAAAAGGGTAAAAAACTAAAACTTGGCTCCTCCCTCCAATATACTAGGACCCATGCTTTGCCCATTTTCTAAGATACAGATATATAGACAGACAGACACACAAACATATATACACACAAATATATATGTATATATATATATATATATATATATATATATATATATATACATATATCATTCATTTATCTGTTGGTTTCAACAGCTGTATCCATGCTGACTGTATCCATGACAACAGTTTTACCTTAATGTCAATCTGCCAGCGGCTAGTTTGCTTGGTTGTCCGGCTGGCGATCAAAATTATTTCTGAGGTAACAAAAAAAATGTATTAGCATCAATGAAAAGCAGTGAAGATACAAGACAAAACACTGTTTATGTTTACAAGGATAAAAAATTCATTTCATATAGTCATTTTTTAAATGAAGTTTTGATATAATAAAAGAAAAGTCTGTTTATAAAGAATATTTGTTTTAATATTTGTTCTACTCAATTCCATTTTGCCAAATAACACAAACACACACATATTAGTAGTAGTCATTGTTATAACTTAAAAATTGTAATTATATTATATGTGTATAAAATAGACCTAGACATTATTGACGGCAATGATTTATTTAATTTCAATTTTGCATTTATATTTTAATTAAAAATGTTTAATAAATATTTAAAATAAGTTACTAATTAAATTTTCTCTAACATTGCAGAAAACACATTATGTTTACCAATCACACAAACAATAACACTAACCTGCTTCATTTTAAAGGACAAAAATAGAGTACAAAGTGTACTTAAACGAAGAGGCACCAGTTCCAGCTGCCACAAAAAGGCGATAGACACAGAATAAAATAGGTTGCTCAGGTCAAAAAGACAGAATCAGGGATAACAGCCACAAAGATTTTAAAAGACAGAGGGATAGACTCTTTTGAACTCATAAACAGCACATTTTAATTAATAAAATAAAGTATATAAATAAAATGTACAAATGTAAAAAAGAAAATGTATAATGTGTCTTGTTTGTTTGCATAAATGCATAATATAATCTATTCATAAGTATACTTTTATTTATTTATTTATTGTATTCTTTATTTGTTAGAACTCATTTTGTATCGCTACCAACAGTTTCATGAATTAAAATTACAGCAAGTGACATAACTTCTTTCTTTCAATCCAATTACAGCAAATAACTCCTGCAAATCCTGCAGGAATTATAAAATCCTGCAGGATTTGTCACTTGCTTGGATCCATTGTAAAACCTGTAAGAAATTCCTGCACATATTATCAATGTGTCCTACAGGATTTTATAATTCCTGCAGGACAGCAGCAGGTATCCTGCAGAAAAAATCAAAATCCTGCAGGATCCCTGTAGGTAATTTTTGTAAGGGCTACTAGGCCACCTCCTATAGAAGTTGATGTATCATTAGAGTCATGATGAAAACAATCCATGTTCATTTCTATAGGGCTTTTATAATGTAAATTGTGTCAAAGCAGCTGAACATAGAAGTGCCAGTAAACTTAAACTGTGTCAGTCCACTGTTCAGAGTTAAAGTTCAGTTTAGTTCAGTTCAGTGTGGTTTAAATTTCACTGCTGAAAGACCAAACACTGAAGAGCAAATCCATCGATGCGCAGCTCCACAAGTTCCACACCAAGCAAGCCAGTGGCGACAGCGGCGAGGAACAAACTTCACCTATTGACGAAAACGAAGGAAAAAACCTCAAGAGAAACCAGGCTCATCTGGGAACGACTATTTCTCCTCTGGCCAAACTTCTGAGAGAACGCTGGATGTCCGTCGCGGAGAAGCTGCAGGTGTGAGTAGGTCACCTGCGGGTGCACAGGCTGGCCCACGAGATCAGTGCGGAGACTCGTCTGTCACTGGGGTCATTCAGGAATCAGTCTTATGCTCTCCACTCCTCCATGACCACCACAGCATCTGCTTAGGATATGGCCTGGTCCAGGGTTATGGAGACCTTGAGAAGTCCTCTATGGTTGACATTGTCTCTTCACAGGACTTGAATCACTTCAGTGGTGCTGCACAATCTCTAGAGGCCTCATGAAACAGTCTCTAAGTAAACAATAGAGCAATAAATATAACCATCACACTTTACTGTAGTAAAACTACACTTTCTATTTCATTTTATCAGTTCACTATTCTTAATACTAGTGTGCTGAAGCATTCATTACAAGTTGTAAGTAATACTAGTCTAAAACACAGGCAGTGTACCTTACACTTAAGAATTTATTATAGAATTTACCATAACCATTTAGTTTTTCGTGTATTGTTAATAAATAGTGTACCAATAAATAAACCACATCAACATTCTTGGAATAACCAATTTAACAGGGGGATCTCTGGAGAGCAAAAGCACGAAAGGTAGAGGAAACACAAGACACAAAAATTGTGAGTCTGCATCATCTGACAGAGCGAGAGCAGATAATTCGCATGTGAGCAGCCGTATTTTGACTGCGCACGAGAAATTTTGTCCACGAACAAAGGAAACCAGCGCGTGAGCAAAAAGATTCGCTCGCTCGTATTACATGAATGTGCCTTCGACTTGTAATACTGCGCTTACGACATTTGTCAGTGAAATAACGCCATAATAAGGTAATCTTGACATTCATTCAAAACGTACCTTTCTTTGTGCAACTTCAAGTGCACAAAGTTGGAAGTTGTGGCCTCTCTGTAATCTTCGACCCGCATGTTTTACATACTGCAAAACTGCAATTAGCTTACATATTAGCAGTTAGTTTACATACTGCAATTCGTTTTTTTGTGGACCACCTCGTAATTTTTATAGCCAAACGAAACTATCTTCGGTATCATTTCGCAAACTGGCGCATTCGCGTTGTTGTCACGAATCAAAACAAACTACGGTACTCTCATTGTCGTGCCGAATGCGCGCATGCTCTCTGTCACACACACACAGACATACAGAGATAGAGCACTCCGTGTCAACATACTTTTTATCTTTGCGCTTTTTATGGGAAGTAGCAAGTCTTTACAAGTCAATAGGTGCAAGTCCAAGTGAAAGTCACAAGTCATTTATGTTTAAGTCCAAGTCGAGTTGCAAGTCTTTTCATATTTTGTCAAGTCGAGTCTAAAGTCATCAAATTCATGACTCAAGTCTGAGTCGAGTCCAAGTCACATGACTCAAGTCCATGGAGTGTATCGTATATGTATGGAGTGTGTCCATATGTATGGTGGTTAGGTTGGTTGTGTTCATCAACGTCCATTAGCTCAGTGGTTAAATGTCTCACCTCTCACGCCAGAGACGCGGGTTCTATCCCTGACCCTGACAGCAGTGTATATATATGGGGTATATCATCTGTGTATATGTAAGGTATACACTCCATACATATACACAGATGATATACTCCATACATATAAACAACTGATACACTCCCTACATATACACTGCGGTCCAGCTACTGGAAGTTGATATATACAACCGACCTAACCACCATACATATAGACGCACTCCATACATACACACAGATGATATACTCCATACATATACACAAATTATGCACTCCATACATA
Organism: Danio albolineatus; assembly: GCA_903798035.1. NCBI lineage: Eukaryota > Metazoa > Chordata > Actinopteri > Cypriniformes > Danionidae > Danio > Danio albolineatus. Next base: position 1,542 of record CAIGQQ010019111.1, on the reverse strand, counting down.
TACACAGATGATATACTCCATACATTTGCACAGATGATACACTCTATACATACACTCCATACATATACACAGATGATACACTCCTTACACATACACAGTTGATATACTCTGTACATGTACATCTATACATTCTATACATAAACACTCTATAGTGATAGAACCCGGGTCTCTGACGTGAAAGGTGAGACAATTAACTGGAAGTTGATGAATATAACTCTGTTGATGAATAAAGGTGAGACAATTAACCATTGAGCTACTGGAAGTTGATGAATACAACCGACCTAACCACCATACATATGGACACACTCCATACATATACAC
>CAIGQQ010019072.1:0-11603 GCA_903798035.1 Danio albolineatus | reverse complement strand
ATGCTGTAGTTCATGTTAAAAAGGCTTATAATGCAGATTTACACCGCACAGGTGCAGGTGAATATCAAGTATAAACAGGAAGCACGTGTCTCGCTCGGCGTTTGGTTATTGTTAGTCAACAAACGCTGGTTGAACTATGAATGCGATGGTAAAGAAAGCAAGAGAGGTCTTTTAGTGGACAGACGACGAGGTCGAGCTGTTACTTACAGTAACAAATGAATATAAAACATCCATGGCTATCCAAAATACAGTGTTTACAGTGAAGGCTGGTCTGCCGGTGGCGTTATAGTCATGTGATAGGGGCTTGACCAATAAGGGAAGGATACGCAATGACCCAAAAGCCCCAATGGAGTAGTGAATCTCAGCATCACGCCTCCGTGTTCAGACGTCTCCGTTTCCCCCATCCACACTGAGACGCAGCAGCAGCGCTTTAGAATGAACACGGCCTCTCCAGCGGTTACAAAACGTTCCGTTTACAGCGCTCCAACACTCCGGCGTAGTGTGGACGGATGGAGCAACCGTAGCAGAACTTATGCGCTTTAAGACCAAAACACATTAGTGTAAACGGGGCCTGAGATGATCCACTCATGGAGAGCTCAAAGAAACTCTTTTGAAGAGTAATTGCCAATGCTGCATGCACAATAAACATGTTGAGGAGTGAAAGTGTACATTTAACACATCATATAACAGCTGATACTATCACTCATGCATGTCACGTCTGTCTGCGTGTGAAAACAACCCAAATATAGGCCTGTGTGACTTTCCACTTCAGCCAGTGGCGAATTTAGGCATGGGCAACATGGGCGATCGCCAGGGCCAGACGGAATCTGCAGACATTTTTTGCTATTTCTGCGCAGTATTTTGTTAATAATCTGTGGATTTATGCTGAATGATTTTGGGAGTATCATAACTAAAAACTTATTATATGAAACAAGAAGTAACACTTTTTTAACTTTTATTTGATGTTTACAATTTGAATCTAATTAGATCCACTTTATTTGGTTAACAAAGCAAGTCTCTCGTATAAAATATTTATTAAAAAGACAGAAAATAGTACTTTACAAACGGTATTGTAAATAAATCACATGAATATTTTCATATTAGTCAACATTATTTCTGAAATTAATTTAAAAACTGAATAAATATACATGTACACACATTTACACCAGTAAATAAACAGAATCATTGATGGGCTAATAATCTGCAGAATTCTGCGCACACACATTCCGTGTGGCCCGAGCGATCGCCCAGGGCGGTGTCTTTGCGGGGGACGACATGGGGAGACGGTGCAAAACAAAAACAACAACATGACCCGTTAAAAATCATATGTGGCCCAGTAGGTTTTGAGATGTGGTTTACCTCACGCAAGCGAAAAAATCCCAAGACTGGTAATGTCAGAATAAAGACGCTAGTGGACGTTCACATTTGCCATCTTTTGCACGCACAAGTTTGTTATTCTCGTGCAACTAAAACAGCGCTGGTGAAAGCAAACTGATACATGCGCACTGAGAACCATTCCCGCGCGCCTCCTGCTGTGGATCCCGTTTGTTTACATGCACGCCGATTAAAATACGCGCCGCTCATGCGCTGTGAAACCAGAGTTACAGCCTTTAAAGGGCCACGAAACCCCCCCGTCTCAGCAGGGTGTTTTCACACCTCTAGTTTGGAAAAGCTCAGGAAAGTGGGTGTGTCCAGCTCTGTTTAGGTGGGAGTGTCAGGGGAGGGAAAGAGGGAGGGTTTTGCATAAAAATGGGAGTTTCCATTTGTGCATGCGCTCATTTACACACAGAGGCACAATAAACACAGACACAGAGGAGAAAGACAGTGACTGTGTTTACATGGACATCAGTCATCTAATTATTTGCCAAATTATTAATTTGTCGACTTTAACGGCACTTTCAGTTTAATCCAGGAACATTTCTTGCAGCCCACATGACAAATGAGATGTGAGAAACTGCTAAGAGTGCGTTTTTAATGGAGTGTTTGAGACCGCACGGCAAAAGAGAGAAATAAACCCTCCACATTTCTCAATAACTTATGCTCTCGGTAGGTAGCGTCAAAAAGCCGTGTGTGTATAAACTATCCTGTCACAAAATGCGACTGTGTTTATATTTTTCCACTCTGAGAGCAGCATCTACAGTGCATCTTTCAGTTTATAATACTGTAGTGATGTTAACCTGCTGTTAACTCTGACCCCGTTTACACTAGTGCGTTTTCGTTTTAAAACGCATAAGTTTTGCTACGGTTACGCTATCCGTCCACACCATACCTGTCAACCCTCCCGTTTTTCCCGGGATTCTCCCGTATTTTACAGTTCTATCAACGCTATCATCCCGTAAATGTATTTTCCCGTATTTCTCGAGTATTTTTAGTGTTTCTCTGACGGGTGTCAATAAACATTAAAGAGCCGATCCTCCCTATACGCAACCCATACCGCCGCACCACCAGGGGCCGCCCCTTGCTCTTAAATCTGTTGGAATCTGTATGTGCTTTCGGTTTATTTAGGCATGAAACAGTCTGAAATAAATATAAGAACGGCAGGATTCCCTTTCCTTTTCATTACAGGTGCCGTCGCTCCTCCTAAACAATTCTCAAAACAGTCATAAAGCGGTGCGTGACTGTCAGACGCGCTCCACAGTGATAAACACACGCTGTTTCCCAAACGCATTCTGTACACTCGATTAGAAGCAGAGTGAAAGTGGATACTGGGTTTTGGGTGTGTCTGAACAGATATATACACATCATTAATAATAATAACATCTAAAGATGGCCATCTTGATGGGGTTTTTTTCAAACACAAATCATTTTTTCCTAAATGAGCATAAAACTTTAGTTAAGCAGTCGAATGCTTTCATTATAACTATATATGTAAACTTCTTTTATTTATAACAGTGACGCCTCTGTTATTTAATGTAATCAAACAAAAAATCTAAATAAATGAGATTCATTCGCTGCTCTTTATTCATAATGTAAGTTATACAGTGAGGAAAAGATGAATAAGATTTGATAACTTGATCCTATTTCTTTATAACAGCTAATTTTAATAAACTAAACTGTTTGCTAACGTATACTATTAAATTTTCTTTTGTAAATAATAATATAAAAAATGATTACTGAATGTTTAATTGTTAATTTACTTTGAAACGGCTCCAGAAGGACATTTTTTTTGGGGGGGTGGGGGGGGGGGGGTTGATGATCCCTTATTTTTACATCCCAATGTTGACAGGTATGGTCCACACTACGCCGGAGTTTTGAAGCGCTGAAAACGGAGCGTTTTGAAAACGCTTGAGGCATCCTGGCCAGATCTGCCCACTGGCCTCTGCCCATCATGGCCTCCTAACCATCCCCATATCATAACTGTCTTCATCACTCTGTCTCCTCTCCACCAATCAGCTGGTGTGTGGTGTGCAGTCTGGCGCAAAATGGCTGCTGTCTTGTCATCCAGGTGAATGCTGCACACTGGTGGTCGATGAAGAGATCCCCTCATTGTGTAAAGCGCTTTGAGTGTCCAGAAAAGCGCTATATAAATGTAAGGGATTATTATTATTGTTATTATTTTGTACTTTTTAGGTACTATTATATACCCTTGGACCTTTATTAGGACCTTTTAGGTACTAATACCATCCCAGTGACAGCTCATGTGCCTTTATTTCTGAGAGTGATGTCGTCCCTTCTCATCTTTATCTTAAGTTCCTTGCAATGCTTTCTTAATATTTTCTTTAATAATAGATTTAAATTCACCTTGTCCTAAGAGAACCCAACATCTAGCCTAACTTATTACTTTTAAGTGCTTCCAAGCCAATTTATCAGCCGTTTCATTGCCATGTATTCCCTTATGCGCAGCAGGTATCCAGCAGAACTCTACTGTCCCTCCTTATATAGGCTATACAAGTGTGAATACCTCATGAATAACATCTTCTCTGGATGATCTAATTCATAATTCGTAATTAATGATGATAATGCTGATGCTGAATCCGAACACATAGGGCATGTTTCTTCCACCCATGTTAGCTCCATCATTAATGCAGTTACTTATATTGAATTAATCGATAACTTATCTGACAGCCTTTTTAAAATCCTTATCTTTAATTTTGGCATGTAGGTACTCCTAAGTAGGTGCTCTGGTTTCCCCCACAGTCCAAACACATGCGCTATAGGGGAACTGGGTAAACTAAATTGTCCGTAGTGTATGTGAGTGAATGAGTGTGTATATGGATGTTTCCCAGAGATTGGTTGCGGCTGGAAGGGCATCCGCTGTGTAAATCATATGCTGGATAAGTTGGCGGTTCATTCCGCTGTGGCGACCCCTGAGTAATAAAAGGACTAAGCCGAAAAGAAAACGAATAAACATCATTTATCGGTCGCTTCAGGTTTGCTCTGGCCTAAACTGAAGCCCCGCCCACTCTGCGTGCATCATACGTCACGTCAGTACGTCCGCGGTTCCGCGCTGCGCCATTTCGGAGCGGATCTGATCCAGGAATCAAACACACACACGGCCTGAAATACGCGATATTTACGGTGAGTTGTATTTTATTTCCTTCAATTACACGATAATGTTTCCAATCGAGCCGTTTGTTAATCTTATTTGATCAGCATTGAAGAAAAGCGTTTGCGTTTTTAGCATAATTCAGGTTTTCCTCCAGACGCCATTTTACTATTGACCCACATTAGCGGTTAGCATCTCGTTAGCTTTTAATTAGCAATGCTTTAATTTGTAATTCATCTCGATTATATTATGCTTCAGCTACTCACTACATGTGAAACAGACATTTTTTTGATACTTATTGCTTTACTGGTGTTTTTCCAGTCGCTCTTGAACGCCATTATAAGCACTGAACAAAAGCTAATCATCCCAGTTCATTCATTACTGTTTACGTCTTTCCCGCTCTGCTTTCGGCTCATATTGATAAAGTGTGCTCTTTTATTTGTTTGTTTTGTAAATTACTTCAATTTTTAAAAAGTATGATTTATAAACCGTGCTATAATTGACTGTAGTAAACGATAATGAGCTGTTTGTAATATGGGGACACAAACAAAGTGCCTCGTGGCTCTATCTATACCAATGCTTTAGCCATCTGAACCAGAGATGTCTAAACTAGGGCCCGTTGTATTTTCTAATCTAACATAACTTTTGTTTTTTAAACTGGTGAGCTACAAAAAAAGCAAACTGAAATTAAATCTTTCAGTTAAATGTTGTAAATTAATCAGATTTAAAATCAATAAATCAAATATAGTCACTTAATGGACAGAAGACATCAGCAAGTGAATCAAAGCAGTGTTTTTAGTGTTATCAATGGGATTGTTCATGTTTTTTTTACTGTAACACATTCATTCTAAAATGTACAAAATGTATAACTATTAATACAATTAAAGTATTTTAAATGTAGTAAATTATATTATTAATTAAATTATATAATGAATTATAATAATAAATTAGGAAATTACATGGACAACTTTACAGTTTGGTATATTTATCTAAGTTTAGCTTTTGGCCCTTCATAAGAAGAAGTTTGGGCACCCCTGATCTAAACAAACTGAGATACAGGGTTCACACGGTCATAAAAATTTTGACATGGCATTTTCCAGGCCTGGAAAAGTTGTGGAAAACTAAAAAACCCACAAAGTAAAAAAAAAAACTCATGGAAATTAGTTTAACAAATGTCTGCTTAAATATAGGTTAGTTGTCTTCTGTTCTGTCCATGGTCAAACACATGCTCTCACATTATTACTGCTGTGAACATTATCTAAATACATTTTACATGATATAAAGATTCATTTAAACTGAATAGATTGTTGCATGTTTTTTGATATGCTGTAATAACTTTGAAGATGCATTGTTTTTCTTGTTATTTAACATGTATACATATACATTACATGAAACATTAGGTCATGAAAATTTACTTGAATGTCCTGGAAAAGTCATTGAATTTAAGTAGTAAAAATGTGAATGAACCATTGGAGATAACATTCAGAAGCTATACCTAGGTATGGGATAATAACTGTTTTCAGGGTATACCGCGGTTTGGAAAAGTCAAGGTTTTAAAACCACCAAATTTTTCTGTTCTACCATTCCTATGGTATGTGTAAAAAATTTCTTTACATTTTATCTAAATAAAAACTCTGTCTCCGGCAGAAATGATATCCAAAGATGCCGTTTTTAATGTTACAGAAATCTGTGTTTTTGAAACTAATGAAGACAGCAGACGTCAACGATTCATTTTTATTATTCAGCCTAAAATGTTTTCTGCTCAAATACTATAAATGTTTCTCAAAATAAAATATATTGTGTTCAAAAGGGGGAAAAGTTTTAGTTTTTTTACCCAGACATTTTAAAATAATATATTTTTTATATTGGGTATTTTTATCCAAGGTTATCATACCATCATCATGAATACAATACCAGAATACAATAATCAATGATTCTCAATGATTTTTGGTGATGCAATATAAATCGCTCATACGAAGAAAAAAAATTCCTGCAACACTTTAGCTGATTGCACAACCTCTCTATCTCTTGGAGGTGTCAGTGTCGGTATGGTTGAAAAAAAAAACACTATAGTATTTACCATAAATGACTAAAGTATATTTCTGATGTGGGTGTCTGACAACTGAAAATAGATCTGGTAGCAGATATCACAGACTCTGTTACTTTTTACCTTGTTTTTTTTTTTGTAAGATTTATTATTATTTGTTTAGGATATGCGTTTTCACATTCTGATTCCAATGCCTAATCATTCAATTATTAAAATGACTAAATTTTAAATGAATATTCTTAAGAATATAATCATTTGTGTTCTTTTAAAGAGTGTACTTGCGTTATGATGCTATTATATCGCCATTCTGGCATTATATAATGAGTGGCCTAAAATGGTCTTAAAATGACAATAATATCATTATTCGTGATATATTTTGGTGTAACATTGTACAACAAAAAATAGATATCATGACAGGCCCACCATCAGAATCCTATACCGACCCTTATAGACCATTTCAATGTGGTGATGTCGCTGGCCCATGAACATTTCCTGCTTGTTATCAAACTATTTCATCACTGTAACAAGAGGAAATTCAATCATAACTAAATGCTGAAACAGCTATCACATTATTTATCAATAAATGGCTCTTTTTGGATTCACAGAAGCTATAAAGTTAAACATGTAAAACAGGAAATATCTTGGGACCCTTGTTTTTGTTTACATCCCCCAAAATGGTCTGTACCATCCCTTGCTGTACTGTATCAAAGACACACTGTTAACCCCAACAATTGTATTACTGCCATCGTTTACTCATCCTCCACCAGATTTTTTTTTTTCCTTATGATGAAGATATTTTGAAGAATGTTGGAACCTGATAGCTATTGATTTGCATAGTTTTTGTTTTGCCTACTATGTCAGTCAATGGCTACCAATTTACAAGATCTTGAGTATCTTTTGTGTTCAACAAAACAAAGAAACTCAAAGTGCCGGAACCCCTTGATAGTGAGCAGACTTGTATTTTTGTGTGGACTGTCTTTTTAAGAGTTGAAACCGAGAACAGCCACGCCTCTTTTAAAGGGATAGTTCACACAGTAATGCAAATATGCTCTCTCTCAAGTGGTATCAAACATGTGGGTTTCTTCTTTTAACTGTTGAACACAAAATAAGCTGTATAACTTTGTGAGTCAATGATTGGAGCTTTATGCATTTTTCAAAATGTGTTCTTTTGTGTTCAACAAAATTCAGCTCAAACCGGTTTAATTTAGGGTTGCACGATAACAGAAAAAAATGAAAATTAGGATTATTTTGCTCAAAATGTTAATCGCCATTAATAATGGTGATTATTCCTTTATATATATTAAACTTCACAGCCACAAATTAGATTCTTAAATAGATACTTTAGATTAAGAATCAGATACTCTGCCAGGAACTTCACCGCTGGAGAGCACCTTCAGTAATTAATCTAAAATTTTGTTTAGAGATGGACCGCAAGATGTGCTCAAAGTGTAGCTACATGTGGTGAAAAACGATGGCAAAGCTGGTGTAATTATTGTAATAAGCTAATAAGTTATAAAGCAAGGAGTCGCGACTCAGGTTCACATACGATTATCGAATTAAAAGAATGGTGTGTTAATTTTCATTGTGCATCCCGCGGGTCAACTTTTTGAGCATGATTAGTAGTTCGGTGTTAGTTTTAATTTAAATATCTTGAGGTGAAACTAAACAGCGCATTCTCTCCACCTCCTTATTTATAAATAGCGTTATTAATAAGTAGTGAAATTATCCTCGAAAACATAACATGAGAGCGATGCATGTGTTGGATGATTGTTTTTTTGGGTTTTTTTGCGCGCAATCAATTCCTGATCCTTTGCATAAAGTTTTCCATCAAAAGACAGGTAATTTAATTACTTTTGATGTGCTAAAATATTGTTATTTTTAAAAAAGCATATATACATGTTAAAACTGTAAAACAGAATAAAGTGCATGGTCTAATCGGAAATAAAGGAAATTAGTTATTTATTTCATTATTAAATGCATAAAATAGGCTAGTCTTTTTTAAAAAAGTGAGTTTAATTGATCTGAAACTTTTCATTACATCTGTTTTTTTTTTCTTGTAAATAATAAAAGTTGCATATTGATGAATCTGAATAGGGCAACAATGACTTTATTTATTTATGTTTTTGCTTATCGCAACAATATATCACACGATGAAGATTACTCATCATAACATGCATTACAACACAAGATTCCTACCTGCAAATGATACCATTTTTGGTACATTTGTGGGGTTGCTGCAAAGTGTAACAATAAATACTGTCAACTGTAATCCTGACTCCACATTGCGATACTGATGCTGAAACAGTATATATTGCGCAACCTTAGTATAAATAATAACAGAATTTAAGTATTGGGTGAACTGCTCCTTTAATAGCATTAACTCCTCTCACTCTCTCCAGAGATTTTCAGGTTGTTCAATACAAAGAGAAACTGGTGTGTGGACCAATGTCGTTAATGTGATGCGTGTTGTTTTGCGCAGATTGAACCATGCATCGCGACTGCCCCCTGGACTGCAAGGTTTACGTTGGGAATCTGGGGAACAATGGGAACAAGTCTGAGCTTGAGAGGGCGTTTGGCTACTACGGGCCCCTGAGGAGCGTCTGGGTGGCCAGAAACCCTCCTGGCTTTGCGTTTGTTGAGTTTGAAGACCCTCGTGACGCCACAGATGCCGTCAGAGAGCTGGACGGGCGGTGAGTCTGGATTCACACAAGTTAAAGTTCGTCCGATGATGTGTTCAGTTTGAGTCTCTTTACTTTAAAAGACGATATTCTGAAGATTGATGAACACTGGTAGAAGTTAAACAGTATACTATGGATGTCAATGAAATGTCACCAGTGCTGGATGATAACGGATTACACGTAATCTAAAGGATTATGTAAACCAATTCCTAAAAAATGAGTTAACTACATTTTAAAACACTTGTAATCAGATTACTGCTACTTTTGATGGATTAGATGAGGGGTCTCAATCTCGTGGGCCACAAACGATTGTCCTGTGGGCCGCATTTGGCTCGCGGGACGATAGTTTGTGGCCTACGCCTCAATTTGAAAGTTTAATGTCAGTGCGGCGCGCGAGTTCGGTAAGTGTATGGCACTTTACAGTGTTGTGTGCGGAGCTGAATGAACCTACCAATCACTGTGGAGTAGATGGCTCTTGGAAGCGGGACATCGGCTTGACGCAGGCTGAGAAACATTTCTCAATGAGTGAAAGTTACAACAGCTCGTGTTTTCTTCCATGCCTCGTTTCCATTGGGCGCACGCGGACATTCGTCCCAGCACGCTTCATTCACAACACTTCATTTACACAGTTTTTAAAGTTGCTGCGCAGTGGGACATTATACACAGATAAATGTATATAAATCAGTGTTTAAATTGAGCCAGATCCTGTTTCGGGAAATATTCGTGTTTTGCTTTTCGGTATTTATTTTAATTGATTCAGCATTAAGTCAATTTTTTTTCCATCTTATTTATCTTATTTTATTTATCTTAGTAGATTTTTTTTATGTTAAAAATTCTAATATTTACAAATCTATATTATATTATAACACAAAAAAAGATTAAAAAGAAACAAATTAGAAATTAATAATTAATATAATTTCTTGTGGAAAACCTGACGCGGCCCAGCCTCACCCAGACTCTGCCTCGAGCGGCCCCTAGATTTGATTTGATTTTGATTTGATTTAGTTTATTTTCGAGCAAAAATATATCATACATAAAATATCTTTAACAAAAGATACATTTCAACATAGTCGAAAATGGAGAAGGATGAAGCACAAGCTTAGATAAATTAAGTTTGAGACCCATGGATTAGATGATTGCGTATTATTTACCTTGAATTCACTGAACATTCGTAATTGTTCATATAAACCTCCTGCTTGTACCATACCTGTCAACATTGGGATGTAAAAAAAGGGATTCTAACGTTATAATGAAAGCATTCAATTGCTTTCCTAATGTTTTATGCTCATTTAGGACAAAATTAGTTGTGTTTGAAAAAAAAAACACATCAAGATGGCCATCTTTAGCTGTTATTATTATTAATTATGTGTATATGTGTGTTCAAATACGCACCCTAAACCCAGACTTTCGCTCCGCTTCTAATCACATGTACAGAATGGGTTGGGGAAACAGCGTCTGTTTCTCACTATGGAGCGCGTCTGACAGTCACGCACCGATTTATGACCGTTTTGAGGATTGCACAGGAGGAGCGACGGCACCTGTAATGAAAAGGAAAGGGAATCCCGCCGTTTTTATATTTATGTGATATTCTTTTAAAAGACAGGGGGCGCTCAAAAGAAACTGACCGTAAAGTCAGACGGAAAAACACAGACGTAGAAAGTTTCCGGAACTACGTCATATCATTAATATTACATTTTATTATTAAAGTGTATTAAAATATTAATGACAACAGGACGGGCTGCTCTACAAATATGTATTTTTATTATGGCAAGAAAAAAAGAAAAAAAAGTTCACTTAGTAAAAAATATACAGACTTTTTTATTTATTTATTTAGCCCGCTCCACAATTCACATATAACTGGCTAGTTTCTGTCCTTTACTTATGCTAAAAAGCCAGTAATGGTCCAACATTCCTGACCATTATCACCAATAAAGCCTAGAAAAACAGGCCCTCAGTATATTGTAAACCGACAGGTTCAAATATTCCTGTCCAGTTATCAAAATGAAGAAACAAATTATGTCTTTAGTTTTGTAATACATCAGCGTAAAACTTATGACTCCTGGAAAAATATATAAAATTATAAGTAATCCACAAAAGTAATCTAAATGTAATCTACAGAAGAGCGGAAAGGTAATATATTGTAATCTAAAAGTAATTAATGAAAGAGCACAAAAGTAATGTTGTCTAAAAGTACGTCTACATGTAATCTACAAAAGTAATCTACATGTAATCTAGATGTAATCTAGAAGTACTCGGATTACCATTAATGTGTAATCTAACAGATTATATTACAGACTGCGCATCTTGTAGTTAATTTATAATCAGTAACTTTGATTCTAATCTAATCAGACTAATGTTGATGTCGTTATGCAGGACCCTCTGTGGTTGCCGA
>CAIGQQ010019003.1:0-10172 GCA_903798035.1 Danio albolineatus | reverse complement strand
GTTTTAAATTATAGCTTAGTATGTTATTAAAATGCTCAAGCATTTTAAATGCCAAGTAAATTTGGGCATCAGCAATATAATGTATCAACCTGGATATTCATTTGGCATTTAAGCTTTGTTTGAAGATTATTATTGTGAACTAAAACATTAGGACTTAAAAAATAGCATGATAAACATTCAAATATACAAATATTCAACTAGTGGCTAAGAAAGGATTTATCATTTATATTTTGATTTTACATATTTAACTTGATGTACTTAATTAAAACCAAAACAAGATATTAAACAATTAAAAATGCTGTTGTGAGTACTGAGAATTTGTTATTAGCCCATCCAGTACTCCAGAAAATAATAGATACCTATTGATTTATAACCATAAAAATAAACATAGCTGTACTTAAACTGTTGCTTGAAATGACTTCTTTACTATTGAATTGTTTGTTTTTGCTCTGTTTCAGTGTGTCCTTATGACCAGACGAATTGGTCGAATTGGTCATTCTAGGTTGAAATATTCACTGAAAAATGATGTGTAACACCAGTGTGTAATCACTGTCAAGCCTCCCTCACTATAAAACACATTTTATTTTAATGTGACATTTCAAAAAAACTTCTAAATGTGTTTTTTATACTCTGAGCACTTTAATGGATGTTTTTAAAAAATCACCAGGAAGAGTTTTGTTCATCACAAATTGATCTTAAATATTATATCTAATATTGTTTTAATGTAATGTTGTATTTATTTATTTATTTTTTATTCTGTATCATTGAGATATGCATTTATAATTATTTATAGTGATTAATCAATATGGATCTTCCCATGAAACCGCCATGAGTTGGCAGTAAATGGCAGTAAATAAACTCAAACTCTGTCTGTCTTGGTATCATCGCTACTTTCGATGTGAGTCTCTTAACACAACTTGTGTACTCTAGAGAGAAAAATAAGTTCTGTTTCTAACTGAGCTGAATCTTAGTCTGATTAAAAGACTGACCCCAGTTAATGGCATTCATCACATGAGAGGTTGTGCAGTGTTCATAAAGATGTTAATTCCCTATATAGAGATCTACTGTAATCAATGTGCCCACAGGCCCCGATAGCTTCCTGTCCACCGATGAGTAGCTGCTTTAGTGTGAGTGCTTGACGGTAGAGCTCATTAAATCATGGCCTGTCCTGAGGTTGTCTGTGTTTGTTTTCAGGTGTTTGTGTATGATTTAGATGTGAAAGTTGTTGATATCGGTCTTCATGCTGCTTTAGCTCTCTAGATATGAGTAACGGATCTCTTTTCTTTGCTTTTCGTGCTGCTGCAGTAACCTGACCCGTGGTGTTGGACGCTTCCGAGAGATACTCCGTGCCGTTGAGACCAGAACCACTCAGAACCTGCGTATGGTGAGTTGTGTGTCTGTGTGTGTGCTGCTAGGTTTGTGGAGTTGTCTTTGTTCACAAGAGTGGTTCTCATTCTTTTTTGCTTCAAAGTCCTTCTCTATCCGAAGATGAAATCCAAAGGTCTCTCACTTCTCTGTTAGTACCAGTCTCAGTATATTGCAATAAGTATAATAATTATATTTCAACATTTTTGAATTTTGAAACTACTTTGATTTTTCACTTGTTGAAAGCATTTGGGTCAAATGTATTTGTTGGGTAACACTTTAAAATAATGGTCTATTAGTTAATATTAATTAACATATTTACAAACATGAACAAACAATTAGTAATACATTTACTGTGGTATTTATTCATCTTTGTTAATATTAGTTAATAGTATTTAAGTTAAATAACACTAGCTCATGTTAACTCACAGTGCATTAACTACTGTAATGTTAACAAGCACAACTTTGGATTTTAATAATGCATTAGTTGAACTATGAATAAAAAATGCTTTACAAGATTATTCATACATAGTTTATGTTAGTAAATACATTAACTAACATTAACTAATGGACCATTATTCTGTTACCTTTTGTTGTCCTCATCAAATTAAGGAGAGGATTTGATATACATATTGTGTTAGATGTTAGTATTTCAAATAGCTTTTGTAAAAATAAAATAAATATGGGTGAAACTTTCAGTATAACTGATATATTACATTATTTATTTACATTATTAGATGCATACTGTATATACATTATTATATACATATTAAATATATGTAGAAAATACATATATATTATATACTTGCAGTACATACGGTAACACTTTATTTTGATGGTCCATTTGAGTATTAGTAGACTGTCTGCTTAATATTTGTTGATACTGAGATTCAACAGACATTTAACTGACTATAAGAAACTTTGCAAGTACATGTTATCTTACACTAACCCTAACCCCAACCTAACAGTCTACTTATAATCTAATGAGGACTAGTTGCAATGTAACTTAAATTCAACAAACGGACCATTAAAATAACGTGTGACCGTACATACAAACCAGAGATCAAACGTAAAATGGAATAATGTGAGAAATGCAAATGGTCCAAAAGAAAAAACATAAAGGAAGTATATGATTATTGTTATTTATTGACAGGCATTGAGGAAACAAGATTTTAAAAAATATAAAGTGATGGGATATTTCATCTTTGTTTATATTTTTTTTATTATTTGTTAAGCTTATTTGAATTCCCTTAGTGGGCCCTGGCCTACTAGGTCAAAACCACAAATCTACGACAAAGTTATTTGTTTGTGTATGTTGTTTGTTTAGACTATTGCCAGGCAGCTGGCTGAGATCCTGCTGAGGGGCATGTGTGAACAGAGTTACTGGAACCCGTTGGAAGACCCTCCTAACCAATCACCCCTGGACGACCCGCTCAGACACAGTCCACACACCAAGGACTACGCCCTCAGTCGCCGGCCGCGCATCTACTCAGGAGAGAAGTACGGCACCACATCTCCAGCTCTCATAGCTAGGGTTTCTCTGCCCCCATCTGTATGCTGATAATCTGAATTCAGTGATTCACTCGAATGCACCAAAATTTAGATTTCAAAATTATTTGTTAAGCTGAAACCAATATAAAAGTTCATTCAAGCTTCGGATTTCAAGGCCCATTCGAAGTAACCCATTCTCATACACTTTGTAATATCACTCCGCCAGGTGTAGCCTCGGTAGAGCAGTAGAGTTACTTGAATATTACATAAGGGTGAGCGTATAGTTCCTATCAATTTTGGCTGAGAAAATAGTCATTTTTCTTTTTCTGTTGGTTTTATTATACATTGTAACTACAGAAGACTCGAGCTTTAAATGGAAAATTTAGCAAAAAAAAAAATTGTAAATTTTTTTTGAACTAAATGTTATTGGTCAAATTTGATTAATCTCATTATGTTTAGCTAAGCTAAAAGTGATTTCGCTTGAACAAGAAATCAACTCAATGGATCAAATCAACTGTTTAAATCTAGGCGAAACATTTTTTTAAAAAGTGGATTGTTCCTTTAAACATGAAACTAAACATATTTTTAGCATGTTGTCCATTCTCTGTTATTTCTATAGTGCTTTAAGCCAGTGGTTCTCAAACTGCGGTACACGTACCACTAGTGGTACACAAGCTTCTTTTTAGTGGTACGCGGAGGAATCTCTGAATAATTAAAGTAAAAAAAATGAACACACTTTTAACCCTTTGACGCGTACGATAACAACAATGTGATCAGTAAATTAATTTTAGTAGGCTAAACCTTTTAACTAAGTGGCTGACAATAATAAATATTCTTAATTAGAAGAATCTGCCTTGTTTTTAAACTGTGCAGTGCTGTAGCTACTTAATTAGGCCTACTACTGTATGCTACTGTACTTCAACACCGGTTGCTATGGTGGTACTTGGAGAGACAATTTTTTTCTGAGGTGGTACTTGGTGAAAAAAGCTTGAGAACCACTGCTTTAAGCGATGCAAATGATAAATTTTAATTATAACATTTTCCACAGTGTCATCTGTCTCATTTTGACGATTTATTATTTCTTTCCAGATGTTCTTAGTTTCATTTCTTAATTCGAATTTTTAATGTTTTACTTTTACTGTATTTTATTTTAATTGTAGTATTTCAAAAGCTAATTTAAACTTATATTTAGCTTAAAGCACATTTCTAAAATAATGTGCTTCATTCAGCAGCCAAATGAAAATACATAGCCAGCAGTTTTACATGCCTAATCTTGCATTCATCAAATTCTGCATAGGCTAATGTGTCTTCTGAGTACAATTAGAATTCAGATTCAAGTGTTTACATTGCCATTTTTTGCTGTTTGATTGGTAAAAAAGAGGAATAAAACCCCTTTCCAATCCAATGGAAATTTCAATTAGATTAATCTCAATCGAGTCATGTTTTAAAAATGTTTTTGTTTTTGAATGAATCATCAATCTGATTACAGATCAATTATTTGGGTGTATTTAAACAAAGCCATGTTCGAAGGTTGTAAGGTAGCTCTATCATCCCCAACTAAGCAAGCCAAAGAACACAGTGTACTTAAAGCAATAATAAAAGAAAGAATACATTTTGAAAATGTGCTTCTTGTCACTGCATACATCAGATCTGATGGAAAAAATCCCTGATAATCTCTTTCTCTTCTCTCTAGTTTGTTTTGTCCTCAGGAGAACACAGAGGAGGCTTTACTCCTGTTGTTAATCAGCGAGTCCATGGTGAGTAGCAGTAAAACTTGCGTGACCCTCTGAATATGTAAATGAAGCCTGCATGGTCTGACACTGCAGGTTTTACCTTATAAAAGGCCCATTATTATGGTACTGAAAGCAGAGCTGAAAAATCCGAGATGCCTTTAGCTCGAGCACAGCAGAAAGTCCCATTGGGTCTCTTGCTCATGTGGCTTTTTCTTCAGATTTCTTTAAACTGACTGTTCAACATTACAGGGTTTGAGTTCAGCCTTAATGAGTTTGTAGTCTGGCACAGTGCGATCAAATGGGGCTTTTTCCCTCCTAGAAATAAGATTTTAATACCGCAAAGTAGCTGCGTAATGTTACAGAACATTCTATTTCAAATAAATGAACTTCCTGTTAATTAAAAAATCCAAAAGAATGTTTAATTGTTTAAATCAGCATGTTTTCTGAAGGATTATGAGTATTACACTGGAGAATAGTGTCTCGCTGTTGAAGATTCAGCTTTGCAATGCCAGGAATAAATTACTTTAGAATTTGTATCCAAATGTAAAAACAGATACATTTTTTTCCACACATAAAAATATCTGCCTACCCCAAATGTTGAACAGTAGCGCGATGCAGGAAATGTCTTTATTCATTTCAACATTTTTCATAGGCTAACAGAGACGCTGTTTTGAGTCGAATCCCCGAACACAATAATGACAGAATAATCAGCCTCCAGAGTGCCTCGCTGGTGTACGACCTGCTGACCATCGCACTGGGCCGCCGGGGACAGTATGAGATGCTCTCAGAGGTGAGATTCTGTTCAGAAATCCTCCCTCTGTGAACCTCCTGGTGTAGTTGCTGTAGTAACAAGACCACATCTGTGCTGTACACTACCCTCTTTTTGTGTGAATGTGTGTGTCTGGGACTTGTCTGGAAGTTCTTAACAGACTGTATGTCAGTTTGTGTGCATGTAACAAGCCTCTATTACTAGCTATAAAGTTATGTTTTGGAATTAGCAACAGTGGCTTGAGATTGCATTGATGAACTCTGGTCTGTCAATTATTCAATTTTATCATAGCATAATATAACAACATAACATAACATACTGTAACATAACAGAACAGAACATAACGTAACAAGCCTCTATTACTAGCTTTAAAGTTATGTTTTGGAATAAGCAACAGTGGCTTGAGATTGCATAGATGAACTCTGGTTTGTCAATTATATAATTTATCATAGCATAACATACATATAACATACTGTAACATAACAGAACATAACGTACAGAAGTAAGAAACATCTATAAAATGGCCAACCGGTGAGATCAGATTTTTTCACTCGTTGTAGGATTGGGTGCTCCAGGATGACACACACGTTTTTAATTCTTGGAGAGGATACTCCCACATATTTGTAAAAGCACTTCAACTATGAACAATGTTCGGTCACACTTTACAATAAGATTCATTAGTTAATTAATGTTAATTAATGCGTTTACTAAAATGAACAAACGATGAACAATACATCTATTACAGTATTTGTTCATGTTAGTTAACATTAGTTAATGAGAATAAGGTTGTTCATTGTTAGTTCATGTTAACTCACGGTGCATTAACTAATGTTAACAAGCATGGATTTGGATGTTAATAATGCATTAGTAAATGCTCAATTATGATTAATAAATGCTGTACAAGTATTGTGCATGGTTGGTTCATGTTAGTAAATGCATTAACTAATGAACCTTATTGTAAAGTTATTTTGGAATGTTTTGGTTTTACCTGTGAGGAAATTATTTTATTAAGTTAATTCAAGCAATTTTTATTTATTTATTTATTCATTCATTCATTTATTTATTTATTTATTTATTTATTTATTTATTTATTTATTTATTTATTTATTTATTTATTCAGTTTCATTCATTCATTCATTTATTCATTTATTTATTTATTTATTTATTTATTTATTTATTTATTTATTCAGTTTCATTCATTTATTTATTTATTTATTTATTTTTAACAACGTTAATCCAAATTCAGTTTTAGAGTTTTTAGCAAAAATAAATTCTAAAACCACAATGTAATCAATGTCTCCAGTATACTGTGCTTTTTCTTGCCATGAAATAGAAGGTCACAGAAGCTGGCATGGTGTCAGGGTTCATATGGATGAAAAAAATAGGAATTTCGTCATCTTCCACTTGATCAAGAACTCAAACGACAGTGACTAAATTTGTTATGTTATTGATATTATTAGACTTTTTAGTTTCATGGCATTTAATATTATAATTAATGCATATAATTATTATAATTAATAATTAATATTTATAAATTAATAAAAAAAAATCACAGTTGATTTTTAATTAAAATATATCAGCCACTTGGACCAAAAATGTTTAGAACAGACCGTTCTGTTCTTTTTAACAGAATCAAATTTATAAATGACCTTTTTTTCCACATTGTTCGCATGATCACAAATATTTTTTGTTAGTTTTTTTATTGCCAAAAAAACTGATAATACAGTTTTTGTGTGAAAATATGACCTAATATTTTATATTTGATGGATGGATGGATGGATGAATACATAGATGAATAGATGAAATTAGAACTAACCCAGTTTCAAAAGTAGAGCAGAAGCATATTTGTCGTAATTAAACCGCTTTTTTATCAACCTTCCACTTAAAGTTTTCTTTTAGCCACAAATAAGTTCCCGTGTTTGTTTTATAAAAGTGTGGCCTATATAAGACTAAACAGACCAACGAGAACAGCATTTGTGTGTGTATGTGTGTGGTTTGTACTTTGTAGTGTGATGTTTTCATTAGCGTACCTGAACAGATTTTTCTCTGTCATCTCCATCTGTTGATCACGCGGCTGTTGCTAATGTTGGACTCAGCATAACTTTTGCTGTGTCTCTTATATTCAAGGATTTTCTGGTTGTGCAATTACCGGGCCCCAGGAGTCTGCCATATTTTTTTTGTGTGTGTGCGTGCGTGTGTGTGTCTGTCCTCTGCAGGGTCGTGAGTTTGAGTTGCTGTTTGTTATATAGATCTAATTGCTCAATGAATTGCTCTGTGCTAAGCTGCTAGTGTGATTAACTATAAAACCTCAGAGACGTGCAGAAAGCCTGTGGCACTGTGGGTAATCTGCAGCAGGAGACATGGCCTGGTTCTGTGTTTGACCTTTGTTTGTGTATTTGTTGATGGTCATAATTGTTCTCAAATCCTATCTGAGGTCATCCTAATGTCTCCTCTTTACAGTGTCTTGAAAGAGCCATGAAGTTTGCCTTTGAGGAGTTTCATCTTTGGTTCCAGCTAGCGCTCTCCCTGATGGCTGCTGGGAAGGTTAGTTTTCCTTTTTTTGTATCCTGTGTGTGAAAAGAGTTCCTTTGCCCATGAAAGTTTCAGGCAGCTAAGACGTTCTCTGAATCTGCAGTTTGTAGTTAGTTTTATTCTGGAAACTACAGATGACAGTTCTTCCAAATTAAAAATCATTTTTTAAATAGTTTTCTTGGCATAATATAAAATTTTCAGAAGTGTTTCTTTTAATATTTGGACAACAAAATGCAGATGTTTTACATGCCTGTCAACCCTCCAGTTTTTGCCAGGATTCCCCCGTATTTTACTATTCTACCATCCCGTTTAAGTATTTTATTTTATTTATTATATTGGTTTGAAAGCACGTTGAAATTATTGCTAAAACAGCCGCGTTCACTTCATTTCCATTAAAGCTATACATCGACCATCGCCCTTCCTATGCAACCTCTGAATCAGTCAAATCATGTATCAGTGCTGACTGACTGACGTGCTCTTAAGACACTTTGTGATTGGGGTGTGTTTTTAAAAAGACAAATACACTTAATAATAAGCTATGTAAACATGTCCGTCCTGGCATGTTTTAGTTTAAACTCAAATAACTTTGTCTTTAATGAGCATAAACAGTTACGAAATTAAGCGAATGCTTTCATTATATATCTGTGGATTGGACCGCTGTTATCAAACAAAACAGTGGATCAAAATGAGAGATTCGCTGCTCTTCGCTAAATAACTATAGTAACTTTAATAAATACTTCAATACCATGAATAAAAATTAAAATGATTAATTAGTGAATTAATTGATTATGTATAGGCCATTGATTTTAATAGGCTATAATAGACCTTTTATTTCATTGTCAATTAAAGCGTATGCATATTTATTTTTACATCCCAATGTTGACAGGTATGATGGTTTAGCTTCAGCTATTCTGACCAGTTTTCATTTTCATAAAAACAAACTAAATGCTCTAAATTATAATTCCATTATAATATATTATTTATAAATTATGCAAATTTAGAAGAAATGTTCTCAGAGCTTTCTAGAATAAACAAATATTTACAGTTTCCACATGTCATGGATTTTTAGAAATGGCAAGGAATTTAAAATGGGTCTATTCCAGACATTGAAAGTCAAGGATTTTTGTATTTTTTTTGTCCAAGTTATGATGATATTTATTAGTCCATTACATTTCTACCTTCCATTTATCAAAATGTATTATTATTGTGTCCAACAATTACTTTTCTCGAACTTTCTCATAATGTACAACCATATTTGCAGCGTTTCTTGTGTTGTTTTGCTGTGAAAAAAAAAAAACTCTAGAATCATTGGTCTCTGTGATTTATGTAAAGGGAGCACTGAGAGAAACAAAGCAAGACAGTGTTTACCTATTAACCATATATAGCCTACTCCATTATATTTGATACATGACTCTAAATGATAAAAAACTCTTAAAATCTTTTCAACTGCAGCTTTAAAAAATCATGTTAAAATTACAAATTTTAGTGATCTATTCAGCAATGATAGCCTTGTTCAAATGGGCTTCGACTGAATATGCGTTGCAGTGGTCACATAACACATTTAAAGCGAGTCACATACTGCCATGCCTTCTCTATGACAACTTGAGGTATCACATACCGGATGAGCACTTTCTAAATGCAGATATAATATTACTTATTATAAAACAATGTAGAATTTAAACACCGTCTTTAAATTCAGCAATCACAGAATTGTGAAATTCAGGTTTTTAGTCATTAAAAGTCAGGGAATTTGACATTTCGTTTACAGTTAGAACCCTGAACATTTAACCCAAACACACACCTAGTCTCTTGCATGTGATCATCCGTATCACCTGTAAATGACTATTAATCAAATGCCTGTGTTTGTGTGTGTATATAGTCGGCTCGAGCAGTGAAGGTGCTGAAGGAGTGCATTAGACTGAAGCCAGATGATCCCACCATTCCTCTGCTGGCCGTCAAGCTGTGTATTGGAAACCTGCACTGGGTAATGAAAGAGGAATCATGGGAAATATGCACAGGATCAACTGGAGAGCTGACACTGACCTGTTTACGACTCTGAAAATCCATTACTGTTAGACTGTCCACGAACAGTGAGGAGGTGATGACATGGGGTGTGTATTTGTGTGTTTTAGCTGGAAGAAGGTGAGCGCTTCGCTAAAATAGTGATTGATATGGGTGAGAAGGCGGCTGAATTCAGGGCTAAAGGCTATCTCGCTATTGGTCTCGTCTACAGCCTGAAAGCCACAGATGGTAAGTATACCTGCAGTAGGACACGCTGAATA
>CAIGQQ010018982.1:0-12660 GCA_903798035.1 Danio albolineatus | reverse complement strand
TTCGTCATGCCACTACAACCACAATAGTTTCAATGAATTTCAACAAATATGTACTACTGTACTATAGTCTTGTGAGTTGTAAACAAATACCCGGATAAAAATACCTGAGATACCTGATTACATTCTACAATGAAAAGTGCCAATAATTATCACATAAACAAAGTCCAACAGCATATTATACATGCATGAAAAAATCCTGGTTTCAACATCCTGGTTTCAATAATTCTAGAGACAAAATGAACTGTAGTATTCAGTGAGCAAAAGGAAAGCATTGCAAAACAGAATGCACACGTACTTCCAGAAGCTGCACAGCATAAAAACAAGACAACAGCTTCACTTTGAAAATAATTATATCACAATTACAAATGCAGCTGCACAGATGAGTCACATTAATTACTTTAGGTTCATTTGCAAATTAGCAGTATGCATCAGCTATTAAAAAAGTGTGACAATTAGCACTTAAGTTTTTAAAGCTTCATTAGGCATTAACAAACTTCTAAAGAGGAAAAACAATATGTTCCTGAGATGCCAGTTATTTCTCTGATAAAGAGCGGTTTCATAAATAACGCCATAGCATTCCAGCCAAATCTTTTTTTTATTTGTATAGAGCTTTCGTAATACTTATTGTTTGAAAGCGGCTTTATAGAAAATCATCCCTTAATGCCTTTAGTAAGGAAGCCAAACAGCAGTGGTGAAAGCCACATGGTGGCTTTCCAAAGCTCATCAATACACACACACTGACACTTCACAGGCGGTTGCTAAGAGCCACGAAAGTACAGCCTTAGAAATGACCACAGAAACAAATAAGCTCCTCTGTGACCCAATCACCACTAAAACTGTACACCCAGCTTCATGAAACTGACATTTATGGCAGAGCTGCCATTCACAAATCATTTGTATCCATGGCAACATACAAAGACACTAGATGTGCTATAAGAAGCTCATGACATGAAATGTGATGGAGTCACGCGTCATTTTCAGCCTATTTGTTACATCTAGATAGGTTTTGGTTTGATTATAAACAAAAAAATGGTAAAAGGAGGTATGTTGGATAGGTCATGGCACATTTAGTTCAATAAAGAGCATCCCCTCTGCATGTTAAAGGTGCAGTAGGTGAGCTGCCAAAATGCTAACCGGTCATCAAAATTTCTTTGAAAAACAGTCCCTCCCCTGCTGTCCAAAGCCACGCTTCCTGACACACAAATGCGCACGGTAAAGATGACAGCAGACAACCCACTAGTTCATGTCATTCCTCAGCTAGAAATGTAGTTAGTTGTTGGCCGGCTTGCAGGAATTACCAATGGCTGTAAGGGAAGTATGGCGACACGGTGGCGCAGTAGGTAGTGCTGTTGCCTCACAGCAAGAAGGTTGTTGGTTCGAGCCTCAGCTGGGTCAGCTGACATTTCTGTGTGGAGTTTGCATGTTATCCCGGCCTTCGCGTGGGTTTTCTCCGGGTGCTCCGGTTGTCCCCACAGTCCAAAGATATGCGGTACAGGTGAATTGGGTAAGCTAAATTGTCTGTAGTGTACTGTTTGTGTGTGAATGAGAATGTATGGATGTTTCCCAGTGATGGGTTGCAGCTGGAAGGGGATCCATAATTATCACATCAGTCATTCCACTGTGGCGACCCCGAATTAATAAAGGGACTAAGCCGAAAAGAAAATGAATGAATGAATGAATAAATGTTAGGGAATTACACATATTACTAAGCCATACTAACATGCTATTTCAGACTGAATATTTAAAGTAGCATGGTAAACAATATAGGGAGCATGTCATAGGTTTTCATTGTACAAAAATGAACCAATGTGATAGGAATTTAAAACCACTTCACTTCAGTTAAGCAGGCTAGGCAGAATAGCGTTATTTACTTATGTTTAGTTGTTAACCAAAATAAAAAAAATCTACGTTAGAGGGATTCAAAGATAGCATTAGCTCTAATGTAAAAGATCTGAGTGTTATATTAGACAGCAACTTAGCTTTTGACAAATCATATCTCCCATGACACAAAATCAGCTTTCTTTCTTCTGAGAAATATCGTTAAGTTTATGCTTTTATGACCTCCAGGCTGGATTACTGTAATGTTTTGTTCGCTGGTTGCATAGCATCCTCTGTGAATAAACTTCAGCTAGCTCAAAATGCAGCTGCCAGAGCTCTTAACAGGTCTAGAATATATGATCATATCGCCCCAATTTTATCCTCCTTACACTGGCTGCCTGTTAAGTTCTATTTTGATTATAAAATATTGCTTTTTACATACAGTATAAAGCCTTAAATAATCTAGCTCCTTTTTATCTAACAACCTTCTGTATCGCTACAATCCAACCCGTTCCTTAAGATCTCAAAATTCAGGACTTCTGGTAGTACCTTCTCATTTATGGCTCCTAAACTCTGGAATAGCCTTCCTGATAATGTCTGAGGCTCAGACACACTCTTTCAGTTCAAAACTAGATTAAAGACCTATCTTTTTTGTTAAGTATACACACAATGCATGACATAACAATATGAAGCATGAGTGTGCTCCATGCAGGTGAGCGGGCTTGACAAACCACCTGTAGGACACACCCCTCCTGTCTTAATGCACCAGACATCTTGTTAGAAACACTCATATGTTCTACATGTTTGTTTCTATAACTATCATTTTCATTTATAGCACTTCATTTCTGCATGTCGTTCATATACACTATGAACAGCAGCTACGCTAATTATTCTTTTTGTTCTCTATTTCTTCCTGGGGATACTCATCCCGGGGCCCCTAGAGACTATGCAGTGCCATTTATGTGATACAAAGACTTATGAAGAAATGATGCCAAGATATCCATAATCCTGGACCAGGCCGTCTCCTGAGCTGATGCTGAGGTGGTCATGGAGGAGCAGAATGCATAAGACTGATTCCTGGAAGACCACAGTGACAGACGAGTCTCTGCTTTGATCCTGTGGGCCAGCCTGATCACCCGCCAGTGACCTACTCATACCTGCAGCTCTCCACGATGGACGTCCAGCGTTCCCCAGCACCTAGACTGCAGCTTGTTTGGCCAGAGGAGAAATTGTCAAGTTTCCTTCACTTTTGTCCATTGAAGTCGTGAAGTTTGTTCCTTGCCACTGTAAAAAGTCCCTTATGAAACTGAAAATAGTCACATCAATCTTTCACCAGAAGATTTCAGTGACTGAACAACAATTCTGTACATATAACCCATTCATAAAACAACACAATCTACATCAGCTTTGTGTGACTAAAATAGTTTACATTTACAAAATAGAACATTACCTGACTAAAAGAAATACTTCATCCATGGTGTCATCCCTCCTCCAGCATGCAAAAGTACAATATTGATTCAGGATTTTAAAAAGTTTTGATTCAGCATCTGATTTTACCACAACTTTGATTGTCTCTTCTGCATATGAACACGTGGCGTCTATGCACATGTACAAGCACTAATGGCGGATCTGCGTGAAGAGATGTGCAGTGGGTACAAATCTACATTTGCTGATCTACATTTTTTTGGGTTTTCTGCCTTAACCAGAATATAAAAATACATATAAATACATTTAGATCATTTACTTTAATCATAACTATTGGAATGTGAAGAGACAACAAAAATGCTTTTGAAGACAATCACCTACTGCACCTTTAAATTAAATAAATGAAACACAATTTTCAACAATTTGGCAAATATTTTCCTTGATTGTTCACAAATAAAAGTGGAAACAGTACAGCACCCATTGTTAATAATCCATGAGAAAGTAAATGTAACAAAATCACTTTTCCTCTAACACTACATTGGACTTCAGTCAATGCACGCATTTAAACATGATATCTTTAATGGTTTGTTATCAACATTGCACATTGTGTTTTATAACAATAATAATAATGACGTTTAAATTCAACATTAATTTTATTTTAGTTAAAATAATCAACACTTGAATAAACTATGTGCAAACTGCACATAAGAAAGCTTTTGTAATTAAGTGAAATAAAATTAACATACAGATTAAAGCACAACTCACACTGTGTGATTTTTAATATTCCTTTACGGTTGTAGCTTGTCATACTGTATGTGCATAATCCCTGTGTCACATCGCAAGACCTCAGTTGTCATAATGTCCGACCGAATGACAGTTAAGACATGCCAAACAGACACAAGCAGGACTCCTATTGGTTCTTGTTTTAATGCTTGTTGTAGAAGAGTCACACTGCAGTCTCTGAGATTTTCTTTGATCACAAAGGTCATTAATGTGTAAACAGGTCAACCCGGTGATCAAACACCAAAGATTTTAGCCTAGGATTGCAGACAACCAAACTGTGACCAAAACTGCTAGGTCTCAAGTCAGCTCGGACAAATCACAAGTTTGAATGCTTGTGAAATGCTTCTGAAAGTTGTTATAATGAGTGGGAAACTTGAAATCGGTCACACTTTTGCGGTCCGTGTGTTGAGTTTAAGTTAGGTTGCATCTACTGTACATGGATGCATCATCTCTCAGGACCTGAAGTGGGACACTCACATTGACTCCATTGTCAAAAAAGCTCAACAAAGGCTGTACTTTCTTCGTCAGCTGAGAAAGTTCAACCTCCCAAAGGAGCTTCTGAAACAGTTCTACATCTCCATCATTGAATAGTCATCTGCACTTCAATAACTGTCTGGTTTAGCTCAGCTACCAAATCTGACCTTCGAAGACTACGTCGAATAGTTTGGACTGCTGAGCGAATCATTGGTACAACCCTCCCTACTCTCCAAGAACTGTACTTATGCAGAGCGAGCAGAAGGGCTGCCAAAATCACTCTGAACCCCTCACACCCAGCACACTGCCTCTTTGAACTGTTACCTTCTGGTCGACGCTACAGAGCACTGCGCACCAGAACAGCCCGACACAGAAACAGTTTCTTCCCTCAGGCAATCCATCTCATGAACACTTGATGATAATAATCGTGGAACCAACATCACTACTTGCAATACACTTTTTACACACACATACACTTATTTAACAACACATTTTACATGCCACTTTGCACATAACAAATACACTTTTTACACACACATACACTTATTTAACAACACACTTTACATGCCAATTTGCACATAACAGCTGCACATATAACGTTGTATATAGTAATACGCCTGTACATACACTTGTCAATTTGTATATTTGCATTTAACACTTACTTCTATTTGTTGAAGATATTTATCATCTGTTTTTTGTCCTGTCTCTGTAATTCTGTTGCACTTTAGAAGCTCTGTCACAAAAACAAATTCCTCGTATGTGTGAACATACCTGGCAATAAAGCTCTTTCTGATTCTGACGCCAACTAATTCTCATTAGATTATAAGTAGACTGTTAGGTTGGGATTGGAGTTAGGGTTAGTGTAAATTTGACATGAACTTGTAAAGTTTCTTATAGTCAGTTAAATGTCTGTTGAAGGACTGTTAGTATCAACAGATATTAAGCAGACAGTCTACTAATACTCAAATGGACCATCAAAATAAAGTGTTACCTCGAAATTTTCTTTGAACCCAGAGTATCTTGACATTCTCAACAGCAGTGAACAAGAGAAACGGTGAATTATCCAGTTTGAAGTATTTTCCATTGATTTACAATAACTTTACTATAGTAAAGGTAGCATCAGTACTACAGTAGCATATGTAACTGAACCCAGGTTTTGTGGCAGGTCTGACAGACATATATTTTTTCTTATATTCTTAATCTAAACATGTATTCGATGTTTGTGTTATTAGATGTGTGTCAGTGAGAAACATGGCAGAATCACTTATCTATAATACGGAGTTATATATACCATACCTTACAAATCAGTGGATGGATATTATGGATGCAAATTCATCTGTTGTGGTTGTCAGTAACAAAACACAATTGATGCAAATTCTTTGCTCTTCATTTAGTTTAAGAAGAATTAACAAATGCTTCTGTATGTTTTTTTTTTTTTTGGTTTTGTTTTTTTGTTTTTTTGCAATTAATGCCATGTTGTGACTTGAACACACCTGACTACATTATTATAACTTATCAGCCATAAGTAGCTCATAGTAGTAACATCCCAGGAGGACTTGAAAGCAGCATTACACACTTGGTGCATCTCAATCAGCATCCTTGTTCAGTAGTCAGTGCACTGATCAGGTAACCAGCCATTTTAAGGTCTGTCTCAATCTCAAAATTCTTCCAGTGTACTGAAATGTTCGTGCCCTGATAGGTGCGTGGTAAAAATCACGTAAAATCACAGAGCAAGGTCAGAACATGCTGAGGTTCACACTTCGCAGAATTCTCTTTTGGAAGGGTCAATAACTACGGATCTCCAAACTTCATGCGGTCCTAAGATTAGCTCAAGTACAGTGTGCAGAGAGCTTCGAAGATTGGGTTTCCATGGCTGAGCACACTCCCAAAAACCTTGTGGAAAGCCTTCCCAAAAGAGTTAAAGCTGTATCAGCTGCAGAGGGTGTGAAACTCCATATTAATCTCTACAGATTCAGATTGGGATGCCATTAAAGTTCATATGCACGTAAAAGCAAATGTCAACAAAACATGTGGCAATACAGTGTATATCACATATATTTAGAAAGATGTTCTTTATCTCCTATTAGTTCAGTGAACTAAGGACTTGCCTGAGGTAAATGTAATGTTTCATGACATTTTTTACGAACTGTTTTATTTATGTCATTCTGTGGTTACTGGGCAGTTAAATGAAAAGTGAGATGTACATCCATGTTTATTATATTACATTTCTTGATAAAATGGACAGACTTTAACAGACAAAGTCTTATCTCAAAGCTTCTTGCAATCAATAGACTTTCTTTCTTTTCGGCTTAGTCCCTTTATTATTCTGGGGTCGCCACAATGAACCGCCAATTTATCCAGCATTTGTTTTACGCAGCGGATGCCCTTCCAGCCGCAACCCATCTCTGGGAAACATCCACACACACTCATTCACACTTATACGCTACGGACAATTTAGCTTACCCAATTCACCTATACCGCATGTCTTTGGACTTGTGGGGGAAACCCACGCAACCACGGGGGAGAACATGCAAACTCCACACAGAAATGCCAACTGACCCAGCCGAGGCTCGAACCAGCGACCTTCTTGCTGTAAGGCGAACGTGCTACTCACTACGCCACCGTGGCGCCCATTAATAGACTAAAGCTGGTAAAATTGATTTTATGTGTTAAATGAAATTTCGTACACTAAAACAATGATCTTAGGAATTCTGAATTAATATCAGTGCATTAATATGGAGATATATAAAATAAGAGATTTGAATTAGGTTTCATGTGTGCAGTAGCTGTAACAACTAATAAACATTTGTATTAGTTTAAGTACCAAAGCAATTATTCATTCATTCATTTTCTTGTCGGCTTAGTCCCTTTATTAATCTGGGGTCGCCACAGCAGAATGAACCGCTAACTTATCCAGCATTCGTTTTAGGCAGCGGATGCCCTTCCAGCTGCAACCCATCTCTGGGAAACATCCATACATTCTCATTCACACAAATACACTACAGACAATTTAGCCTACCCAATTAACCTGTACCGCATGTCTTTGGAATGTGGGGTAAACCGGAGCACCCAGAGGATAACCCACACAACCACGGGGAGAACATGCAAACTCCACACAGAAATGTCAACTGACCCAGCCGAGGCTCGAACCAGCGACCTTCTTGCTGTGAGGCGAACGTGCTACTCACTACGCCACCGTGGCACCCACACCAAAGCAATTAATTTATTGTAATTTATTTTAATAGTTTGTTTTTGTTTTTATTATTTTGTTTGTTTGTTTTAGTTTGAAGCAATATAGCTTACAGTATATACTGTAGCTGAGATAATTATCTGTCATGTCTAACATATACAGTATTTTTAAACTCAGTCTGTGCACTGTTGTCATGGGCAACAAACTTGTCAGACTGACTTGGCTTGTCTATTAATTTAATTTATTAACTACATTTGCAAAATTAGATCTGCAAGAAACACATTAAGATGAATGATTGTGCAGGTGTCTGTAGTCTCTAATGGCTTTTATTCACAAGTTTCTTCTTAAAGCCTCTTTTATTAAATTGGTTGGCATAAAATGATTGTTTTGGATTTGTGGATTTATCTGCAAACCGCTATGGAACAATTAGCTATGTTTTCTATATAAAAATACAAAACTACAGTATTTGTATTTATTCTTCATGTATCCAGACTATTATTATGATATTGAAGGTAAAAGTGTTTCATTTTAATAACTTCTTGACATGTTTGTCATGTTTTGATTGTCTGGTTTCTACAGCTTTCCGTCAGGAGCCAAAAAAATAAATAAAAACCCGCCTTAAATTTTTTTTAAAAAATTTATCTTAATATTTTTTTTAGGGTAATAGACATTTTACATTTATTGTGAAAATTATGGATCCCCTTTCAGCTGCAACCCATCACTGGGAAACACCCATACACTCTTGCATTCACACACATACACTACGGACAATTTAGCTGAACCAATACACCTATAGCGCATGTCCTTGGATCTGTAGGGAAAACGGGAGCACCCAGAGGAAACCCACGAGAACACAGGAAGAACATGCAAACTCCACACAGAAATGCCAACTGACCCAGCCGAGGCTCTAACTTTTTTTTTTCTGAAGACCAATTTAAAAGATTGCAACACAGAAACAGAAACTTTTCTGACTCCTCAGCCGGTTGACTTTAATATATTGTTAGATATATACTTTGTTTTCCTGTGTACATTGTTACTTCCAGCATATTATTGATTTTTAACACTTGGTATGTATGAGTAATTTGAAAACACTAAACTATTTTTCGTTCTGGGGCTCTTGACTGCTTGGGGCTCTAAGTTATGCCTTGTTAAGTTGAGGGTAATCACATATTGATCACTGGCTATGTAGCATTTCATTAAAATTGCACTTGACACTGCTATTAACCCTGGATCCCTCAACAATCTGTGTAAATAGGCTGGTGTAGTGCTGTACTTCTGTTGAGTGGCATTGTGCCCTGCACAATACAGTATTTGGTTTGTTTTTGTTTATCTAGGTGAATTGTTGCCCTGCTGCACTGCATGGTAAGAAATTAAACGAGATTGGATAATAGAGTATTTATGCTTAAGGGGCAATGCAGCAAATAAGAAAATGTGTAATCATGTCACTTCATTGCATGCCGGATTCATATTTATATGTGGATGAGGGAATACAATGTAATCTAATCTAATGTTATTGAATTTGGATTTTGTAAACTATAGCGACAGATGCCCAATGTTACAACTTGCATAAAACAAGCCCAGATTATTTACATTCCACATAAAATGTTCAAGGTTTTAATATGGTATCTTGTAGCTTTATATTCATGTTTAGTATCCTTTTAAATGTCTCTGTGTCATTGGTAAAGTGGTCTTAATGTCACTGTAATATTTCATTTGTATAAGTTGATTTGTTTTTTGACTTTGATCAAATCTTTGCCAGATGCTCCACCCTCCAGAGATGATTAACACCTCAAATTCACCAGGCGAGGGTCACTGTGATGCTTCTATTGTCTTGAATTTATGGCTGTTTGTTCTGAGTTGAGTATATAAGGTAAAGATGTGGTATGGGTCATTGGGATCTTGTAGCCAAGCCAAGACACCCCGTTGCAGCATGTGAGTCTTTGAGATTTATTTGCTGCAACGTAGCTTCTCTGGTCAGGTATGCATCAATAACTCTTTGATTTATCTTTGAGTAATGGATGTTGTGTTTTTAATGTATCATCTCTGAATTGACTTTCTGATTGTTTTATTATGTAATTGGAATAATACAATGTTACCTGACAAATAAAATGTTAAGTCTTGATTCATTCTGAATTCTCCTGAAATCTTTTTATATCCAGTAGATTAAGTGGAGTCTGCGCTACCTTTATGTTGCGGCATAGTTATTTGATTTGAATACTTATTTGATTATTTGATTTTAATACTCCTTGATCATTGTTTTACTGCTTTTATTTGTTAAATGTTTTTCTTATATTCTGCTTTTTTCTCTGTCTTTAGTACTCCTGTGTACAGCACTTTGGTCAACCTCTGTTGTTTTTAAATGTGCTTTATAAATAAATATTGTATTGTATTGTATTGTATTTAAGACACATTTGATTGTATGGAGCCGTTTGGGCACAACAGCATGAAGATCTTTTAATCATCTAATTGCTGAAATTAGCAAGTTGCACGGGTTTGGCTAAGTGGGCTATTCTTTTAGTATGAGTGAGCAGTTGGCAACCAGTCTATTTGAATATTAGTTAATCCTGCACCCTCTGACTAACTTCAGAGTGTCGACATTCTGTCCGTGAGAAGACACGCAAACCCGGGGCGTGAAACTCTCAGCGGCGTTTGGTCCCTAATGAACGTATAAACTGAAGAGTATGGGAACAGATAGATCAAAACTCTAAATTAAGTCATAAATGATTATTGTTATCTGTTTCCTACGATTGGAAATACAGTCTAAATGTTACGATCACTTAAAATTTGAGTCAGATTAAATTCGGAGCTAAAAAACGAATATAAATAAATTCTTATAAATAATGGATTTCTTTTCAGAACCACTGGAAAGGCTTACATGCATTTAACCTTCGACCATGCTGTTAGTTTCGTCTTTGGGCTAATAGATGGACTTCTACACTAGGGTTGGAAATGGACCTGTAAAAAAAATTCTGGAAAATTGTGGCACTTAAGACACGCTGTTTAGATATCAGTAAACAACTTAACATATTGCATCAATTCTTTCTATGGCACATTTAAATTTACTCTGATCTTCATGCTTTCCAGATCTTAATGTACTGTTTGTTTGTTTGCTTTTGTTTTGTTTTGTTTGTTTTTTTTTACTTCTGGAGCATCGGTGAGTATTTAAACCTTCTGTAATATTCCTGATGTCTGACTGATGTCTTTTGGTCTTTTTTGGGAAAGGCTTTAAATACACAAAAATGCTTAAATAACAAAGAATTTGTGGGACCTGAAGGATTTTTCTGAAGAACAGCGGGCAGTTTAACTGTCTAGAACAAACAAGGGACTCAAAAGAACATAAAATCTTCCTTTGTGTTTCACAGAAGGAAATATAAAATAGCATATCGATCCAGCGCCAATATTGGATATGTATCCACAATAGTCACATGGATGTGCAAAGAGGATGTAAGAGGATGTGCAAAATCAATCATAACCATAATAGAGCAAAAATGTATCATCTGGAGATGTTTTAAGATCTGTTATGTGTAAAAATGACAACTGATTTTAAAGCATTCAGGCACAAGAAACATTTGTTGCTTTAACAATGATTATTTTATACAGTGAAGACTGTAGTGTTATTTTACATTCATTTGGACCTAAATACTGTAAAACACCTCAAAAAAACATACATTTATTTATTTTGAATTTTTGTTCTACATCTATCTATGCTTGTAATCTTTTTTATTGTGCAGATGAACAAAATAACCCTAATCATTCTAAAATACTGCATTACTTGTCCAAATAGAGCCATTCAAGTCATCCAGTGAACCTGTTTTCACATGACAATGTATATCGCAGAAAAACAAAACATTGCAATCATCGGTTTTTCCCCAATATTGTGCAGCCCTAGTATAAATCATCGGACGACACTTATAGAAATCATAAAGCAGGGCCTTGCGATACCGAAACATTGTGAATACATTGTCCTCAGTTGATTTTTCCAACAATGAAACATGAACTATTTACAATTACATTATGTTTCGTCTTGTAACTAATTACCCTAACTTGACCAGATTGGGTTATAAATACTGAGCTGTTTACGTAGGAGGGAGATAAAGTCCTAATGGTGGCAGTAAAAAAGGCAGGCAGAGTGGGCAGAAGAAACAGATGGTTAGTGCTTTGGAGAGTTGGAGAGGAAGGTTGGCATGTCTGAATCTAATGCCATGCAGTAGAGAGAGGAGGCGCGTCAATGATTTAATGAAGTCCTCTCCTCACCTCCTCTAGAGAGCCGCTTTAATCTAAAGCCATCTCTGCACAGCTCTTCTCTGACAGGTGCAGGAAATGCAATCAGCATTACATGCCGCCCCTGAGAGCTCCACTAGAGTAAAGCCATGAATTAAACGCCTTTTCCACTGTTCCCATCTGAGGCCTTTCCCCGTCTCTCAAAATCAACATATATCGCAGAGTGAAGTAAAAGAACATGACACCCAGAATAATTAATTTACTGAAAATGATCACTATGTGAGTGCTTTTCAAGAACAGGACTGCTAGAAAGAGTAAGACGGTCTGCAGACTTGCAGGTGTCATTTGGTGACTTTTATTTTGGCATTCTGAGTAAATATTCATTATTTTGCGTGACGCTGATTGAAACAAAATAAGTAGTGCCATTGTGTGCAATGTATTGCTTGCAATTTATCAATAGATGAGAAGTTTAATAGAAAAAATGATTGCTGGTTGTGTTGCCAAACATTACGAAAGTGTGTTTCATCAGGAATATACGGTGGCCGAAAGCACATGCAATAACAAAAAACACCAGCAAATTAAGAAACGATCTTCATCAATTTGACAGTACACCTGTTGCAATTTCTCAAAATACAGACAACGGAAGAAACGTGCAGCAAATTGGTCAAAACACAAACAACAAAAGAAATGCGCAGAAAATTGGTCAAAACACTTGCAAACATCCACATAACACAACGGAAATGTTTCAA
>CAIGQQ010018976.1:0-11194 GCA_903798035.1 Danio albolineatus | reverse complement strand
TATTATTATTATTATTATTATTATTATTATTATTATTATTATTATTAACTAATAAATCATAATTTTGTATTCTAAAAATACAAATTTTGTTTATCTATCAAAATATTATTATTAAAAGAAGTATTGTTGATGTTGCTGCTGTTGTTGTTTTTGTTGTTGTTGTTAACCAAATAATCATTTAAGAAATTGTTCGATGATTTAATTAAAATGTCATTAATTTATTTGTTTGTTTGTTTGTTTGTTTGTTTGTTTGTTTGTTTGTTCGTTTGTTTGAGTGTAATTAATAGTTGTTTTATTAATATTATAATTGTTGTTGCGGTTGTTGTTGTCGTTGTCATCGTCTGCACCATCGTCTTTGTCGCCAAAATTATTATTATTATTATTATTATTATTATTATTATTATTATTATAAACTAATGAGTAATAATTTTGTATTATAAAAAATAATTGTATTCATCAAAATATTATTATTAATAATAGTATCGTTGTTGTTGTTGTCGCTTATCCATAATCATTTGGGATATTATCGATGCTTGTTATTTGATTTAGTTTAAATTTAATTCTTTAATTAATTTGTTAGAGTGTAGAGTGTAGTTTTTTGTGATTATTCTATTTGTTGTTGCTGCTGTTGTAGTTGTTGTCATTGTCATTGTCTGCATCATCTGCTTTTCTTGCCATAATCATCATCATTATCATCATCCTCATTTTATTATTATTATTATTAATAATAATAATAATAATAATAATAATAATAATAATAATAATAATAATAATAATAATAATAATAATAGTTGTAGTGTTATTAAAGTATTGTACTTTTTGCAGTATCTGCATTTAAGTGGACTTCCAGTGTACAACACGAGCTAAGCTTAGGTTTAAGAGAAGGTTTGATGTTAGTACCTAGCAATTATGCAATTATTGTAATTACCATAATAGGTATGTTGCATGCACATGTGGGACATGACTAATAAACATTATTATGTTATTATATTATTAATATCTTAGTCATAAAGACTTAGTTATCCCTTTCCTGTATTTTCAAAGCAATAATTAGTCGTTACTTTAATTTACATGAGTCACAGGAGATTTCAAAACCCCAGTGCCAGCAATAGCCATTGACACAAGTGTGTATGCGGACAGACTCTGCTCTTTGCTTTCTCTGTGTATTTTAGACTTACACTGCAAACACGGTCTCCTTGACTGAAAATGGGGCAGCGGGAGCTTTTCTCTTGGCAGACTGACATCTTGCTTTCCTTCTGCTCTATGTCTGTAATAAATGACAGTTGGTCTTTCCTTTGCCTATTGACAGTGTGCCAGATCATGTCCAAGGGGGTGGTGGCGGTCCTCGGCCCCTCTGCCAGCCCGGCATCCAACTCCATCATCAGTAATATCTGCGGAGAGAAAGAGGTGAGTCCTGCCGTCCAAAGCCCACTTCATATTACCAAATAATCATTCATATCATTACTGTAATGACTGTTGTGGTCAGCGACTGATCCCCGACCACAGCTGACCAACGCTGAACGATTACAATCCGCAGCTGTAATTAATAAATATGTGATTGATCATTGACACATCTTGCTCTGTAATCCCACTGTTCTCCAGT
Organism: Danio albolineatus; assembly: GCA_903798035.1. Classification (NCBI taxonomy): domain Eukaryota; kingdom Metazoa; phylum Chordata; class Actinopteri; order Cypriniformes; family Danionidae; genus Danio; species Danio albolineatus. Next base: position 9,591 of record CAIGQQ010018976.1, on the reverse strand, counting down.
CAAAACTTCCAGCAGAAAATAAAGTGTTTGTTCTGCCACTGACGCTGCACACAAACAGACTGAGTAAAGCGCTGAGGGAAGAATTAAATAACATGGATTAACAGAGAGTTTGTATTGATTAATTGTCATCGTGACACAGACTGAATTGTTTGGAGCAGTTTCTCGCTCTGTCAGACAGTAAGAGGAAACTGAGGACAAAACGAGAGCTGGATGAAGTGGAGTATTTGTCTTCGGTCAGTTGAAGCTGAGCTGCAATTTCATCTTAAAGATACAGTTCACCATTAAAGAGTATATAATGTCAATAAAGTACATACTGTAACACCCATTGAAATCTCTCAAATTCTGTGTCTGTGAATTATATTATGCTTGTATATTTTTACTCAAATCCCATCGGTTGAATTACAATTTTGTAAAAACCATAATAAATATACACTTACTGGCCACTTTATTAGGTACACCTGTCCAACTGCTAGTTCACGCAAATGTCTAATCAGCCAATCACATGGCAGCAACTCCGTCAAGATGATCTGCTGCAGTTCAAATCGAGCATCAGAATGGGGAAGAAAGTTGATTTAAGTGACTTTGAATGTGGCATGGTTGTTGGTGGCATGCGGGCTGCTCTGAGTGTTTCTGAAACTGCTGATCTACTGGGATTTTCACGTACAACCATCCCTAGGATTTAAAGAGAATGGTCCGAAAAGAGAAAATATCCAGTAAGTGGCAGTTCTGTGGGTGCAAATGTTTTGTTGATGCCAGAGGTCAGAGAAGAATGGCCACACTGGTTCGAGCTGATAGAAAGGCAACAGTAACTCAAACAGCCACGTGTTGCGATCGAGGTGTACAGAAGAACATTTCTTAACGCACAACATGTCGAACCTTGAGGCGGATGGGCTACAGCAGCAGAAGACCTCACTCGGAGCCATTCCTGTCAGCTAAGAACAGGTAACTGAGGCTCTTCTGATGGCTACTTCCAACAGGATAACGCGCCATGTCATAAAGTGTGAATAATCTCAGACTAGTTTTCTTTAACGCGACAGTGATTTCACTGTGCTCAAATGGCCTCCACAGTCACCAGATCTCAATTCAATAGAGCATCTTTGGGATGTGGTGAAATGGGAGATTTGCATCATGGAAGTGCAGCCAACAAATCTGCAGCAACAGCATGATGCTATCATGTTAATATGAACCAAAATATAGGGAATATTTTCAGTGCCTTGTCGAATCTATGCCACAAAAGAGAAAGGCATTTCTAAGGGTGTACCTAAAAACTGGCCAGTGAGTGTATCACTTGCACCATTTAACAACAACGTATTAAAAGAAATCAACTAAACCAACACTTAAGGCTATTAATAATATTACATAGTATTATGGACTAGAGAATATAATGGAGGTGGAGTTCTAAATGCAGCTTTTATTGATGAATGGTCAGACAGGCAAGGGGGTCAAAACAATGTCAAGGGTAATCCAAAAGAACTAATCTAAAAACAAGGCAAAGATCAGGGCAGGTAGCAAACAATGAAAAATAAGAAACCGTCTAAGACAGGGGTGTTCAGATTCGGTCCTGGATGGTTGATGTCCCTCAGAGTTTATCTCCAACTTTCTTTAACACACCTGGAATTTTTAAGTATATCTAGTAAGAGCTTGATTAGCTGGTTCAGTTGTGTTTGATCAGGGTTAGAACTAAACTCTCCAGGACACTGACTCTCCAGGACAGAGCTTGGACATTGCTGGTCTAAGATCAACACATAAATCAGGCAAGGAACAGAGGGGGGAAACGTTCAGATTGTACTTGAAACATTAACAAGACTTTGCTAGCAGTGATGCCGTGTTCACACTAGAGTTTGTGTATGCGAAATTTTGTCTTACACCATTGCAAAAAAGGTCTGGATTAAATTAAATGATCAGACATCAAAAAAGCGAGTGATTAGTTCATATTTTAGATTAGTTCAACATGTCCAGGATGGTCATGTTTTGATCTTCGATTGGCTTTCACCAAGCTTGAACCTTGCATCACAGCGAACTGCAAAACTTGTTGCACAAGCTTATGTTTCCAGTCTATTGCATTCACGTGTATGAATGGAAGGCTATTGAGCGAAAAGTGCAGTGTGACCGCAGTCAGACTGAGGTGCTTTTATGTTTGTGAAGATTGGCTGCAGTGTGTTGTGTAATCAAAGTCCAGTTCACGTGAATCAGGTGTGATATGCAAAGCATTGTGGTACACGTAGTCTTGTTTAAGTGGCTGCTGTGAGGTTTAGAGTGTTCTCACGTCTAGTGTGTCTGGTGGGAACTTCAACAGGTAAATGTGGCACATAGAGAGGTGCATTAAATTGAGCACTTGCACTATATTTTGGTCACAATTTCAATTTTGACACAACATTTTGTTTTTTGGTGGGTTGACATAAAGACCTCAGAGTCTTTGGACTCCATGATTCTGTCTGTTTTCTTCATTATGGAGATACAATTTGTCTTAATCTTTAATTGTAAATTTGGCTGCACTTTTTTAACAATACATTACTTAAAATATTGAATATACTGTTTAGACAAAGTAACTACGTATGGTTTAGGGTTAGGGTTAGAATAGGTTTAGGGATGGTGTCTAATTATTACCCTGTTTATGGTATAAAATGACAAATACGTAGTATGTACAGTACACATGAAGCAGAGCTGTAAAATAAACTGCTACCTTGTTGAATTACAGCTATGTTTTCTGCATCATGTCTATTATATTTTAATTCATATTTAAAATATGATTTAATAGGTTTACAATAAACAAATATTACATTGTTTTCTGCTTTCTGTCTGTTTTAGGCATCACTGGTATATTTAATTGGTTTCCAACTAACATACAAAGCTGTGACATTGCATCTATATTTTCTACATCATGGAAATTATGTTACATTAGGTTTTATTATGTATCTATTTTAATAGTCTTACAGCCAACATATAACATTGTGACAAGCTGTTTCCCAGTTCTGCACAGTCTCAGCACCGCTGATGTGATATTATATTGCATTATATGTGGCTTTTCTTCCACAGCAGCAGTCAGAGGAATATATTACTCTCACACAGGTAATGAATAATGCAGCTTGAAACAAGTTTACCGTGCATACTCAACTGACTAAGCATCACTCCTTAATGTCTTCATAATTCATAATCAGCGGCAACTCGCCTTCCAAAGTGAGCAACGGGCATAAATATTCATAGTCACATCTTATAAATGACTGCTTGGGTCATAGATGAGGCCTTGTGTAATGAAAGTTTAAACGTTTACATCAGCTATAATACACCTCGCTGAATATTTATAATGCTGACATTTTGTTTGTTTTGAGAAGCCGGCTGTGCTTTTGTCTTGTCCGCGTATGATGCAGTGGGTCTGGTTTTTTTTGGCTGCTTTGGGATGATGAAATGAGGGCTTCACATGCTCTCTGTCCTCTGTCTGTGTGGAAAGGTCACTGCGTTGCTGTTATTGTTGTTTAAAAAATGGTTTGTCCATCTCTAATGGGCTAAAGGGAGGACGAGTCGTTGTGTTTATGATGGTGTTTTGTGTCTGTATGTGAGAGAGAGAGTACAAAATAAGGAGGAGTTGTTTAGATGGCAAGAAGATCTTTGATATGCTAGACTTTTTTCTGCAAGATAAAAAGTGTCTAACATAGGACACTGGATCCTGTCAGAAAATATCCATTCTGCCTGGTATCTGGACAAACATTCCTGAACATTCCTGTTTAGTACCCAAAACTTTCAAATTTGATGAATGCTGATTGCTCAAACAGTTGCGGTAACTCAATGTCTCAACTTTTATGTAACCTAATTACTTGTACTGTGTTTCTAGAACTTCTTCAGCAAGTTTGCGACAAGTCGTGCCTCTTATGAACACTGTTGGTCTCATTTTCTCAGTACTGAATTGTGGCTGGAAAGGCATCCACAGCATAAAATATGCTAGAGTAGTTGGTGGTTCAATCTGAGGTGGCGAATCCCTAACTTTAGGGACTAAGCTGAAGAAAAACGAATGAATTAATATTGGTCTCATCCTAGTCATCAGTGTTGATGTTTAAGAAATAGTTCACCCAAAAATTTTAACTACCCCAATAATTACTCAGCATCAAGCCATCCTTGATATACTGCCTTTTTCTGTCAGACAAACACAGTCAGAGTAGTTTTAAATGTAATCCTGCCTCTTCTGTGCTGTACAATGGTGATTGTAGCTGTAATTTTGCGCAAAACAAACATTGTTTCATAGCTAAATGTTGTTGCAACACATGCTGATTGTAAAAATGTACCCCCATATACATATACATATGCATATACATATACATATACATATACATATACATATACAGAGTTATGTATAGCTGCGTGTAGTTTTTAAAAATAATGCTACTTGGGCGGTATGATGCCACTGACAGCTTCTGTTTCTTTTCGTGCTACCAGCTGACTGCTTACCTCCGTGTGGACGGCTTTATTGCTGATACCAGCTTGCCCAGTAGTTTGCCACGTAGCTTTCAAAAGCACAAAAAACATAAATGTAAAAAAATATGTTTTTGTAAATAAATAAATATTTTACATTTTTAATATATAAACTTAAATAACTTCTGGTGGTGGTTAAATGCACTTTACGCGATGTGATGTATTAGGTAAGACTCATTTATAACAAATGCTCCAGGAATAAATGCATTTCACAGGAACCACTTACCACGTTGATTGTGTACCACTAGACAACACTGGCTCATTGTGGATTCATAGCACTTTCTACATCTCTGAAGAGTGTGAATTATGTAGCCAGAGGTACATATGGCTGCATTTCGCCTTTAAAATGAACACTACGGGGCGGTATGACACCGCCAACAATTTCTGTTCCTTTTAGCGCTATCAGCTGACCGCTTACCTCTGTACAGATGACTTTTCCAGTGTTTCCAGTTTGCCCAGTAGCTCAGCACGTATGCTGATGGACTTTGGACGTTGAGCTGAGTTGATTGTGATGAAAGGGTTCTAGTCTGGCGAAGAACGGTTCCAGAAACCATGTAAAACAAAAGCAAAATAATTGATATAAGCAAAAACAGGCTGAAAATATAGCAAAATCAGACGGCAGTGACTGCTTTTCTTTTTTCTAGATTGCTTTTGAAAACACTATCAGTTGGGTTTAGGGATAGGGGTGGGTCAGTCAGTCTGTCAGTCAGTCCACAACAAGCTGGCCTGATCAGCTGAAGTGTATATTGTGCCCTGTGGTGGATTTCTGCCAGAAGAGGATGTGCGAGAGAAATTTGAGATCATCAAAAAGCATACACAGCGCCCTCTGGTGGATTTGCAAAAACAAAAACTGCGAGCAGACGTGCCTCCAGTTACGCATTTCGCCGTCTCCAGAAATGTAGACCTGAGTACCAACAGTATCTGTAATGAGCCTGGGTTGCCAAAAGATGAACACGAACAAGAAAACTAGCCAGCTTGTCATACGTTGTGCGTACGTGTCTACCCGTTTTATGTCATGCGTCATACATTGTATAGATCAGTCGTGCAAAACGTGTATTCGGCCAGCATATCAAAAAAAGTCAAGGTTGAACGGTTTTAGTTTTATTGAAATATTGAATAAACTAACCATTGTAATTATTTCTATAAACAGTCTAGATAAGGTTCCTATCCACGAGATTATTTTATACACTTGCATGGTTATACTTGTGAATCACACAATAAATACAGTGTTAGTTTTTTAGCCCATTCTCAACAAAAACACACAACCTACTCTTACTACAATAGTAGTAAATGGTAACACATTTCAGCCAGTACTAAATTACAGACTTAAGCCTTGTTTGCAAACACACACATGAAATAACAGATTTTATTCTAATTTACTGACATACCTCATGGTACGTTGAGAAGAGAAGAACAGAAGAATGCACCGTTACACAGTACATGCTATACATCTTCATCTTATTGCTATTTTTGTTTTCACTCTTTATTTGTTCTGCTTTCTCTTTCATGAAGGTCATTTTACAAATTGCAGACATGTTTTGCATGGAATTAAGATTTGCATGGAATTAAGGCTTGATTGCAGACTTCCTCTGCAAATATTACACATGACAAAACGTCACCAGGTCATACTAATCCTATGTGAACAAGATTTATGTATGTCTACATTAAGCTTGTGCAGAAGCCCACAGAATAACACATTTCAATGCTTTTTTCTTTCCTCTTCACACAGTCTGACACAAGAAATCTGCTTCAACTTGCTGTTTCTTCTTTCTTTTGAAGCAGAAAATTGCCCAGACAAATTCATCACAGTGTTCATAAGATTAACCTATTTTTCATGTACAATTAGATTCATGTCTTCTGTATGCAGACAAATGCAGAACTTAGCAATTTCCGATGGCGAGAGAGCATTCATGCTTGTGTTTGTGCTCTAAGCTTGCATGTTTGTGATGTTTAATAACTCTGTAATGTTTTCATCACTCGTATTTCTGACAGTTTGGCCTGGAGTAATAAAAGTAAGATGAGCCTGTGCTCACTTTATTATCACATTTCACTCATATAATGAGATGATGGAGTTTCAAATCTGGCTTAGATAGAAAAGACAAATCTGCTCTGATTCTGGACTGTGGCTTACGACATTATTCATTATTAATGACAAATGTCTTTTCACAACATACTGTCAATTTCCATTTTCACACAACTTATTTTACCCAACATCAAGTGATGGTTCTTGGAAAAACTGATCATGTAAACAGTCTTAAGTGATTTTGCTTCTTGTAAGTCAAGTACCTTTTCTGCAAACAAGAGCTGTTGTTTACTCTAGTCCATATGTTTTCTCAGAGACCTTGAAATTCTGCCTGCAAATTAACTTTATTTATTCAAGTCAGTCACCAGAGAGAAATCTACACTTGTAGGACAAAAAAGGTGAGCGTAAAAGAGGTTTTCCTCTAATTTCCTCTCATGAATATGAATGGTGCCGTTTGTAGTACAGAGAGTGGTGCAGATGAGAGAGCTTCAGGAGCCACTTCAGTAAAGGTCTTTGAACCTGAATGACACTGGGGTTCATGGGAAGACAGAGATGAGGGAGGAAGACCAGACCTCAAACCCCGGAGCACAGCAGACAGATGTGCCATGTGGAGTCTGAGACCCCTGCTGAATATATTAAAATGAGACATTGGTATTCATGTGTTGACATTCAGATCACATTTTTTTTGTCCCCTTGGGCCACAAGTCTGTTCCACGGTGGTGATGCTGATTTTATACACCATTTATTTGAGACTATGCTTGTGTATTTTGTGTAAATTGGAGTTTTTGCGCTTTTGCACCTGTTGAATGTGAAATACAGTAGTTGAATTGAAAAAATAAGCATTTAAACCATGTAATTAAGTTGGAATTTTGTGCCGTGAAATACAATGCTGTATTACATGACAATAAATAACAATGTTTTTTTAAAGTTTTTGCAAGTATACAACAAATACTGCTGTACTAGATAATAAAAGAAGGTTTTTGTGAATTTAAAACAAACATTGCTTCATAACTAAAGGTTGTTGCTATAAGGGATCATTGTGAAGATATACCCGTATACATTTCTGGATTGTGCAAATTATGTAGCAAGTGCTAAATATGGCTGCATTTTGTTTTTAAAATGCTATGTGGCGGTATGATGCTGCTGATGCTTCTGTTTTTTTTCGAGCTACAAGCTGACCGCTTACTGTTGTGTGGACAGTTTTGTGCTGTTCCCAGTTTGCCCTGTAGCTCGCCATGTATGTTGGCAGATTTGAGATGTAGAGAGAAGTTCACCAAGACAATGGGGTTCGAGTCCGGGCGGTCGGTCAGTCAGTCAGTCAGTCAGTCAGTCAACAGCAGCTTCTGGTGGATTTGGTGGATGAGAGAACAGCAGGCGCGAGTGGCACTCGTAACTTTGTGGCACTTGAGGAATTTGAGATCTGATAAAGTGTACACAACGGCTGTGTTGCAATGTGGGTTGCAAAGTTTTTGTATTTTTACAAGCTTAAAGCCAACAATACATTATAAAAGTGTTTCTGTAGCAGATGTTATATCATGTTGCGTGCAGAATGAAGATTCTGTAACACCTTTTGTAGATTTAAAACAAAAGGTGTGACAGAACAGAGTGTTTTGCATTTTGTAACTCGTCACACTAAATCAAACTTTTCAACTTAATAAGTTTTGCAGATTTAAAACCAAATTTACAATGTGGAATGTAGTGTAAATCATACCAAATGTCACATTAGATTACTAGCAAAATAAAACATTTCTGTATTTGGAAAAAAACTAAAACAAAAAAAGAATGCTGTGCAAATGTTTTTTTTTTCACATTTAGACAAATTTTATACTAGAAGTGTAATTTTACATCAAGTTATATTTAAAATAACTTCCTTTTTTTGCTATTGTTTAGCTGAAAGGACAATTTGTCAATTGAGAGTCGCAAAGCAGAATCATTTGCACTAGTGGTCTCAATCTTTTGAACCCTGCTGTATAATCACATTATGTTGACTGGTCACACAGTTTGCTGCAGTCTCCAGGTTATCACTGATCACATATTAAATTAGCATTACCCCACTTGGTCAAGCATAAAGAGTGAAGTACGAGCAGTGGCCAACAACAGAGACAGAGGCAGGAGCTCTGGTGAGGGAGTAAGCCAGCAGACTCCTTCTCTGTTTATTTGTTGCTAGGTGTCTTTTTTGGCAGCTTATTTTGGGCCAGACTTTGTTCCAGGGTTGCCAGTGTATAAGCATGCTGTGTTTGTTCCTGGATGCTGTACTTTTGCGGTCTGTCACATGCTTCAACCTAGCAAAGATCATCCAAAGAGAATTTTAATCACATACACTGAAAATAAATAATTGACTTTACTGATTGTTTTTAATGTAAGTTGTTTCAAACATTTAATACGGGCTGAATTTAAAGAAAAAAAAAATTAGTAATGTTCAACTTTGTTTGTTTAAATTCAGCCCGTATAAACCACTTACCTTAAAAAAGAAATAAATAAATCTAGCGAATCAATTTGTCAGTGTAACATTAACTTGAGACGGTGAAATGCTAACAATTGTGCAATTTGTTGGAATTTATATAAAGTCAACTAAAATTGTTATTTAACAGTTGTTTTCTCAGGTTGTCGCATATTGGTCAACACTGTGTGTGGTCAAGTGTAAAAATTAATTGATAATAAGCAGTGTAAAAGACAGAGACAAAAGGAGGGCTCGTGCTAGATTAAGCCAAAAGACTCTGTTTATATGTTGCTACTGTAGATAGGTCTTTTTTTGGTGTCCTATTTTGGGTCAGACTTTGTTCCAGGCTTGCCAGTGTATCAGAGTGGACATTGCGTTTGATCCTGAACGCTGTAATTTTGCTAGCTATCAAAGCTTCAACCCAGCAGGGCTCTTCATTTACAGCAGTCACTCCACAAGAGCTGGTTTTCACCATCCGGCCCTTCCTCTTTCTTCTTCTCTATGCACGCACTGTATCTTCCTGTGCTGTGCTGTGTTTTTTTTTTTTTTTTTTTTGGAAAATGGCCAGTGGTGTGGTTTGAGTCAGTAACTTGCCATTAAGGTGATTTGTCTACTATATTGTACTGTAAGTCTCTTAAGTAATCATCTTGTCGCCTTAGAATTA
>CAIGQQ010018964.1:2271-13491 GCA_903798035.1 Danio albolineatus | reverse complement strand
AACATTATTAATAAAATCAGTAAAACTCTGTGGGAAAGCTGTCCTAATGTTCTTCATTAGACCTTCAACAATTCTTAATGATTTTATCCCAGTCTGATTGGCAATTACATGTGCAGGTTTCCACTGACCACCATTTAGATCTATCATATCAATGACTTTTGTTAAGCCAGCATTCAGACATTTAGTAACTAAAGAAGATGGCACATTGTCTAACTGAAAAAGTGAATTGAAAAAGAGAGGTTCCAAAACACCATAATGGTCATCTTCATGTCTCTGAATTTTAAAACAACTCCAAAACTTTATCAATCCCAAATAAAACCTGAAAGGCATTGACTGCACTTTCTCCAGGTGATTCTTCTGCATTAAAAACAACTGTTTTTCTAGATCAAACCCACCAATTTTCTTCAGTATATATGATCCAAATACAATCCAAGGCGCAGGTTCAGAATTGTACAAAAGTTTTTGCAGTGACTGTAGCCTCATTGCCAAAACCTTGGACTCTACACTCTTAAAACAAACGGTTCAATATAGAACCAAAAACGGTTCTATGAAGCGCTTCATATATGGAACCCCAAAAAGGTTCTATATAGAACCATTTTAAGGGTTCATTAAATAGAACCCCAAATGGTTCTTTGAATTCAAGTTAGATGGTTCTATTTAGAACCATTTAAGGGTTCTTTTTATTTATTATTGAATTATTGTTACTTATTAATAAATAAAAAATAAAACCAATCCAGACAATTCAAATTGTTTAAATTTATTCAATTCATTATACAAAATATTTTTTTAAATATTTAAAATTGCACCTCTGCATACTTTGCATTGGACAGCAGATCTACCTTAACAGTTTAATGGCATTCAACACTGTTTTTTTAATGACTTCACTTTTATAAGCTTTTTTACTGTTTGAACAAATACAGAGCTTAACTTTCACACATGTCTAAAATGAGGAGAAATATATCACAATGCAGATAGAAACAATACACAAACAATCAAAACATCTATTAAATAACACTACAATTTCAAAAAGTGGATGGTACCTGCATGTATTGGTCATCACAACATCCATTTTATACATAATTTAATAAGAAACATCACTAAAACATTGCAGAATGATTAGACAAAACACTGCAAACAGCCATTCCACAACCTGTAGCATGTCCATGTCTGTCAGCCTCTCTTATAAGGTAAATAGTTTTGTCCATGGGTGGCACAGTGGCTCACTGGTTAGAACTGTCACCTCACAGCAAGCAGGTTACTGGTTCGAGTCCCGACTGGGCCAGTTGGCATTTCTGTGTGGAGTTTGCAAGTTCTCCCAGTGTTCATGTGGGTTTCCTCTGGGTGCTCCGGTTGACCCCACAGTCCAAAAGCATGTGTACGGTATAGGTGAATTGGCCATAGTGAGTGAATGTGTGTAGATCTACTGTATGAGAGAGTATATGGGTTTCCAAGTGCTGGGTTGTGGCTGGAAAGGGCAGATTAGTTGGTGATTCACTCCTCTGTGGTGCCTCTGATAAATGAGGAAGTAGAAGGATAGCGAGTGAGTGTTGTCCATTGTAATGCTGAAACTTCAAGCCTTGGTGGAATCAGGAGAGCTGCTGAATCCTGGATGGTGTAGGACCTTTGGATTTCTGTAAAACAATATTTTAATGTTGAGTACTTTTAACCAATTAACATGTCATCAAATAGAATTACAGTTATAATCAATACAATTAAAGTGTGTGTGAGTGTGTGTGTGTGTTTGGGGCAAATAGTATGTAGTATAGTGTGTAGTTACCTTCTGCGGTTTCCTCTGCTGGTCCAATGAGACTGTCATGGAGCACTTCCTTCTTTCCGTCCCTTTTTGGGCCATTTCTTTTAAAGATGTTTCTGTGTTCTTCACCAAGTTTTCTATGCAGCATCCTAAATGCAAAAAAACATTTTGTTTACTTCATGTGTAAGTTTCCAAATGACATATTTTCAGCAATACATGTTTCTTAAAGTCATCATGGACGCAAAACTATTTGGCACACAATGTAACAGTGTTTACTCACAAGCTCTGGCACTCCAAGAAGAAAAAACTGCTCCATTAGTTCTGCAAACCCCTCCATAATCTGTACTCTGGAAAAGGGTGTTCATTCGGTTCTTGACTTATGAGTATCTGGTGTCGCATTCCAGGTCCATCACAATCTGAGGTAGGAAGAGAGCATTTTATAGTGTTTAAATATGAATTTATAATACAGAATTAATCTACCTTTGGTATAAAATGTATTGAACTGAACTTGCCTTGTGTTAAGTTCCTCAGAGTACAGTTCACTTCCTTTTCATCCCATTAATTTGTTTCATTTTGCAAGATGATTGATGAGCTCACCACTGAAATCCTTTCATTTTTAAATTTGTTTTGCAGACATTCCAACAAGGTATCCTGTAGGCAAATTTACACTTTCTTTTAAAACATATTTTCTTTGCAGGACTTTTTAATAAGCAATGACCTTAATATTCTCACTGTATTAAAACAGCAGCAATAAGTAATGGAACATTTTTGTGATAAATATATTATTTCAGTACACAACAACCAAGTCTGATATATGCATGTTATAAAATACAATATTTACCAGGTGTCCTTGTTGATGATAATTGTGTCACAATTATGGATGTAACGCATGTCCTTCTTTAAGCTGGGATCCTTCCTCTTCAAAGCTACTTGTGTCCTGCAGCCCAGGTTACAATACAATGTTAAAGTCTTTTATAATATTCATTTCATAATACTTAATACAGTTTGTTTAGAATTAAAAGCAATAATACATACCGAGCACAAGATTTACGATGCAGTTCAGTTTCCAGGCTGTTTGAAGAAAAGAAAGATATACATTAAAATATGAATTTTAAACTTATTTAGCACAATATATACATATATGTAGCCTATATTTAACAAGGTTCAACATTTCACAATACATTTAGCCTGCATGTTTGTATGTCCTTCATAAATAACACCTGATCTATTATCTATGGATTATTAAAATATGTTTTGGCTTTAAAAGGTTTCAATAATACACTTAGCAATCATCACAATAGCGCGTGCATAGACTCGGGCGGGCGGGTGCGTGCATAGACTCGGGCGGGCACGAGCGCGACATGCTCCCTTGCGGTTTTAATGCAGACTAGCCGGCGTGTACACTACTTTACAGAGTTTAGCCCGAGTTAAACTGGGCTAAACTCACACACGAACAAGCTGGGAGTACTTGTTTGTTCAAGGTTGGAGATAAAAACTGCACGAAAGCGGAAATCGGCTCATAAGAAGTTACCATTAAAAGAGCGTGCACGCGCTTCACGCTGCCTCTCAATGCCCGCCATCGAATAACGCACCTGTTTTATTGTTATTGATATTTTAATTAATACTGACAAACAAATAAAGCGAAACTGTAACTTATTTCGAACAAAAAGCAGAGCAAAGTCAGCTTGACACAGATTTCTGAAGCGAAGGCTGTCGACAGAGACCATCAGAAACTTACAAGCACAGTATTAATACATTTTAACGTTACCCCTTATTCAGTCTGTCACCATATAACACAAGGGAAGAGAAACATTACCCCGTAATACAAAATATTTAATTATTATAGTTTTAAAAGAGTAATAACGTACCTGAATGATGGAGCTGCAATAGCGGAGGTCTCCTTTTCAAAAATTAACCGTCACTCTCCAGGCTCTTCACCAGCAGTCCACCAATGAATGACGTCACCAGAGGGCTTTTTCATGATTATTACTTTAAAACAATTTATTAAACCATAACAACACACTGTACAGTCTGAACAAACTGGTTATTTAATTAATTTCACAAAATAATTCGTCAAAAATGTTAAATATTAAGCATATATAAATATTAGTTATATGGTAATGTACAAACCTGCGTGAAACAAAAATCCCATCATACATTGATTAGGTTTTTGACCATAGCAGTCATTTTATTAGGTTTTGACTCAAAAAGCTTTGTCTCTCTGTGTTATAGCTTATTATTATTTATAATCTTTACTATATAATTATGTTATAAATCCCACATTATAGAACCATTTTAATCAAAAAGGTTCTTTGCACTCAAAGGGTTCTAAATAGAACCATTTTTTGGGTAAAAGGTTCTACTGGCCAAGTATAGAACCCTAGGGTTCTATATAGAACCTCAAGGAACCTTTTTTTTTAAGAGTGTAGGTGTATAAGCCCTTGACCACCCTCTGCTACAGGTAGGTAAAGGACACCTGGAGGAAGCCAATGGTAGCCATCCCAAAAAAAGTTAACAAAGGCTTTTTGTACTCCAGAGAGTAATTCTTTTGGAGGATCCAAAACAGTAAATTTGTGCCATAGCATAGAGGCAGCTAAATTATTGATGACCAAAACTCTCCCCCTAAAAGAGAGGTGTGGCAGAATCCATCGCCACTTAAGAATTCTTAGAATCACCTTGTCTGCGAGCCCTTGCCAGTTCTTATTTGTATATTCATTTGTCCCTAAATAAATTCCAAGGATTTTGAACCCATCTCTGGCCCAGCTACATTGCTGAGGTAAGCTAGGAGGTCCTGTATCCTGCCAGTCACCCAACAATAAGGATGCACATTTTTCCCAATTAATTCGAGCTGATGAGGCTTGCTGATATTTGTTTAGATAGGAAGTTAAAATCGAAACATCTTTTGAATCTTTGATAAATATTGTTACATCGTCCGCATAGGCTGTAAGTTTGACTGAATCTGCAGAAGGATTAGAAGGGATATTAAAACCGCTTAGTTGCCTCCTGAGTGATACTAATAAGGGTTCAATAGAAATCGCATATAAAAGTCCAGAAAGAGGACATCCTTGCCTTATTCCTCTGGTTACAGGAAATGGCCTAGTTAATGAACCATTTATCTTCAGCATGCTAAAAACATCATTGTACAACATCTTAATGAGAGATACAAAATAAGGGCCAAATCCAAAAGCTTCTAGTGTTTTAAATAAATATTGGTGATCAACTCTATCAAAAGCCTTTTCTTGATCCAAGGAAAGGAACCCAATGTCCATGTTGTGCATTTTGGCCACAGTAATCATATCTCTCATCAGAAAGAGATTATCAAAAATTGTCCTTTTCGGAACACAAAAAGTCTGGTCCGTGTGAATGACTGAGGCCATATATTGCTTAAGTCTATTGGTCAGAGATTTGGATAATATTTTAAAATCAACACATATTAGTGATACTGGTCGCCAGTTCTTTAAAAATCCAAGGTCTCCTTTTTTAGGTATCAAAGTCAGAATTGCCCTTCTACTGCTCAGAGGAAGGGTGCCTTGATGAATGCATTCAAGAAAAACTTCATACAAGTCCTGACCCAATAGTTCCCAGAACGCCTTAAAAAATTCCGCTGTAAGTCCGTCCAGACCAGGTGACTTCCCTGAACACATTTCTTGTACAGCTTGTGAAAGCTCTCCATAAGTCAAAGGCTTTTCCAAGTCATTTTTTCCTTCTTCTGACAATTTAGATACCTCTTTTAGCAGTGTATTGGCTGCTGTGTCATCACATAATTCCGAGCAATATAAATCCTCATAAAAAGAAAGGGCATAAGACTGAATATCCCGTTGGTCAGTTATCACGCCTCCTCCAGGAATTTTCAATTGATGAAGACTTTTCTGTTCTCTTGGTTTCTTCTCAAGACCAAAAAAGAAAGATGTGGGAGCATCCATGTCATTCAGTTGTGCAAACCTAGTCCTCAGAAAAGCATTTTTTCCTCTTTCTTCTAATAGATTTTTTAAAAGAAGTTTATCATTTGCAACAGAGTCAGTAAAAGTTAAGTTGTTGGTACAGTCACTGCTTTGCCCAAGTATGGCTTGCTCGAGGGACTTCATTCTTGCTTTGAGCATTCCCGCATTATAAGCAGTGTATTGTTGGCAAAATGACTTAATTTGTGTTTTTCCAACATCCCACCATTGACTCAGTGACTGAAAATGATTTCTCTCCTCTCTCCAAGCATCCCAGAAAAGATTGAAAGATTGAATAAAAGTGCAGTCCTGCAATAATCTATTATTAAAACGCCAATGTGATTTAAAAGACTTAGAAAGAGAAATTGATACAACAACTGATACATAGTGATGATCCGACAAGAAGGATGGTGCAATTGAACTATTAAAAAACCTACCCCTAGTGCCCTTTTCAACATAAAATCGATCAAGCCTTGCCCCTGATATACTATTTGAGTTATTTTTTAGCCATGTGTACTGTCTAACTCCAGGAAACGTTTCCCTCCACACATCAACTAACTTATGTTCATAAATTAATTTTTTTAGAATCTCGGCAGAAGAATTATGAGGTTCGTTGTGATTCCTGTCCATATGTGAATCAATAGTGCAGTTAAAATCCCCTCCAAGTACAATCATATTCCCCCGAGGACACTGTAATATGGCATCAGAAAGTGATTTAAAAAAAGAAACACGGTCATGACCAACAGTTGGTGCATATAAATAGGCATCCCCTATAACAACATCAGCTCTTAATATCCGACCGGGTATTATTTCTATTGCATTTGTTTGCATACTGATATATGGTGAAAAAAGAAACGCAACACCAGCACTAATGTTTGTGCCATGGCTTAGTAAAACATTTCCTTTCCATCCACTATGCCACTGTGCCTGATTTTGTTGGTCTGTATGCGTTTCTTGTAAGAAAATAACATCAGCCTTTTTGAGCCGCAGATAATCAAATAAAGCAACTCTCTTCTTAGTGCTCCGACAACCATTGACATTAAAGGTTGCAATGTTTAAGGTTGTCATGGCAAAAAGAATAGAAAAAATAAAATGTATGATCTTACACATTAGTCCTGTTTGTTTTTTTCTCAATCCAAATTTTCAATCATTTTTTTAACAGTAGTGACATGTTTCCTTAATCGGAATCTTTTAAGTTTATCAAGCTCATCTAATGATGCTTTTCTCATAGCTGCAGCACAGGATTCCACAAACAGTTGTAAATCTGGGAAATACTTCTCCAGTTTAGGTCTTCGTTGATTAAAAGTATCATCAAGAAAATTGTTAAGTTCTTGTACAGTGTAATAAGATGTCTTATTTGCGAATTGAGTTTTTTTTCAACACCACTGCCTTTTGAACTGTCATCAACAACGTCCATTGCATAAGATCCCTCACTGTCGTAATTAATGTCAACGGACTGAGCCTCACCACCCTCGGACAGTTGGTCAGCTTCAGCCATTACCAGGCCATCAGTCTCTCGCGAGTCGCGAGGTTCTCCGTTTCCCCCGAGCCCTTCCAGCTCCGCGGGGTGCTCTGCGTCATTGTTTCCCGCAGCAGCGGTTCCACCGCTCGCCGCGCTGTGCGCTTCAGCGCATACATCAGTGCTTAACGCACTCTCTCCTGCATTCTCATTTGTTGCATCCACTCTTGGATTCTCATTGTCTTTCAACAATGAATTTATTTCAGCCCGCTCGTCATTTTCATTATTGTCATTCCGGTTTTCATTTTCTGTGCCAACTTGTTCCGCGATTGCGGTGGGCTCAGTCTCATTCACATTTGTATTTACATTTACGTTTACATTTTGGTTTGTCATCTTATTATTCGTACATCTTAATTTGGTATGGCCGTAAACCCCACAAGAGAAGCATTTCATTGACTCTGTGCTGATAAAAATGGTATAATCTTTACCGGCCAGAGTCAATTTCGCAGAGATGTCCAAGTGTTGGAATTCAGCATTCAAAATGATAGCAGTTTGGCGTCTAAAAGACATAATATGCTTTAATTCGGGATTTTTTACCCCAAGTGGGATCATTTTAATTGGCATTACAATTTTGCCATAGCGGCTGAGTAACCGCTCGAGTGATTCATTCGAGATGAATGGAGGAACATTGGAGAGAGTTACTTTTTTTGAAGGGCTCGACAGGGGTAAAACAGGTAAAAAAGTATCGCCAACAGACAGTCCGGCCTCAACTAAGTGATGAACCATAGACTCTTCCTTCAGAAACACAACAACAGCCTTGTTCATTCTGGATGCCGATAATATATTCCTGGCACCTATTTCTGCGCTTATAGCTGTCAAACAATCCTCAATGGTGATTGATTCATCCGGTAGGCATTTACAACCATGTCGGGCTGTTAAAGAAGCAAAACCATCCGAATCTGCCGGCATGTTCTCGGCCACTAGAATAAATGTTCTAAACTAAACTAAACTAAATCTCACTTTTAGAAAAAGAGAAGGGAAAAGAATGAATGAAAACTCACTCAAACAAGCCGCCAGTCGCTCAAACGCTCACGCAGCCCTCCCAGTCACCCGTACATCCGCACATGCGCGCGCACACACAGAGAGAGAGAGAGAGAGAGAGAGAGAGAGAGAGAGAGGGAGAGTGTGTGAGGTCCAATCCCAATTCTACCCCTTAAAGCCTGGTGATCGGCGTGACCCACGGCGCCTGCAATGCGTGTTGTCGTGCATTTATACTTCTGCATGCTGTTTGTGTTGCTCTGCAAAAACACTTCAGAAACGCTAGCTGGCAGTAGTTGTTTATGTTCCTCTGTGTCGAGTTTCTTCGCTGGTGTTTTGTTTTTTTCTGAACGCTACCTTAACGTACAAGTGGCTCAAACTCGCTCATTCAGAGGCGGGAGCTGGCGGACGTGCAACAACTTTAATCATGAGGTAAACACAAAGCAACAGTTTTCATCTAGAGCTCCGTCACGGGACTGCACACTTGTTAACACTCACTCCATGGGGCTTGTGCGGCTCTCAACCCCGCCTACACTCGTCAGCACGACCAAGCCGACCAATCACAGAGGGGTAATGGGTAATCAACTCATTTGCCTTATTAAAATAACCTACACTTTTAATTCTTGTAATTATTATAATTTTTTAGAGATATTCTCTTTTTAATTGTTTTTTCTGTCATTTATTTCTCATTTGCTGTATATATTATTAATAGGGATGTGTACACGCATTCGATTAACCGATTACTCGAAAGCATCAGCGACGATCAAGCATGAAAACGATGATCGATTGGCTCTAAAATGAAATTACTTTCATTCTTTCTGATTGGTTATGCTGGTATTTGGGCGGTAGTCTGATATTTGATTGGTTATGGCTGCAGGAAAGTTGCTGTCTACAGACAAGACCGAGCGCAGATCGAGTATGGCTTCTAAAGTGAGCAGCGATGTCTGGCAACACTTTGAAAAACTTGATGAAAAGTTTAAGATGTGTAAGATGTGCAGCGCCACACTCGTCTACAACTCCACAATGAGTTCGATGTTTTACCATCTTACACAAAAACAGAAAAAAGGAGATGATGCCGGTGCCACAACCAACAGTCAGACGAGCATAAGAGAATTCACCATCAGACAGAAATGCGACACAGGCAGGGCAGAGAAGATGACGCAGCTAATAGCAGAAATGACAGCAAAAGACTTGCTGCCTATTAGTTTTGTTGAAGGTGAAGGTTGCAAGTTTAACGAGTTACGTTGAGCCCCACTATACTGTCCCATCGCTCAAAACAGTCACTGCAAGGATTGATCCACTACTTTCTGGTTGGCATGTAATCTCACATGCATTTTGTGAAGATAAACACAATTTGAAATACAGTATAACATCTACATATTGTGTCTCTAGGCCAGGGATCACCAAACTTATTCCTGGAGGAATTTATAATTAATTTTATTGATAATGTGTGATGTAAAAAACCTACATGCCTCACACTTCTTTAAATGTTTACTGTGTTAACCAATAGGGATGTGACGAGATCTTGGGTTCAAATTGCGACAAGATTTCTCGGCGAGGTGAAATCGCGACAAGGGTTCAAATCGCGACAAGATTTCTCGTCGAGGTGAAAAGTTGTCTCTTGAGTTGTGATGTTATTATGGAGCGTGAAAGTGAATTTAGCACCAAAGATATACATATAGATATACATACTGATCCTCCCTCATCAGAGAAGTGATACGTAGAAAGTAGACAAAAGAAACGTGTGACTGGGAATGTGACTAGAAACACACTCCAGGTGTGACTGGGAATGTCTTATTTTTCCACCTGTCATCGGACTGATGAAATGGCATCTTAATCATATTATCAGGTAAAAACGGCACGCACATGCTATCTCTCTCTCTCTCTCTCTCTCTCTTTCTGCCTGTCAATCCGTCACAGCTGATTCAGTGGAGGGACTAGAAAATCTAACATCTAAAAACGGACATAAATTCGAACAAATATTGCGCAGCAAAGAGAAAAACTACTTTAAATATAGGCCTACCTTGGCAAATGACCATGGAATAAGCGGGATAATCAACGGCTTGCCGTGCGTTAAAGGATTTTAATGCACTTCGCTGCGCGTCGTGTGGTCCTTTGCCTCCACGTCCACATTTATTTATTTTTTTCTTTAAAACAACAGAGTATATTTTACATATGCAGTTGTGGTTGTAAGCGATTTCACCAAGACCTCACAGCCTCCAGTGCATTGTTTTATGAAATATGGACAACATGATAAAAGACATTAATATCTAAAACTTGCTCTGCCAAGAAATACAGCGTTTAAGCCCTGGAGCTGGCGAGAAACACAGAAGCTTGGCACATTAATAGAGAGCTTGAGATTTTTGTCTTAAAAACTGAAGAATGAACATTTTTTGAGCCAATAAACATCTGGAACTTCAATAGGAGTTTCAGTTGAAGAGTTTTGAATCATAAAGATGTACGTTTATGTGCTTGAGGAATCACACAACCTTATAAAGCAAACGTTAGCGATGTGCATGTTTAAAGCACACTGCGGTTTCGTTCGCCTTTGAGCTCTGACTGTAAAAATATTGTAGAGGAAAACTTGAAAGAGCTTTAACCAGGCATTAACCACAGGCATCGCTTTACGCAAATAGAAAAGCATTTTTGTGAAAACCCATGCTAAATTCCTGAGGGAAAGCATGAGGAATAATCCTTCCAGACGTCCAGGCTGAGCAGCTCAGTGTAAGAGCAATAAACTACAGCTCAAACCAATTTACATCAAGAGAGTCGTGATCAGAACGTTGTATGAAATCTGCTTTTTTTCAATTTACATGTTAATCCCTCTCAATCATAATAATAACAGGGATAATCATTTTTATGAATCAAATTTCATAGGTAATTTGTCAAATAGTAGCATAATACAATAATCATATTTTTATTTTTTTAAATAATAATTTTATTTTATTAGTTTATAATAATAATAATAATAATAATAATAATAACAACAACAACAACAACAACAACAACAACAACAACAACAACAACAACAA
>CAIGQQ010018947.1:3158-14804 GCA_903798035.1 Danio albolineatus | reverse complement strand
ATATATATATATATATATATATATATATATATATATAAAACATAATTATTATCAGTTATAAATTCTTTATAATCAGTTAGATCTAAAATCAATCTAATATTATTGATAATGTGACGTCCTTGCATAATACCTCATTGACCTTTATCTATAATTGTATCTAAACATAACTTGATCCTTTGGGTGAAAATATGAGCAAACAACTCATCATCATTATTAATTAAAGTTAAAGGTCTCCAATTGGCAAGAAGCAGGCGATCCTTATTGGGTTTCAGTAACAGTGTAATTAACCCTTGACACATAGATGGGGGAAACATCCAGCCTCTACAGCTTCCTTAAAAACTAATAATAAAAATTCAGAAATATAATCTTTAAAAACCTTATGAAATTCACCTGTTAGGCCATCATTTCCTGGGGATTTATTATCTTTTAACTTACTCATATTCTTTTGTAATTCTTCAAGGCATATATTGTGGTCGCAGATTTCTTTTTCTGTTTCATCAATACCCTGTGTGAAATGTTTAATATAAGCAAGTAAGTCAGAATTTTGTTTATTATTTTGTTCAGAGTATAGCATTTTATAAAATTTCTCCACAAAATCAGATATTTTGGTAGGGTCTTATAAAATCTGCTCATTAGTTTTAAGTTTATATATACAGTTACAGTTATCTAAGTTATGAAAACCTACAAAATGTATCAGAAGACATCGTCAAGGCAGCAATGTCAAGGCAGCAACCATCAACCAATGAGATTTGAAGCAAGGGAGAGCGGAGCACCCATGTGCCATCATTACATTAAATGTGGGCCAGATCTGGCCTGTAAGGAATTTTGCTACCTGATTGTACTTTATTATTATTATTATTATTATGCAAAGAAATAACACTTTTTTCACAGAATATACATTATTAATTAGAAAGTTTTACAAAACTTAAATCACAGCATATTATGTACGTTTATCAGACTCAAAAAAAGCAAGAGCAATAAATATTAGAGTTCACATACATATTTTAATAGAAAGTACATATCACATAGCGCCACGGTGGCGTAGTGAGTAGCACGTTCGCCTCACAGCAAGAAGGTCGCTGGTTCTCGCCTCGGCTGGGTCAGTTGGCATTTCTGTGTGGAGTTTGCATGTTCTCCCCGTGATTGCGTGGGTTTCCTCCGGGTGCTCCGGTTTCCCCCACAAGTTCAAAGACATGTGGTACAGATGAATTGGGTAAGCTAAATTGTCCGTTGTGTATGAGTGTGAATGTGTATGTATGGATGTTTCCCAGAGATGGCTGCGTAAAAAATATATGCTGGATAAGTTGGCGGTTGATTCTGCTGTGGCGACCCTGGATTAATAAAGGGTCTAAGCCGACCAGAAAATGAATGAATGAACATATCACATACATATCAAAACCTCTGGATGCCAAATGTAGAAAGAAAAAGTTATAAATTAATACATTTATAGTAACCCACGGTAAGCTTCATTTGAGCTCTTCAGAAACCTATGGGTAACGTCACGGACACTACGTTCATATCTTTTACAGTCTATGGTTGTGATAAAGATTAATAATTTTTTGTCAAATTATTAAAAATAAATGTATTATAGAGTTTTGAAACCAAACTCTTCATTTGTTACCCACAACACATCAAGATTTTATTTAGTCAATAAATCTCACAATCTGACACAGTGACTGTCGTAACTGAAGAATGACATTGTGTAGTCTGAACAGGGTTTTAGGGAGTCTGCATCACTCTCATTGATTTATGCCAAGTTCTCCAGCCAAACTCGCTGCACGAGTTCAGCCACACTTTTATTTGCCAACAGGTTTTGTGAAATTACAGACAAAAGCCCAAAATTGGAGGCAAATCTGTGTTTTTATATGCAAGTGACAATCAAACAATGTGAATGATCAAAAACACAATCTAAGGGTGTAGGACAGTGTTTCCTGCATATCCCCTAACATCCTCTCCTCTCTAATCTTTCTAATTCTCTTTCAGTGCTGACCATGATTGAAGTGTGCATTGGTTCATAATAAAGTTGAAACACATAGAGTTATTTTGCGTTCTTGCAGTCCGGTAGCAACTCTCACAACCTGGTACTCAGAGGCGCAAAAATGGGGTATGCAGTATATACAGTGCATAGGGGCGCCGCATATTGGGGGGGCACCATTTTATCAAATCTGAAAATTTGAAATAATATTTTTTTAAAGTTTAAAATAACAATAAATAAATAAACTTATTTCGTAAATGTTTATTTGGCATTTTATGAGACTTAAATATTGTATTTTAATAAGTAAAAATGATATGATACCACCCCTCCCCCTCCGTTTACCAGTTTATTAATACGTTGCCTATTACAATCACATGTTCAAAATGGAGAGAGGAACAAAATAGAAAACGAAAAAAAGAACATGTAAAACAGTGCCTTAAAATGAAAACTGCTATGTCAAATTGGATAATCAGAGATTGGTAAGCTTATCCTATACTATTATTAACATATAGTCAACTTCTATAACGTTTTTGGGAGAGAGTTCATAATCGCCACCTTTTACCAAACATAAGTGCAAAGGAGGTGGTTTTGTCCGGTCATGATTATTATATATTTAAACATTTTGATTACCTCTAATTTGAGTAAGTTTTCGCAAAAATAAAAAAAACTGCAGCCCATTAAACACACGCGTCTTTAGGCTACCGCGCAACACAGAGTAGACGCGCATTATAGAAGCACGGCGTGACCGTCTCTCTCGGAACCGCAGATGGTGTGACCGCAGTAGGGGGACAGTGATGCGCGATCACACCTGGGCTGCGTCCGAAATCACATACTTTCCATCCAATACAGTATGTGAAAAACAGAATAATTCTATGAGCTGAAGACATATGGTTGGCGTAAAGTTTACTATACTAAACTATAAAAAGATATACTAAACGTTTGATAGTCACAAATTTATAGACCTATAGATTTATAGTCTAAGTTACATACGTTGTCAATAAACGTTTTTAACTTGAAAAGTATTTTTTTTAAAAATCACGAATTCCAGTCACACCCATATAGATGTAACTGTTTAGATTTAAAAATAAATAAATAAATAAACTGTCAAATCACACGAACAGTTGAGGTCAAAAGTTATGAATCTGAAAAATGTTTCATTATTTCATTATTTTACCAAAATAAGATCATAAAAATGTTTCTTTGTGTAAGTTAACCTGGATATATTTCAGATAAAGGAGGATTTAATATTTGGTTTTTAAAAACTTGCATATAAAAGTTTATATATACTTCTTAACCACATGATAAAAATAATGTGAAAATGTTATATTATGTGTATCAAATTTGAAACATAAGGTGCTTTGGTAACTTTTTTGCTAAAAGCAATTTTAATTTTAAATGCAGAAAAATGTTTGCCCATAACATTTTGATTTAAAAAAAGCATTTCAGGCAGTTGTTCTCTGTTTATTTTTTACATTAAATATTTTACAGTCTTTTTTATTTTACAGTTCTTTTGCCCTTTAGGAGTCCCATATCTACCATTTTGTTCATCAGTTTGTTTAAGAGAGACAGTGAGTAGGGCCAAATGTGAAAAACAAAAATCTGACTTTCAGAAAAGACATACAGCATGCAAATATTTCTTGGCTCTTAATGCCCCACGCATTAAAGTGATAGTTTACCCCAAAAAATAAATTTTCTCATCATTTACTCTCCTTCAAGTGGTTTCAAACCTATTTGAGAAAACTCAAAACCTGTAACCATTGACTTTCATTGTAGGAAAAAAAAATTATAGAAGATAGTGGTTACAGATTTCCATCTTTCTTTAAAATATCTTCTTTTGTGTTCAACAGAAGAAAGTAAGTGAAACATATATGGAACAAATGGAGGATGAGGAAATGATGTTAATTTTTGAGCTAACTTTTCCTTTGAAATGATTTAAGGAAGGAATGTTAAGCTACATTCATGACAGTGTTAATGTTTTTAATGTAGTAAATATTTTTTTAATAGTTTACCTGAAAAAAATCTTGATTTTTTTTGTGAAGTATCTGGTCTATTTTCTCAGCCATGAAGATGGGGAGGACAATAACAAAATAGCAGTAAATGAGTTCAGAGCAGGGGAAAAGAACAGGTAAGAAAGGGTTATACTGGATTATATATTTATTTTGATTATGTTAAGAAACATTGTAAATCAGGTTATTCTAGACTTTGCAGATTTAATATTATAAAATATAAAACATCTTTTGTTTACTTAGTCATGAAGATGGTGAGCACAGAGAGCAAGAAAATGTGGTAACGCTTTCTTTTACGACCCGCAAAGTACCCCGTAAGTACAGTGAAATAACGGTGTACTTTTCTGTACGTATAGTATAAGTATTATGAACGTATGTGTAGGTATAAGGGAACAAACTGTAATGCTTGGGTAATAAGGGGTAACAACCAGATATGCAACACGCAAAGTACCGCGTAAGTAAGTATTGATTTTACAGTGTACTTTTCTATAAAGTGCAAAGGAACAAACGGGTAATGTTTGGGTAATAAGGGGGTAACAACCAGATATGTAATGCTTGGGTAATAAGGGGGTAACAACCAGATATGCAACACGCAAATACCGCGTAAGTATATTGATTTTACAGTGTACTTTTCTATAAAGTGCAAAGGAACAAACAGGTAATGTTTGGGTAATAAGGGGGTAACAACCAAATATTTAACACGCTAAGGACCACATAAGTATATTGCATTTACCGTGTACTTTTCTTTAAATATTGTATACATATAAAGGATGATGCAAGGGTGGCAACAACCTAATGCAACCTGCAAACACCTGCGTACGTACATTAGTAATAGTACTCTTATTCAGTGCTTGGGTTTTATATGGGGTGTTTAGTAAATAAAAGATTTACAACCCGTGTTGTATATTGTATTTTAAATCTGCAATTAAATATAAATATTTTTCATACACTACTTACCTTATGAAAGTGTACTCGTCGATCTCACCACCGCAAGAAATTTCTCAACATTATCAACAAATAACTTTGCATGATATACTGTCAGGGTCAGGTGAGACCAACTGTTGCATTTCAGTGAAAGTATTGTTGATGTTTTTATAGAAAAATGTAGTGTGCAATTTGGCCTTCAATCAATTAAAAATGCTGATGTAGTTTTCTCTGTTCTTACTGTTCAAATAAACACTTGTGCGTTGAAATCCATCTTCTTCCCTCCTTGTTCCCTGTAGTTATAGGGTAAATACAGCATTTGCGGGTTGTAAAATGAAGTGAACCATTGTTCCCTCCTTGTTCCCTGTAGTTACACAGTAATTAAATTAATATGCTGTAATAGCTAAACCTAGCTTTCGCATTAGCTGTTTCAAGTTCAAAGTACTTGTAAAAACACATAGCATAATGAAGCATAACTCAAACAAAAACAAGAATTTCACCAACCTCAATAACAATTATTTATTATTAACTGTAAATAAACTTTCTTACAAACTTTAATCACACCACAATTATCAAAACTTGAACCAAGGGAAAAAGCTAATTGATTATTCACTATAGAAATTTAAAAGAAAGAAAGAAAGAAAGAAAGAAAGAAAGAAAGAAAGAAAGAAGAATTAACGCCGGAACTTATTCTTCATCGTCAACAGTTTGTGTTCCTTTTTAATTTTTTCAAGGGCAGGAGACAAGGAACTGCTTCAATTCTTTAGTGTAGCATTGGAGAGTTGTTCCATTGACATAAGAAGGAATTTGAAATTTCTCTCCCTCTGATGCAATTGCCACCTGTAATCACAAGTGCAGAAATTTAATTAGTAGAATTTCAAAAAGGTATTGCAATGGAAACCAATTCATTTCAGGCTTTCAGATTATGTTAGCATATGCAGGTAAGACATGTTTTAATGCTGAACTTAGCTTACCCAATTCATCTATAACATATATCTTTGGACTCTTTGAACTCCACGTGAACATAGGGAGAACTTGCAAACTCCAAAATTTACCAGACGAATCAATTAAACAATTCAACCATATGAAATTATACAATAAAGCCTGGACTAAAATGTTCAGAAAACATCCTGGTTAATGCAAAAGTCTTTTGAATTAGCACTTTATTTATTTTATAATAATTTTAAAATAACTTTTTATGTAAAAATGGTAAAAGTCAATTACACTCTGGCACTATTGGTGATAAAATACTTAAATCAACTCAAAAAATTACTAATTATTTGAGCTTTGTGTTTTAAAGTTATGCCTTTGTTGATTTTATATACAGTAATGAATCCATATTTTTACTATATTGGATACACTATAAATACTTTAATTAATTAAACTCTGACACTATTTGTGATAAAACATTCAAATCAAACCTAAACATTTATAACTATTATTGTCCATTCATTTAAGCGTTTACAGTGTATCTGACATACAGAAAATATGGATTCATTACTGTATATAAAATCAACAAAGGCATGTCTGTAAAAAAACAATGCTTGTGGATGATAGAGAATATTATTTAAACAATTTCAGAGTTGATTTGAATATTTTATCTCAAATTTATCTCTCTATGAAGCTTTGTTTTTTACAGTTATGCCTTTGTTGATTTATATACAGTAATGAATCCATATTTGTATTAAGTTGAATACACTGTAAACACTTAAATGAATTAAACTCTAACACTATTTGTGATAAAAAAATTCAAATCAATTCTAAAATTGTCAAAATATTATTCTGTATGATGCACAAGCTTTGTTCTTGTGCAATAACCAGGATGTTTTTCTGAACAGTTTAGTCCTGGTTTTATTGTATAATTTCATTCGATTGAATTGTTTAATTCATTTGTATGGTTTTTTTTTAATCAAGAAATTAAGATTTGTGCAACATATAGGGCACATATTTTTGGCTCAAACTCTAACAGGAGCGAAGAATTGAATTGGTTTGAAACCGAATGTCTAATGAATGTCAAACGCCATACTAATTCACCATAACTTCAACACACAACCTGCATAGCAACAACTATTGACTTGATGCTCAAATGTTTATATAAAACATTACTGTTCATTAACATGATTACTCATTTAACAAACCTGTTGTAAAACCCCATTTATTCACAAATACACTTCACTGTTTTACACAAATGCACTTTACTGAAAAGTACAGTATTATACACATCACCTTTTTTTGAAAGGTCCCTCCCTATATATTGTATAACTGCAGGTTAACCATGTACTGTATCCACCCTACTTTACAACACCATAACTTTTCTGAATTTGACTGTAGTGTAATAACGTGCAACTGAAAATCTGCTTTGGAAGAATAGTTATCCTGAAAAGCAAAGCAAATAAACCTGCATTTATTTGTATTTAAGTAATAAACTCTGAATCCAAAAGCAAAGAATAACAGCAAACTCACTTACCTGAAAATGCGTCAAAAAACAATGTTTTATGGATGCAGTCCTGGGCCGAAAATAATTATGAAAGACACGCAAAAATATGTAACAAATAGCATGACAGTAAACATTCGCGGCTTGCCGTTTGGATTCGGGCATGGACTATGCTAAAACAAATAAATAAAATGCAAGTGAACAAAACATGAGTGTAATCAATACATATTATTCGGTTAACGTAACATTTTTAATCATCACATTGGCCTGCATGTACCCACAATGTTTAAAACAAATGCGGTTTACTCGTGTCTCAAAGGTTTACGCAACCTGGCGGTACTGCAGTTTGAGTCGGATCTTGATTCAAAACTCTTTTGAATCAGACAGCGTTTTGAATCAGTAGGCGTTCACTTGAAGTGGTACGATACCGCGAGAATAGGCTTGTTTGAGTTGCGCCTCGCCTTGACTGCAATGTAGACGAGAGCAGGCGGCTGCAGTAAGAGGAGGGCTCAAAAAATACATCAGAAGCCGGACACTTCCCGAATCTCGCTGTTTTGCCGGCTGGAAACGTGACCAGTGGCGGAGATCGCGTTCGCGTTTTTTATCGCGGACGACTGACCTCAAGAAAAAATACTATAGTAGCTTATAGTAAATATTATAGTGTTTTTGAACATGTTGTTTTCAGTATTTGGTTATGTTTATAGTTGCTGTGATACCATATAGAATTTCAAAGGGTTATTTAATATGCTTATGGTTCAAAAACACTACAGTATTCCTATAAGTTACTATAGTATTTTTTAATGTGGGAGTGGATGCAATTGAAATATCAAAAAGATGGACAGAATAACAGAAGATGAACAGCTCATTACTTAAAAGGGTGTACAGTATTTAAAATATACATCTGTATGTTCAACAATGGTAAACATTAAAAGAATGAACTAAACAGCTAGAAAGCTTCCAAGAATGAAAGCTTTCAATGGCTACATTATAAATTAAGTAACTATAGCAAGATGCTTTTGAGTTAAAAGGCATGACAAATGTTTGTTTGTTTGTTTGTTTGTTTGTTTTTCTAGAAATGTCCCTAGAATTTAGCATTTTATTAAGCAAGTGGTCCATTTCTATAGTAATATCACAGGGCATTAGAAGGTATAAAGGGAAATACTACTGAAGACAAAATTAATAACCCTCTTGTGAAGTTTAAAGAAAAAATGTATTGCATCAAATATGTAAAAATGCTGTATAACAGAATTAGTTTTCAACAGTTTCTACTAACTCATTTGTCCAGTCTTTGCCATGATGACAATATTATATTATATATTTTACATAATATTTTACTAGTTTTTGCAAGCTACTATTTAGCCTTAAGTGCGATTTAAAGTGTTAACTATAGATTAATTATGTTAAAGAAAAATGAGGAAAGCTATTGGACAACAGGGGTTTGTTCTGCAGACGTTAAGAAATTCTTAAGGGTCTGATTATATTGACATGCTTATTGGGCCTATATAAACTGCTTTTACTCCAGCCAGACTAAAATAAACAGCCCAAAACTTTGTCCAGAATAAAAACTATGAGTCTGTAGGAAATACTGTGAAAATGTTCTTGGTCTATTAAACATAACTTTTGACTTCACATACATGTGTGTGTTTTGTTTACTGCACCCCTTACACTTCTCTTATGAAACCACACAAAGATGAGGCATAATGGCAGAACAGTCTGATTACTTGTATGTCTGCATATGTGTGTATTGGACTGACTTTCAGGGAATAATATTGCATAAACATGACAATACAAAATTCACACAAACATACAAAAAAGTGAAAATGACAACAAACAGGACTTTAAACTAATATAGAAATAAAATACAGCACATGCATCCTAATGATTTATTTGTAACATTTAGTTATATTAGATAGGTCACGTTTTGTTTTTACAAAGGTGTGTTTTGTTTTTGTTTGCGTGTAAATCTAAATAAATAAACATATGTAATGGTCTTCATGTCTTATTTAATTATCAACGAAAATACAATAAAGGTAGCCTATACAGCCGGGTATAAACCTTAGTAAAAACAGAAGAC
Source organism: Danio albolineatus (assembly GCA_903798035.1). Classification (NCBI taxonomy): domain Eukaryota; kingdom Metazoa; phylum Chordata; class Actinopteri; order Cypriniformes; family Danionidae; genus Danio; species Danio albolineatus. The sequence continues at coordinate 5,391 of CAIGQQ010018947.1, read as the reverse complement.
AGACGCGTAATTTCAGTCTCATCCAATAAGCATTGAGCTGTGTCGTCAGCCAGTCGTTTCCCATCATGCTTTTGGTGAGCGCAGTCGTTGGAGAGCAACTGCAGCCGACTGCTCAATCCGAGACATCCGCCTCGCGGTCGCGCGAGTTTTTTGGCGCACGTCAGCGTGACATCAGAGCAAGGCGCACGCAAGTCGGACTGGTTTCTAACCGGCATGCATCTCGCGGTGATCACCGGTGATGCGTTCTGCGCAGAATTTGGCCATATCAAATGAGCCTACTGATTCAAACGCATGCGTAGCTGTCTGCTGTTCTCGCGATACTTTGTTGAAGACAAGGTAACTCCCATTCTAGAATTTTGTCATGTATATTTTATGGTATAAAGAGAGATGTATTATCAATAAATGTCTCCTTTATGCTGAAATCCCCCTTTTTCTTACAGTTTTATAACAGTTAACAAAATCATTTATAAAAAGTAATGAATCACACATTATTATAATAGTATAAATTATATACAATAATGTAGAATAAATAATACATTATATCTGAAAATAATAATAATATCACTTTTTTATAATAATGAAAATGAAAATAATTGTGGTAGACTGACAGAAGATAGAAATGTAACTGTTTCTCTGTAACTCACTAATTCAAGGAAAACAGCTGTATTCAAAAGTAAAATATGAACAAAAGCTAAAACTTCTACAATAGCACTAACTCAAACAGTATCCTACTGTACAATGAAACTGAAAAGACTAATGCAATGTTAACAGATGGTGAAGATGGAGTACTGAAGTGCTGAAAGACTTGTATGATGTATAGCAGCATATTCTCTGATCTGTGATAGGGCAATGACCTCATGTCTCATTTCAATAATAACTGAATCATTTCTCATAAATATGATCAACTATGTTAAATCCTAGCCAGTGTACACTAAAAAGAGGCTTGTCTGGTAATCTTCCCACTTCATATGGTCAGATAAGTATTTTATTAAGTATCTTGAACTGCTAAAGCTGGTCCTCTGCAGAGGAGAGACGGGTCAAAGGTCAGTGTTTATACATGAGCTGTCAATTAAACAGCACAACTGGATGTCTTGGGAATCTTTTTGATTGCTCTGGCCTGAACACCAGGATAATAGTTGATGTGGTTTGGTGGTAAAGGGACAGTTTATAAACCAGTGGACACGTCTTATTACTAAGAGTTCATCCCAAAACACTCCAATAAATCTCCTTCAGCCTTTTGGAGTTACTTAGAAATAGATGAGTGTGGCCTTAAGGTTATCATAGTACTTATATGATACTATGATTTCACAGGCCATATTTTTAGGTTAGGGAAAACAAACAAACAAACAAACAAAAAGTTCCCTGCTATGACTAACCATTACCAACAATGACAGTCAGTAACCCATTAATTTAATTAAAAAATAGAGGGAAATTCCTGCTCAGAAACCTGTGAAATTGACTGTGGTGGTACATTTCATACTGTCCAATATCTGCAAAAACACTTATTTCAGTGGAGAACCCCTTCAAGCATCACCCAGCCAACAGGATGAAGTCTTAAAGGGACAGCTCACCCAAAATTACAATACTGTCAATATTTACTCACCTTTGACTTCTTCCAAACCAGTTTGATGGTCTGCTGAACAGAAAAGAAGATATTTTGAAGAATGTTGTAAACCTGTAACCATTGACTTCCACAGTATGAAAAACAAATGGAAGTCAATAGTTACATGTTTACAATATTTCTCAGAATATCATTCAATCTAATAAGCATGTTATGTTTCTGGAGCATGTTATGTTTTCACCATAAATCCAAAGACGTAAATAATCTAAAACACAAAATAATCTAAAACACTGTTTACACTGTTACACATCCAAATAAATAAATTAAATTTAAAGAACACACAAACAATGACTATCAGAGGGTAAGTTTCCACATCTTATAGATGTTGATGTACCATAATGTTTTCCTGCTATTTTCATCTTTGTAGCATTCTGTTTGGTTCGGGTCTCTTTTACACTTGATGTTTAATTTATTAGAAGACATAAGAGACAGTATACTTTTTAGTTTGTTTTTTCTCCCTCTAATAAAAACTAATTGTCTTAGTAATGTCAGTAAATTTAAAACAAAGTGGTTCAATTATATACATATATATATATACATACATACATATACACATGTATGTATGTATGTATATATATATATATATATATATATATATATATATATATATAT
>CAIGQQ010018946.1:2758-15496 GCA_903798035.1 Danio albolineatus | reverse complement strand
TTTTGATGCTGGTTTATGCTGGCCATATGATAAACAAAGGACCAGAATGAACTAACAAGTGAATAAACTAGCAAACCAGCATCAAAACATACCTTACCAGCATATGCTGTTTTTCTCAGCGTGTACACACTGCTAGCATGTTTTAGCACAATGCTAGCAAAATTGTAGCATGGTTTAACACTGAAGAACGGATTTAGCACATGCTAACATGTTTCTAGAACAATTTGCCACGCTTTAATACAATATTAGATTATTCTTGATGTGCAACACTGAGGTCAGTACTGCAGAGAACTGATAAATGAAACAGGATTCATGCCGCATGGATGAAAATGATCAGAGCTCGACGTTAACTAGAGGACTCAGCCTTGTCAACTTTTAATGGTTTATTAGCTCAAGGAAATGGCACTGTTGTTGGCAAGGCAACCTCTTTCTTTCTCAACACGGAGAGCGAAGACCATTAAAGCGAATCCGCCGGACATCTTTACAGCTGAGGTCGCCATTGTGATCTAGAAGGGTAATGGTGAATGGCTGTTCTTGTCCTTCCCAATCTAACAGCACCTCTAGGATTTTATAGCGCTGTGCGTCTGTGAGTTAGACCAGCGAAGAAATAAATCAGTGACGGCTTTCAGTGAGCTTTCTTTTCAGGCAAAATCTGCTGCCTAAGATGAAGAACCAACAAAACAAGCAAATTTTTTAACTGCTTTGGCTACAGAAGACTGAAAAATTTATTTTTATATATTTTTGTACAAACAGAACTGCAAAAAAGCACAGGTGAAAAATAAACCAAGCAGCACTGAGGGGAATGTGATCGATCTTAATGATTTGAAGCAAAAATACTTTGTAAACAAGGGAGGAAAAAAGCTAACCCTGTACTCAAATTCTTGAAGGAATGAACTTCTCATACAGTGTGTGACCCTGGACCACAAAACCAGACATAAGTTTTTAGAAATTTATATTTATACATCATCTCAAAGGTGAATAAATAGACTTTTCACTGATATGTGGTTCGGTAAGACTTGGTCGAGATGCAACTGTGTCAAAATCTGAAATCCGAAGGTTAAAAAACATGTTTAAAATCCAAATTAAGTTCTTGGCAATGCACATTTCTTGACAATATTCGAGTTTTTAAATATTTATAGTTGGAAGTTTTTAAAATATATAGATAGATCATTTTTAGAATTTTTTAAAATGTATTTTGGATACAGTAAAATATATATATATATATTAAAATATATATATTATTTATTCATATGTACTTCATCACTACTTCAGAGCTGCATGAAAAAAAAAAGAATTAAACATTTTTGCTTAAAATAATTATATACTATTATTATACTAGAGAGGTGTTCAAAGATAAGGAAGCATAAAATAAAATCAAGTGCACACTGTATGTTTCTTTAACAACAGAGCGGCAGCAGGTGGATTACAGACTATTTTTGGCTATAAAAATACATAAATAACTAATTAATCATCTAAAATTAAGGTTTTTCCCAGGCTTCTGTGTTTAGGATCAGTTGTTTTACTTTGTATGGCAAATAATAAGTCATTTTAATTATCTTTAACATGAAACAACTGAACATAAACATAGCTAATTTTAGACGAAATTTTCAGATGACCCTTAAAGGTTTCTGCATCTGAACTTTTCATATGTACTTCATACAACAACAACAACAACAACAACAACAAGCATTAAACATATTTGCTACAAATAATTTAATCTAATCAATTTCTCAGCTCTCCCTTTTACAGCAGCAATACGTCAAGGTCGAAAAGCTGCAGACTAGCCTATAATATTATCCTAGTGAGGTGTTCAAACATAAGGAAGCATCAAAAAAAAAAAAAAATCAAGTCCACACCGTATGTTTCTTCAACAACAGAGAGGCAGCAGGTGGATTAGAGACTAACTAGACCTCAATGCTGACAGACTGATAGAAAGAAATGAAAAGGCCTGCAGCCCCATCCACGGGGAGGCCCGGTGCTACGCCTCGACGCTGGCACACTACAGAACTTCAAACACTCACAGACAACACGGATATAAACCCCCACCGCTTTGAAACGAACCCGGTGTCAATTATTCAAGGCAGCGCAACAGACAGTAACACCAACAATGACAAACATTTGTGCGAGCAAAGCGTCGGAGAGCTGAAAGTCGTATTGGTGCGGTTAAAAACTCGGTGACTCATCTCTCTGGAGTACGATTCTTCCCAGCGTGTTCCCCGCTACTAACCCACCAGGCTAGCCGCAGGCAATGTTCACACACCCCGGCGCGACAATGAAGGAAAAGTTTCACACTGAAACAACTCCTGAGTTGAGGATTTACATGATTCTTTGCCCCCGTCTTGACTACTGGCTAGCATTATTTTAAAGTGTGCATATTATGCTCAATTACTGTACGAGCTCACAATATCATTCCTAGGGGCTGCTGGAATATATCAGTTTAAAGTGCATTTGTTTCACCCTTTTGGTTCACATCTGTTTAAAACTGTTCTGATTGGTTAGTTTTGCTCAGTCTGTTTACATTTGGTCATCTTCAATGGACTGGGTGGATGGACAGACAGACATGCACATACAGTATATGTAGCTCATCTATCCATATACCGTATTTGTTTAACATGTACCAAAAGAGCAACAGGTTTGGGTGTGCAGGGCTCTCCTGGAGAGATTTAAGACAGGGCATTAGAGATATTTAAAGACAGACAATGGCTTGCTCTTAATTATATATGACCCAGGACCACAAAACTAGTTTTATGTTGTGTGGTTATACTTTTAGCAATAGTAAAAAGCCACACAGCATGAGGCAGAATTTGATATTTTTATTTTATGCCAAAAATCAGTAGTATATTAAATAAAGATCAAGTTCCATGAAGATATTTTGTAAATGACCTACTTTAATACACTTACTGGCCACTTTATTAGGTACTCCTGTCCAACTGCTGGTTAACGTAAATTTTAAGGCAAATGCTTCGTTGATGCCTGCAGTCAGAGAGAATGGCCAGACTGGTTCAAGCCGATAGAAAGGCAACAGTAACTCAAATAACCAGCCGTTAGAACTGAGGCATGCAGAGGAGCATCTCTGAACGCACAACACATTCAACCTTGAGGCAGATGCGCTACAGCAGCAGAAGACCACACTGGGTGCCATGCCTGTCAGCTAAGAACAGGAAACTGAGACTACTATTCGCACGGTCTGAGTCTCGATTTCTGCTGCGACATTCTGGTGGTAGGGTCAGATTTTGGATTCAGCAACATGGAAGCATGGATCCATCCTGCCTTGTATCAATTGTTCTGGCTGGTGGTGGTGTAATGGTGGAGGATATACTCTTGGCACACATTGCGCCCATTAGTACCAATTGAGCGTTGTGTAAATGAGCACAGTCTTTATGAGCACAGTGTACCCATCTTCTGATGGCTACTTCCAGCAAGATAACGTGCCATTTCATGAAGCATAAATCATCTCAGACTGGTTTCTTGAACATGACAATGAGTTCACTGTACTCAAATGGCCTCCACAGTCACCAGATCTCAATCCAATAGAGCACCTTTGGGATGTGGTGGTGATGCTATCATGTCAGTATGGACCAATTATTAAATATTCTCTGAGGATTAATTCCAAATTAATTTTTGATTAGTAATATGCATAAGCACTTGATTTGGACAACTTAAAATAGATTTTCTTTGCATTTTTTCGCAAAAAAAATTCTCTAGTTTGCATCTGAAAACACTACTGATTGTGTTTAGGGAAGGGGGTGGGCGCATCAGTCAATACAGAGCTGATATATAATGCACAACAAGGCAGCCAATGAGCAACTGTGGCCCAGTAATGTATTCAAAAAGTACTATTGTAACCCTGTCTACATATTTCACAGTTCTCAAAAATGTAGCCCTGGGCACGTATATTTAATAAGCCTGGGTTATTATTAGTAATAACAGTACCAGCAGCATTAAAATGTATGATCTGGGAGTGCAGGGCTAACCTGGAGATTGGGTAAAAGATAATAATATTTCGGAGTCTGAAATATTTTAGCATATCAATACAGCAAGCAAAGTGGTGGTAGAATGCTGGTTCAGTTCAGTTTAATACAAATGTCACTGTTAAAAGGACGATCCGCTGAAGAGCAGCTCCACCGATCCTAACCAAGTAAGCCAGAGGCAACAGTAGCCTCGAACCAAAACTCCACCAACTGACCCAAGTGGGAGAAACCAGGCTCAGTTGGGGGACCAACAATGCTAGAACAAGAAATGTGAAAGTAAAAAAAAAAAAAACCCTGGATGATAAAGTGGGTAATCTTTGCTGAATACTAAACTACATACAGCATATTTGACCATGCCATTCAGTGGATGGAGAACAGATAGACAGAAAGAAGAGATATAGAACACATGCAATACATTTCACTTTCCCACATAGCAAAATTGTCTCTGGCCAACACAATCAGGTTGTTGTTTGGCCCACATGCCGCATTGAATTACGTTACATGACTGGACCAAGTCTGGCTACCAGACAAAGGCCAATCATGGACTATGTAAGGCTGGTCTTTTTAACTACAGCGGTTCTGAACTGCCGAACTTCTGCCGAATGACTAAAAAGTTATCAGTATGATGGTAAAAAACTGTACATTCTAGTCAAACCATCCTTCTGCATCTTATACCAAAAACGGAAATAAGGACAGTATTAATAGCTTTAAATGTGGGAGAGCGTTGCTATTATGTGATTAGATTGTATTGCAATATGGAGCCATTAAATGTTGATGTTAAATCAAAAGTAATTGACAAATACTTGAAAATAAGATGATTTAATGACAATAATTCTCTACGATTACCACTGAATTAGTTACAAATAACTGTATGAAAGAATAAAACATGAAATGATAAAAACATATGATAATAATTGTACCCAGCTTAAATGTAAATTAAAGTTACCTGAGAGAGAGAGAGAGAGAGAGAGAGGGAGAGAGAGAGGGGGAGGGAGAGAGATATAGAGAGCGTTGGGAGAGAGCCAAAGCAGGAGAAGCCAGAAGGGCAGGAGAAGAAAGAGGGCTGACCCAAGCTTACCACCTCATTTGTACCTTTCTTGACCATGTGACCAAACCCTAAGTACTGAGACATTCAAACTGACCAATCAACATGTGACTACATCATCAAACCAGCACAGTCCACAAAGCAGGCCCTGATCTTACTGGAATCTGTGTGAGCCTTCTTTGGTGAAAAACACATGTTCTGCCATATAAACAAATGCATATAATAATTTTCATCCTTACAACTATATCTGGGTCAATTTTCAGCCAAGGTAATAACGCATAACTGGGCCTGAACTGGGCCAGATAGGTTGGCGTCACGATTGTAATGAAATTGATAAACCCATAAAGCATTGCACTTTAGGCACACTATGGGCATGCTTTTTCTCAAAGCGACCTGGTTGGTAGATTTTTTTCTTTATTGGCAATCAAAAAAGAGTATCGGCACAATACCACTTTAGCTCTCAAAAAATCTTTTAATGTGACAACGTTTCAACCTACATGGTCTTAAAAGATTAAAAGATTTTTTTTTAAGTGGCAGTGGCTAAAGTGGCAGTGTGCCAATTCTCTTTTTTTGATTGCTACTGAGTATATTTTTGAACGAGCACCTGCCCTCAAGATTTTTAGATGTGAGCACGTTTCTATTTTTGTTTGTTTTAAGATTTTTTTTCTTTACTCAAAAATAATTTTAATGTATTTTAAATGTGGGTCAAGACAGGCCAAACTTACGTGGCCCCCATATCAATTTTTAACATCTGGGCCAAATACTACATTTTACTTCTGGCCCAAATCTGGTGAGCCTTCTTAAAGACGGTGCCACCTTTGCCAAACCCAGGTCATGTTTGGTCCACATGCTGTATGCCAGTGTCGGATGAATGTTTGCTGTGCCAGCTTTATGCCAAATCTGGGCCAAAATTCTTTGCTACTTAGGTTGCTATGGAGTCAATAACTGGATATGAGGATGAATGAAATGTTGGATGTATTAATGGGTCAATGGACAAACGGACACATTCTACAGTATATCTGCATCTGCACGTCTTTAAGTTATTTCTTATATTTATACACCTCAATGTATGGTATCTGGATCTTGGCAAATTTTTGTGAAGCCTTGGGTAAAAAGTCTTGGTGTCATCTTTGATGAGGGATTGTGAGTTGATAAACAGATAAATGTAGTGGACAAATCCTGTTTTTTTTTTTTTAGCTTTAACTCTTAACAAAGGTAAAACCTATTCTATCTAAAAAGCAAAAAAGGAAAAAATAATTCATGTTTTTATTATATCTATGTTTGTACTACTGTCACTCGTTATATTTTGCGATTAGTCAGACAGATTTATCATGTTTGCAGATTCAAAATGCTCCTGGCAAGGCTTTTAACATAAAATCATGTTCATTTTGAAATTCTTCTCTTGGCTCTTAAATCAGTAAATGGTTTGGCATCTTCTTACCAGTCAGATTTGCTGACTGAACATCAGCCTGGTCAGTCACTTCCGTCATCAAACCAGAGATTACTATGCGCCTCGAGCCTGAAATGCAGGGGTGACGGTGCTTTTGCAGTAGCTGTTCCTAGATTGTGGAATGCTCCGCTCATCTGTATTAGGTCTGTATCTGTTTTTAAATATAGGTTGAAAACGTACCTTTTTGATTTTGCATTTTATATACTCATGAATGAATGGATGGACAGAGAGACAATTTATTTGCATGTCTTCTTTTTACTCGTACACCTCACTATATAGTATCATTCTGGCGATTGTTAAAACTGCTAAATGAATGAACATTCGTTGAATTGAATGTGACAATCTTATGAACAATTTTAGTAGTAATGATCTGAAGTTTGGTGTGAGTAAGAAATGGGAACACACATAGAGGCTTGCTGTTGGCTTTATCCAATCTGCAGCTCCACACGTGGATGGCTGCACTCCTTTAATGGATGGACAAATGTGTGGACAGAGAGAAAATGTATTTGCATGTAAAAAAGTTCTTCCTTTTACTCGTACACCTCAATATATAGTATCTTTCTGGCGATTGTTAAAAGTATTAACCAAATAAACATGCATTGAATTGAATATGACAATCTTGTGGACAATTTTAATAGTATTAATCAGATTTTTTTTCCCCATATGCTGTTTAAAACTTATGCCAGAGTAGTTGGCAGTTCATTCTATTGTTGTGACCCCTGATAAATGAGGATTAAGCCAAAGGAAAATTAATAAATTAATGAATGAATCAATCAATCAATCAATCAATGAATAATCTGAATTTCGGTTTGAGAGAGAGAAATGGAGACAAACATATAAGGTTGCCATTGGCTGATGAAACTGCAGCTCCACACGTGGGTGGCTGCACTCATTCAATGGATGGATGGATGGATGGATGGATGGACAGACGGAAATTGATTTACCCTGAAATTGGGTTTGACTTCGAAAAGCACAAAGGTGGAACAAGAGATGGAAATGAACGTGTTTGGGTGATGGAGTGTGTGACGGCTTTGTTGAATCCGCAGCTGCACTCGTGGGTGGCTGCAGTCAGCGGTGTTTGATGCGACACAGGCCTGCGGGCACATCCTTACACTCATGCACACAGCCCCCGTACCGGGACAAGCCACGCGTCCTGGGGGCCAGATTTCTGTGCTCACGCTCTCTAAAACATCTGCCACTAGTTTTAAGGGGGTGTGAATGTTGGACTGTTGACAGGAAGCACGTTGGGATTGGCGCAAGCAGTTCTACTATACAGTTGAATGTTTTCACAGTATTTTCTATATTTTTTCTTCTGCAGAAAATCTCGTTTGTTTGATTTCGACTTCAATAAAAACTCTTGGATGAAAGCTCTTAATTCTTTTAAAAATATTTTGAGGTCAATATTATTAGCCCCCTTAAGCAATATTTGTTTTCAGTTGTCCACAGACCAAATCATCGTTATGCACTCACCACCCACTTTATTGGGTACAACTGCTTGTTAACACAATTTTCTAATCAGCCAATCACATGGCAGCAACTGAATGCATTTAGGCATGTAGACATGGTCTAGACTGTCTTCTGCAGTTCAAACCGAGCATCAGAATGGGGAAGAAAGGTGATTTAAGTGACTTTGAACTTGGTATGGTTGTTGGTGCCAGACAGGCTGGTCTGAGTATTTCAGAAACTGCTGATCTACTGGGATTTTCACGCACAACCATCTCTAGGGTTTACAGAGAATGGTCCGAAAAAGAGAAAATATCCAGTGAGCGGCAGTTGTGTGGGCGCCTTGTTGATGCCAGAGGTCAGAGAAGAATGGCCAGACTAGTTCCAGCTGATAGAAAGACAAAAGTAACTCAAATAACCACTCGTTACAACCGAAGTATGCAGAAGAGCATCTCTGAATGCACAACACGTCCAACCTTGAGACGGATGGGCTACAGCAGCAGAAGACGACACCGTGTGCCACTCCTGTCAGTTAAGAATAGGAAATTGAGGCTACAATTCACACAGGCTCACCAAAATAACAATAGAAGATAGGAAAAATGTTGCCTGGTCTGATGAGTCTCGATTTTTGCTGCAACGTTCGGATGGTAGGGTCAGAATTTGGCGTCAATAATATGAAAGCAAGGATCCATCCAGCCTTATATCAATGGTTTAGGCTGGTGGTGGCGGTGTAATGGTGTGGGGGATATTTTCTTGGCACACTTTGGACCCATTAGTACCAATTGAGCATTGTGTCAATGCCACAGCCTTCCTGAGTATCGTTGTTGACCATGTCCATCCCTTTATGACCACAGTATACAGTATATCTGATGGCTACTTCCAGCAGGATAACGCGCCATGTCAAAGCTTGAATCATTTCAGACTGGTTTTTTGAACATGACAATAAGCTCACTATACTCAAATGGCCTCCCCAGTCACCAGAACTCAATCCAATAGAGCACCTTTGGGATGTAGTGCAACGAAATCGCATTTTAGATGTGCAGCTGACAAATCTATCTTGTTGAATCTATGCCACAAAGGATTAAGGCAGTTCTGAAGGCAAAAGGCGGTCCAACCCGGTACTAGTAAGGTGTACCTAATAAAGTGGCTGGCGAGTATACAATGACTTGCCTAATTAACCTAGTTAAGTCTTTAAATGTCACTTTAAGCTGAATACTAGTATCCTAAACAAAATCTAGTAAAATATTAGTTTAAAAGTTAAAAGTAATCAGCTATCAGAAATTGGCTATTAAAACAAGTGTGTATTTGTATTTCATGAAACTACCGTTTAAAAAAAATCTCTCTGTTAAACAGAAATTGAGGAAAAAATATATAGACGGAGCCTAATAATTCAGGAGGGCTAATAATTCTGACTCCAACTGTACATCGCAGGCATTGTGATTGACATAAAAAAGACCCGAGACCTGCATTGAAACACGAAGCTGTCGGTTGTGGTTTACAGAAATCTAATTAGAGTCCCTATAATGTAGTAGCTCTCACGATGCTGCCAAGATTTCTCATACACTGAGGGAATCTGCTACAACGGGAACAGATTTTCTACCGTACTGCCCAGATGCACAATGTACGGTTGGTCGACAACTTTCTATCAACGACAAGCACACTGGAGTCTAATATGTACTATTCATGCCTAAGGCGCTCGTTTGGCAGCTGCTAATAATTCAGTTTCCTTCTCAAAACACAGATGCTGTATACTTAAAAAAAAAAAAAAAATCCGGATTTATTATTTGTGACAGAATAATTGAACATTAAAAAACTGGCTACAGGAACCGAGAACTGGATTATTATTTACGTTCAAAAGGTCCTGTATAATAGATAAGCTCAAAGGAAAGTTAAATACTTCTGACAGTTCTGTTCCAAGAGGAAAATATCGATGCACTGACATCTAATTGACCTGAAAAATAAAATGAAATAAAAAAATTAAACATATTAAAGTCCACATTAACCGGATGTTGCTGAGACTTATATTTCAGTATGTTGATGTATTTCCAACTGAAACTGAATATTGAGTGGGGGGTAGGGCTTTCCTTTCCGTTGTAGCAACCTTCCGTTGTAGTGTAAGAGAGTATTAATATGCAGTTGCTATAAAAGCCTTCAGGTTGACGTCAACAGAAGGACAGACACTTCAATCACAGAAGAAATTTGTCACACTTTTTATTGAAGATTGTCAAAAATTATTTTTTTTCCAGTGGATTAATTTGCACAGATTAATTATTCACCTTAACAATAACAATGTGAGCTTGAGGAGTTTGTCTTTCAGGCAATGAAGAAGTAGAAGATTAAACTTACTTCCATAATGAGCAAAAATAAATGCAAAGGAGAACATTTTAAATATTATACATTAACATAATAAACATTAATAATAATAATAATAATAATAATAATAATAATAATAATAATAATATTAATAATAATAATAATAATAATAATAATAATAATAATAATAATAATAATAATAATAATAAGACGGTGACAGAAACTGCAAAATAAGCCCTTCTGTGTATCTGTGTATTTTCAAACTACAGCTGATTTTAAAATTGGTAAGTGATATTTTAAGTCAATCTCTCTCTTTTTTTTACGTTGCAGTGCTGTATTAATACCATAGTAATTACAGTTTATTGAGTGTGAGATGGGACTTACATATCAGGAATGTATGTATTTTGTGTTGGCCACTCTTTGTATAATCCCGAGTTACTTTTTGGTTGGCCATCTGTTTGTTTGTAATGAGTCTCCTGTTTTCGTCACTGCAGATAAGTTTAGTAAACATAAAAGAAAGAAGAAATGCCTGCATGTGTTTAGCGTTTTTCCTTATCGCAAACACAACTGTAATCTGGTAGTATTTGCGCTGCTTTGGCTTTTTCGGGGTTAATTATTGTGATATCCCGATTGCATAATACTGGGAAATCTCTGTAGACTGATGGCATTTCATGCCGTTCAGCCTTATAATCTTAAAACGTGAGTAAAATCACTTATTTTTGTCACCATTTTAGATATTATGCTAGAGAATCATTCAAACACTAGCTCTAAAATGACATTTGTGAATTAGTAATGATTTGTGATGTTCTGAAGTCTGTAATCTGCAGATGTGAATGAACGGCGGAAGAAAGTAGTTCCTCATATAAAAGTTTTTTCAAATTTTCCATGTTTGATTGCCTTTTTACATACACGATTATGCTGTGAAACTGTTGTATGAATACAATATCACACTTGCAGCAGTGCGATATGGCTGTATATTGTCACTGGTAAGACACTAAGGCACTCGGCCTACGGCCTTGTGGTAAAGCACATTCTTCACCAGTGATAAATAATGTAAATTAAGGAAATAATTTAGGATATAAGACAACAAAACAAAACAAAAAACTAAAGGTAAAAAAATTGAAAAACAAATATAAACAAATATGATACGATACAATATATGATACAAAACAAAACAAAACAAAACAAAACAAAGCAAAGCAAAGCAAAGCAAAGCAAAGCAAAGAAAAGCAAAGAAAAAGAAAAGAAAAGAAAAGAAAAGAAAAGGAAAGAAAAAAGAAAAAGAAAAAGAAAAAGAAAAGAAAAGAAAAGAAGAAAGGAAAAGAAAAAAAGAAAAGAAAAGAAAAACAAAAAAAATTAAAAGAAAAAAGAAAAGAAAAGAAAAGAAGAAAAGAAAAAAAAGAAAAGAAAAAACAAAAACAAATACAACACGTTACATTACATTACAATATATGATTTGATACTAAATGAAATGACAAAACAACTAAACAAAACTAATCAAATTGAATAAATAAATAAATAAATAAAGCACTGTAATTATTTGCAAAAACTATTTGTACAAAAACACACACAAGGCACCATTCTTTTTTTCAGAGTCTAAAAATGTAGTCGAAGTCACTGGTGTGACCATGTCCTATTTCGAATGAGAGAGAGAAAAAAATCTCTGTGATGAGAGAGGTTTCGTGAAGAGTTGAGAACTTCAAGTGCAGTTTGATGTGATATTTTAAGAAGACCTTCAGCGCTTCTTGTTCTCCATTCTTTCTCTTTCCTCCTACAGAGTCAAATCATTGCACTTTCATAATCAAGCAAGACGCCCCGCGGCATCCTTCCTAAACTCTCACCAGCATTCACAGGAAGACATTTAGTAGAGTTGAAAAAAGAGACTTATTAATATATGCTTGTACAAACTGAGAAGGTTTACATCTGATGAAGCAAAACATGAAAGACTGAACTCTTCTTCAGCTAGAGGAGTTTTAAAATGTACGTATTAGATGAATAAACGTCACCATATATCAAAAGAATCATGCACCCATTGGCTAAATTCTCCATCAGTCAAACTAGAAAGTTAGTTACTGTTACTAAGTTGTACTGTAAGTTACTATAAGCAGAACGCCAAAAACATTTGACTTGTTTTTAGACTTTAATAACTATAACATTAGCCCCTTTCACACTGTAATACCGGTAATATCTGGAAAATTTCCGGAACGACTTTACAGGTAAATTAAAAAAAAAAGTGCTTCTCACACAGACGAGGACGTTCCGGAATTTTTCCGTTTAAGACCATTCACACATTCATTCCAAAATTCCGGTAATTCTGACAACATTAACCAGTAATGAGCTCTAAACGGCGGTGCTTGTGTTTGTAAACACAGAAGGGGTTGGGTTTTTGTTGATGGTTTCACTTTTATTTAGCATTCATGCAGCTGCTTTGTCTTTTTTTACACACCGAACTAGAAATTAACTACCACTTTTAATTTAATTTAATTTAATTTAATTTAATTTAATTTAATTTAATT
>CAIGQQ010018945.1:2871-14069 GCA_903798035.1 Danio albolineatus | reverse complement strand
TCTGTGTAAACACACCAAAACAACATTAACATTATAGCAGACACTGTTAAAGCTCATTCCCAGACACTAGACATTACTGACAGGGTATTCCAGTGTATACGTATCCTGTATACGTCTCTTAAGTTTGCCGCATTGTACTGTTTGCGAGTGCAGCGACGTTCTCAGTCTGTGTTCTCCTTGAATGTAATCTTCAATACATCAGAAACAAAGCTCCAACACACACACACAAAACTATATCTGGGAATAAAAATGATCAAACCATCTCCATTTGTATTCAAGTCGCACGCGTGGAGTTTAAGCATTTGGCTGTGAATTATGAGGCAGTAAAAGCAGTGCTTCATCTTCCTCCTGGAGTCTCTTTGCTGGAGTTCTTGTGTTTTCTGATTTAAAGCGACACACACTTTCCCTGTGAACATCAGCATTAAACTGGCTCGTGTTTCAATATGACGAACACAGCTCGTGGTGGAGTTAATTATTGATGGAGCGCTGGAAATGCACAGATCTTCATATGCATCTGGAGAAATGCAGAGCAGAAGTGCTGCAATGTAGAAGCGCTATAAAAATAAAGACGAATTAATCGAACTCTTCACGCATGACGCTTGTCTAATTTCTCAAAGGGAAAAGGCTGTTTTCTGGCCTTCGGATTAATGGCCACTTTAACACTGATGAGTTTGTGAGCATCAATAAACGCGGGATGGGATGATCATTAGTGAACGTTAGACAGACAGAAATCAATTAAATCTGCTTTATGTATTGTTTGCTATTGTCATGCCGAATCTAAATCTAGTATTAAAGCTCGTATCAATAAACCCTAGAGCCAACTTCACTGTGAATGCAAACATTCGGTTCGTTCATTTGGGTGAAGGTTTGTGTAAAATAATTATACGTTATTAAAATATATAAAATAATAAAACGTTTTGTCTTATAATTGTATTAATAATTTGAAAATACTGAAACGTACTAAAACATTTGAAGTAAAAATAATAAATCATTCTTGCTACTGCTGCAGTTCAATTTTCATCCTTACAAATAATTAGTATTCAACTTAAACTAAAAAATTATATTAAAATGTATCATTTAAAAAAAATTAATCAGAAAATCCCTTGCAAGATAAACCCAATAATTTATTATATTCATTTAGTTTTCTTCTTATTCTTCATATTATATTATTTTTCATACTATTACTATTATTATTACCACTACTAACATTAATATTATATTAAAATAAATATTGTTATTATTATTGTTATTATATTCATACATTTTATAAATATACATATGCAATATAATAAAAATATATGTACTGAAATTTAAATTAACAATTATTTTTATTATTAGTAGTAATATAATAGTTTAATATTAAAATTATTTAATAATTATAATAATAATTATTATTATCTTTGTACATTTTACATATGCATAAACATGCATTATACAATTTAAAAATATACAACGGAAATTTGAATTAATTAAATTGATGATATGTCAGACTGAGAATATAATTTTACTGCATTAAAGTGCAAGAAAAAATTATATATAATGTGTGTGAGATTATAGATTATATATTTTTTTATCTATATAAAAACAATAATGATATCTGACAATAATGATATCGCTCACGAGTAAATGAAACAAAATAAAATAAATGATTAAAATAACAATTTTTGACACTAGTTTGAAATGCATTTCTGTGCAAGACATAAAAAAACCTTATATTTATTTACATTAGTTTGAAAGTTATTTTATTTTATTACATCATGCACAGAAATGCATTTTAAACTAATGTCAACCACGGTGTTCATTTTATTTATTTATTTATTTTATTTATGTAATGCACAGATACGTATTTCAAACTAATGTCAAATATAGTGTTCATTTTATTTATTTATTTATTTAAATGCACAGAAATGCATTTCACACTAATGTCAAAAATGGTGTTATTTTAATTAATTAATTTTATTTATTTGTTTTTTTAATGCACAGAAATGCATTTCATTATTTTTTATTACATTTTACTTTAATTACATCATGCACAGAAAAGTAATAAAATAACACTTTTTTAGACACCAGTGTGTAATGCATTTCTGTGCATTAAATAAACAAATAAATAAAATTTATTAATTAATTTAAATAACACAATTTTTGGCATTAGTTTGAGATGCATTTCTGTGCAATAAATAAATAAATAAATAAAATTAACACTATATTTGACATTGGTTTGATTTCTGTGCATGATGTAATTAAATAAAATGAAATAAAATAAATAACACTATTTTGTGACACTAGTGTTAAATGCATTTCTATGCGTTACACAAATTAATTATTTAATTACATAATAAATTAAAACAATATTATTTGTTTTTGATATTAGTTAGAAATCTACTACATCATGCACAGGAATGTGAGTGATTGGATCAGAAAATGAGTCTTAAATATGCCCAAAGTTGCGATGTTAAGCGAACGCAAATGCAAGCGCATGCAATAAATAAACGAAACCCCCACAGGCATTTGTGCATACATAACGAATGATCCCAGCAAAGCAAACACTGTTCCTTACATGCAATTCATCAATGCAGAGAGGCAGTAATCATCAGGATGATCACTAGAATAAAACCAAACACAATCGAGGTGTCTCTCGCACTCATCACGCGCTATAACAGGTCCTGTATTTATAGCAGGTCACAAGAATGGTGGTGAAAACGCAACTCAATTATACGCTTATCTCTTAATTAGCTATGGTGGTGGTGGTGGGGGGGGGATCCAGAATAATTCATGCAATCAGACTCACTGTACAACAAACACTCCTCACTTCTGCCGACTTAAAATACTGCAGCTAATAATACAGTATTCGATGGCGTAATCTGAACCGAGTGTAAAGCACAGGCCTTATGTATATGCAGTAAGGCTGTACAACATTGAGAATGAATGAATTTGATATACAGCATAAATGAGAAGATGATTATTGTATCCATTTCTCATTCAATATAGACCAAAGATGCCCAAAGTAGTGCCCGCGGGCCAAAGTCTGACTTCTAGGTTGGATTACTGTAATGCTCTGCTCGCTGGTTGCCCAGCCTCCTCTATTAACAAACTTCAGCTAGTACAAAATGCAGCCGCCAGAGTTCTTACCAGGTCTAGAAAATATGATCATATCACTCCAATTTTATCCTCGTTACACTGGCTGCCTGTTCAGTTTCGTATTGAGTTTAAAATATTACTTCTTACCTATAAAGCATTAAATAATCGAGCTCCTGTTTATCTAACCAACCTTCTGTCTCGCTACAATCCAACCCGCTCTTTAAAATCTCAAAACTCAGGGCTTCTGGTAGTACCCAGAATAGCAAAGTCCACTAAAGGGGGTCGAACCTACTCATTTATGGCTCCTAAAGTCTGGAATAGCCTTCCTGATAATGTCCGAGGCTCAGACACACTCTCACAGTTCAACAAGAGATTAAAGACCTATCTTTTTAGTAAAGCATACACTCAATACATCACATAGCGGTATGATGCATGAATGTGCTCCATGCATCTCCTTTATATACACTATGAACTGCAGCTACGCTAATTATTCTCTTTATTCTCTATTTCCTCCTGGGGATACTCATCCCGAGGCCCCCATAGACTATGCAGCGCCACGGATGCGATCCAAGACCTGTGACGAGACGATTCCAAGGTTTCATAATCCTGGACCAGGCTGTATCCTGAGCAGCTGCTTGGTGCTTGGTGTAGTAGCAAGCATGAGACTGATTCCTGTGACCCTCCAAGGACAGACGAGCCTCGAGTTCTCCAGCCTCCGGCGCCTAGACTGCAGCTAGAGCTGCGCACCGATGGATTACTCTTCAGTGTTTGGACTCCAAGTAGTGAATATTAAACAACACTGAACTGAACTCCAACACTAATAACTGGACTGACACTTTCAGTTTACTATAACCTTCTATGTGAAGCTGCTTTGACACAATCTACATTGTAAAAGCGCTATACAAATAAAGGTGAATTGAATTGAATCTGAGAAGAGAGTGAGAATGATGGAGAGGGCTAGGGCGAATGCCTTTAAAAGAGATCATCATTTCTAATTTGACATAGCCTTTCTTTGTTTGGTTTTACTGCTAATTTACAATAGTTAAAATAAATTGTAATTTTCCTCCAACCAATTGTCATCAAACAAACATTTGCCCATGCTTGCAATTTCACAAAATGCCGTGGTGGCAAACCATCAACGCATTCATCAATCACTTACTCCTATGTCACCTATGGAATGATGCAGGTTGCACCCATGATGTGCTGCCCCCAAATGCTGCGCTGGTCAAATTGCGGTTGAAAAACATAAATAAAAATGACGAGTCGGACATGAAATTTAATATCCCACATGAAATTTAAGACCTCTATATGGAAAATTACAGAATTCAAGACATTTTCAGACCTTAAAAATCAAAAAATTTATTAACCTCTTAAACTCTGGTGCTATTTTGGGATTTCCGCCTGGATTTTGCCTACCTAATTTTAAAAGCTTCCCAAATCCACATGCAGAGCAGTAAATGCAAAAATGTGGTATCATTTTAAAGAAAACCTTTTAAATTTTCATAAAACACTGTTGAAAGTGATTAAAATAATTGTATATGTTGTCTGTGTTATCATAAACACTTAAAAAAAGAGGCGCTTTCTGTATTTTTTTTTTATAAACTCAAATTTAAAAGACTATCTTTTAGGTTCTGTGTGGTCTAGGTTTCTGTAATTAATTTTGGTGGGTCCTGCACAGGTCAGTAATAATAAGAAAAAAGAAAAATGCCTCTGTCATAATCTATGCAAAAGTTATTGTATTCCAACTGGTGAGAGGTGCTATACCTTTTTTTATGTAATTTCCATCTACCAAACTTTGAAAGTCTTCCATATCCAAATGCAGTGGTATAAATGACAAATTCCAGTGTTATTGGACAGAAAACCATTTGAGTTTACAAAAGAAACTGCTGAAAGTAATAAATAATATTTGTTGTTTTCTGTTTTATGATGAACCACTTCAACATTGGGCACTTTTTAATTTTTTTTTCTAAAATGCTTTTTTGAAAATGTGTAGATAATCCCATAAGAGAAGAAGACAACTCCAGACAGTTCTGCTTGAAACCAGCAGAGAGCAGCAAACACTAGGAAAAAGAATTTTGTCTCTACCATAGAGTATGCAAAGGTTTTTGTAATTCAACTAAATATTGGGAAAATACGCCATGCGGATAGACTATTGTTTTCATATTTTCACGATCTTTGGTTTGATCAAACATAATTCACGGCCTTTTGACCACATTATACATATAAAAGGAATACTTATGCACATCACCTCAAAAACAGCATAAGGTAAGAGATGATGTAGCATTTGTGTCTTTCTGTGCGATCTGGGGCTGCTTATTGATCATAAATATAATATGAAATAGAATATAAATAGAATATAATTCACATAAAGGAATGCTAGAATCGTACAAGGACGACAAGAGCTTTTATTTGAGCTATGACTTGTACATGTGTGTCATATATGAAGCATATAAAAATAGGAAAATGACAGCTCGGGTATTCAGTATTTTGTTGTGTAATTAAATGTTAATAACTTTTGTACAGTAAAATAAAAACCTAAGTGATGCATTTGTGCATAAAATATAGCTTCTACGCTTTCAAACGGAACCACTTATAGGGGTCTTGGCGCAACCACGGACCTTTAAAAACGAAAGTGAAACTGATGACGTCATAGGACCCGGTACCGGGTCAGTGGAGTTTAAGAGGTTAAAGACGTATCAAGACTTTTTAAGGACCCGCAGGGACCCTGTCTAAAAGAAACTGTATGAAATTGAAAATGGTCACAATCACCATTCATCAGAAGTTTATCTATGGTTGCAAAACACTAGCTGTGCACGAAGCGCATTGGAGGTTTGCAGTTTTGTGATTAGCATCCAGCAGCCGGTCAGTGTTTTGCCGGTGTGCCATCTGAAGCGCGGCCTATGCACTGGTGCAAAACGCATCCAGCTTTGGCCTTGATCACATAACATGCTTGTTCTGCAGCAGAGGGCTGTGGCCGGCTGGATCAGAGCTGGCAAAACGCCTTTCTAGCCTCTACCAAGCTCCTCATATTCCTATTGTCCCTTCAGCAATACAAGCGGACAGATGAGAGGCGAGTCTGGTCCCTTTCCCACCTGTGCTTAACAGATCCACAGGCCCTGATGCTATAGGGTTTCAGAGTGTAAAGTGAGATCAAGGCATAGGCCGGGATAAGATTCTGACGGTGTGATAACCTTGGATAAAAATATCATGGTTTCACAGTATTGAGACTACAGCTCCAAAATAAGTTCTTTTTAAATATCTAGGTATCTGCCGCGGGATGTCTATCTGCGTCTTTTGACTTAACATGTAAATCACTCGTGTTTGACGCTTCTTACGCATCTGGTGTGAACGCAGCATTACACTCTTGAAAACAAAATTTGATTTAACATAACCAATTAAACGTCTATTCAGACCAAACACGATAACTATAAATATAGCAATAAACATATTTGCGTCAACACTGACAAAAGATAACGATGTTTATTTTTAGTTTGTTATTCATTTGGCATTACCTACTAGTAACCAGCAGGTGTCCTCAGTGTGTGTTATATAAGTGCTGGTGAATCCAGCTCGTGTAATCAATCTAATCGAACAGGAAACTTCACGATTGCAGTCTAGTCTAGTAGTGGAATTAAAACGACATTATTTTCACACAAAAGGCAACACAATTACGCTAAAACTAGCACTGGATACCTGAGGTTCTTAATTAAATATTTAATTAATTAAAAACATCTACTTTTGTCCGCCATTGAACACAATAAATCTTATTTTAGGAAACATTTAAAATATTTTGAACTAGTAGCTTTTGATGTAGAGGTTCCTTTTCTGCGGAAGATACTGTTGCCGTAAAAAAACGAAATAAAATAGTTGTGAAAAACATGTAAAAAAATTAATAAATAAAAATTACATACAGCTTAGGAACGGTATAACAGAAAACTGGTGGTTTTAAAACATTGACTTTTCTAAACCGCGGTAAACCTTGAAACCGGTTTTCGTCCCTTGCCTAGAAAGAGCTCATACAAAGATTACAACAAAAATTACAACTCTTCTACATGTTTGAGTCATTTCGGAAGATATTTCTGAAGATATTTTGAAAAAACGATGCAGTCCGAAATTCTTCAATACTATTTAGTATGTGAAAAACAGAAAGTGAACCGAGTAGTATGTCCGAATTCATAGGAATCGAAGTCCCCAAAGTCGCGATTGCAGTCTAGTGCAGTAGTAGAATAAAAAACAACATTATTTTCACACAAAAGTCAACATAAGTATGCTAAAACTAGCACTGTATACCTTCGGTAAAACTGTAAGGTTCTTTTATTTTTACACTTCAACATCTCAGCCTGATTGCAGCACTTCCATTAATTTTTTTAATCATTGTTTCCCATGATATAACCAATTGTTCTTTAAATATTTTTATAAAACAAGCAGCGAGCTTCTCCACAATGTTGGTATAATAGCCATTTTTACATTTAAATTGATTCTGATTGGCTGTCAGTGTTTATTCATGTTTTACCCGGGAAAAAAGTACATACTGAAAGTGATCCCAACAATATTATTTCTATACATATTCATAGTTACAGTAGTGGTTTGAACTCTGCTGTTGTTTTACATTTAGACCTCCATCTTTATCATTACCTTGTTATGAACGGTGTTTAATACTGAGCAAATGTTCATTTTTGGGGGAACTATCCCTTTAAATAAACAGCATACTATGGCTGAGAATAACAGGTGTGTCTAACGGAGCAGACGTGGAGTAATCCAAACCAAATCAGTACAGTAAGCTTCACAAAGATGTAGCTTTCAAAGTGTAATCGATATGGAGTATACAGAACATATCATGATTATGCCGTCACAATATAGAATCACATCTTCCAGGAAGCCCTTCATGTCACGCATACTCAAAAGCTCCGACAAACTGGCCCCTGAGAAAGATGGTAATGCACAAAGGGAAACGTTGATGTGGCTGGTTTACAACGAAAACTCAATACGAAAACATTATCCTTCATAAAACCCAGTTGACTTGACCTCAATAGTGACGATGAGTCATGCAATCCTGAGTGAACCAGATGTAACTCGAGGCAACATGACGCCATTAATAAACGGCCTACTATCAAACATTCAGCATTAAAAAATATATACACATTGTTATCAATTTAAGTTTGACATTAATCCGGCAAGCCCGTGAGGATGGAAGTTCTTTCACAAAAGCGCATCATCTAAAGGGTGGCATTTGATTTGAATGAATCATGATTCACATTTCGCAATAACCGTTTGTTTTTCAGATGGAGATGACTTAGGTGAGGATAGTTAGTTATTAAACTGCCATTCCATGCGGTCATCACCAACCGAACGTCTGACTCACTGCTGTGAATCTGTACACTTTGTTCTGCGAAGCGATTCAAAAGAATGAATCAGCAGTTCATTGCAACATCATGGTTGGTGTCTAAATGATCCATTTGGTGTTGTCTAAACGATCCAGGGTGGTAAAATAAATGAGTTTTTCCTTCATGAACCGAACCAACCAGCTATGAGATGATGCAAAACATCATAGAGTTTGATCTTAAGAAAATATACAAGGAAAATTGAACAAAAAGGCAAATTTGCAAAACTACAAGGCCTGAAATACTGTATACTGATTTAAAACATCTCAGAAACTGTATATGTCAATAATTAATTGGCTATTCTTACACAAATGTTCATGCAGATTGAGTCTGCTGAGCATTCTCAGAGCTTCATGCTATTAACAAGGTCTTTTTGTGTGTGATTTGGTCTCGGATTGGTGAAGATTTTCACAAAATAATGCGTAATATATTTTTTTCAGCAGGAATTTAGATGCTAAATATGATTATTTATAAAGATGCATGTAGTTTTAGCAATAAGAGTTTTTATTTTAGCTTCATGTGGTAATTTCTTACCATGTAGCTAAGCGATTTGTTATGATGTGCTGCAAAATCAGTTATCGGCTGAAATGATTCAGCTTGGTTTGTGAATGAATCATTCACAGCTGCTCAAATGATTCACTAAAAGAATCAGATTCAAATTTAAATCAACATCATTATGAATGCATTATTAAAATAGAGACGCTTCTCTAGGCAAATGATTTGTGGTAATTAAATTATGAATATATAGACACACGTTAAATAAAAAACATTATTTATTGATGCTGGAGAAAGCTAAATGATGCATCCAAAATGTAATATTGTCTGAGTATGTATTATGTTTGAAATCAAAATGAATTTGCGACCGTTAAAGATGTGTGAATATGTGAAGTATGAAATTCAGATGAACAAAATCTGCTGTTATGTCATTATGACCTAATAGAGTTAGCAGTGTTGCTACATTTACATTAATAATACTTTCAAGTGGCCTTACAAGACAGTTCAGCGTCAATTTAATACATATTCATGAGTCAAACAGGTATATTATGGTTTTTAACATGTTACTCGGCCAACAAATTGTTTTTAACATATCAGATAGTAGGGATGAATGTGGCAGAAGGGTTTTTAAAAATAATTTACTTGTTTCTAGTCTCTGATTGGTGGAGATTTTTTTCAGAATTGTGGGTAATGTAGTTCTGAAACAGTTATTCCACTTTTAAACGTGATTATGTAAAAAACATGAGGGTTGTGGGTTCACCAGAAGAAAAGACTTCAACTATGACTGCAGCACTCTATAAATTAGCATAAAGTGTTAATTATAAGCATAATCTGTTATAATTTCATACGTTCGTTAGGCTCAGTTTGTTGAAATCAACGCAAATCATTAAAAGTCATGTTCTTGAGTGATTTCCTAAGCTGGGTTATGATGGAGTTAACAGGTATACACTAAACAAGTAGTTAGCAGGCTGAAAAACAAAAAGAAACTGTTGTAGCCGAATGATTCGATTCATTTACACCGACTCGCTGAAAAGATCCGACTCAAAAGAAAGAATCGATATGGTCAAAACCACCAGGGATGTAATAAAGGATGTGTTAACGTGTGATGCTTCGTAAGACAATGAACACACAACATAAACGCCCACACAAAATCCGTGATGAGTGTAAACCTCTAGCTACTCGTGCACCCAAAAGATTTTAACGTTAGGCCCAGTGGGAGTCGATTAGCATCAGAAATCCCGTCTCCCTGAGATCCACAGCATGTGTGACGCTGAATTATCCTGCAAATGAAGTAAAAATCGACTAAAATCCGCTGGAAAAAACCGAAGCAGCATCTCCACGTCCAGCCCTATGAGGTATTGAATGAGGAGTCTGCGCAGGCCAGCAAACGCATCCACATAGGGATGGACGTGAAAGCAGATCGCTGGGTGTAAATAAATCACATTAACATCGCTGTTTACACGTCCTATATCCGTCGGGAGAGCTGCAGATTGAAGGCTGGGCCGATACACTGCAGCACCGGGCTCTGATGTGTGTTATTTACCTTGCGTTTCCTGGTTTCGGCAGATCCGCTCCACACAAAGCACTGGTAGATGACCCGCAGATTCTGCTTCCAGTTGTCCACTTTGAAGCCGTTCACATGGGAGCACCCGGCCGGACTCATGACAGAAAACACATTCGAGTTCCTGCGGCTTTCAGCGACGAAATAACTGAAGTCACGAGGAGAATTATCCAGCAATTGTTCCGTTTTTTTCGTCAGGCAATGCAGCGAGCCGCGACAGGGTCGAAGACGCGTGCGTTACGCATGCGGAGAGCGCCTCTCGGATACCCGCAGATATGTCATCATTAGCGATAATTAACCACTGTAAAACCGACCACACTTTTGATATTGAATTTTCCAAGTCGGCTGTTTTAATGGACGGCAATGGAATTCAACTGAACACCGTGGGCGACGCAATCCTTGCGATATCAATCGCTGATTGGATGTTGGCTTGTAGCGCGCGGCTCCCATTGGCTTCCGCGCGTGCCATTTCCGTTAAAGTCCCACCGCCGTTTGAGAACTCTGGAACGTGATTCGCTGGCGCGCACGCTTGTCTTTGTTCAAAGGCTTGTAGGCCGCAGGGGCGCTTCTGATTGGCTGTCGCTGCTCAGTTCTTGCTGGTTATGTCATTGAGCAGAAAACACTGCTCCACATGCACACACACACACTCAACATCACCGCTGACAGGAGTGTAAAACACACTA
>CAIGQQ010018941.1:2919-15150 GCA_903798035.1 Danio albolineatus | reverse complement strand
CCGTAACATAAACAGGATTATATGATAAGCAACGGCAAAGACAGCTTGTTAGCGCTCAGGTAAGCTCACTTTCACATCTGCCGAGCGCCGTGGGTGGGAGGTTTCCCTGCTCGTTGCTCAGCGAAGCCGATAGGCTGCCTGCATGTCTGTTAGCGAAAGCTGATTGGCCGCTTGTCTGTCACTCAATCTCGGTTGAAGGGAGAGAGAATTGCGATCAGCAAAATAAACACTTTCACTTTGATAATGGCCTTTTTAACACCGCGGGACAATAGTTTGTGGCCCCTGCCTTAATTTGAGAGTTTAACGTCAGTGTGGCCTGTGAGTTTGATATGTATGGCACTGTTGTGTGTTGTGTGTGGAGCTGAACAAACTTACCAATCACTGTGGGGTATAAAGATAGATGTATATAAATCAGTGCTGAAATTGAGAGGGGTCTTGTTGGATCCTCATTCATTCATGTTCTTTTCGGCTTAGTGCTTTTATTAATCCGGAGTCACCACAGTGGAATGAACCACCAACTTATCCAGCATATGTTTTACTCAGCGGATGCCCTTCCAGCTGCAACCCATCTCTGGGAAGCATCCATACACACTCATTAACACTCATACACTACGGACTATTTAGCCTACCTAGTTCCCCTATAGCGCATGTGTTTGGACAGTGGGGGAAACCGGAGCACCCGGAGGAAACCCACACGAACACGGGGAGAACATGCAAACTCCACACAGAAATGCCAACTGACCCAGCTGAGGCTCAGAGACGTTCTTGCTGTGAGGAGATTGTGCAACCCCTATTTATATATAGCTCCAAAAATGAACTCAAATTCTTCTGTTTTGATCTAATATGACAAAACACACACACACAGAAAAATAATTGTAGCATGCAAAACAACACTGAATTATTGCTGAATAATACACAAGATTATTTATAAAGCTGCTATAGCATTCTCTTGTAAATAATTTTAATAGCAATCAGGGGCGATTTTAGGATTTACATTTTAGGGGGGGCTCAGCTCCTTATATATATATATATATATATATATATATATATATATAGCCTAATAATATATTTATAAGTAGTAATTTAATAGTAATACACTTAAAAATGTTTGTTTAATATGGTAGGGTTATATTCCACTGTATTACATATAGACAGGCATAGCCATTTGTGTTCTGAATAAGCCAAATAGGCTCAACCCACCTGTTTACTGTAGTAAAAACCACTTTCTATATTCAAGTGCGTTTTTTGTTTCCATGTATTACATAAATGGCCACTTTTCTAATTAAATGACATATAAATATATATTTTTAAAATTACAGGCCAATTCACATTTTTCCCGATCTGAATGATAAAAATAAATAAGTATTTTTTTAATGCTAGACAACTCATCATGTTTCTCACTTGTCAGTGACTCAGTGACAGTTAAAACGCGTACATTCTCTAAGTGGTTCTGTCACTGAGTTTAATCCTTTCTGTGTAAGACTGTATGGTATAGTTAATGCCGCACGAACTGTGTTTAATATTGGTAGGTTATTTTATAATAAAAACAGGAAATGTTCGTTAAAAGTTACGTTTTTCGCTGGAGGAATCTCTATTTTGTTCTCTATCTCCAAATGGGGATACTCATCCCGAGGCCCCCAGAGACTATGCAGCACCACGGATGTGATCCAAGACCTGTGACGAGACGATCCCAAGGTTCCATAATCCTGGACCAGGCTGTATCCTGAGCAGCTGTTTGGTGCATGGCGGAGTAGCAAGCATGAGACTGATTCCTGTGACCCTCCAAGGACAAGAGTAGCCTCGAGTTCTCCAGTCTCGGGCGCCTAGACTGCAGCTCTGCACAAGATGTCTGGCCATAGGAGAAATGGTCGTCCCCAACTGAGCCTGGTTTCTCTCCAGGTTTTTAAATTCTTCACTTTCGCCAATTGGTGAAGTTTATTCCTCCGCTGTCGCCACTGGCTTGCATGGTTCGGGACCTGTAGAGCTGCGCATCGATGGATTACTCTTCAGTGTTTGGACTCTCAGCAGTGAATATTAAACCACACTGAACTGAACTGAACTGAACTCCAACACTGAACATTGGACTGACACTGTTTCAATTCACTATAAGCTTCTATGTGAAGCTGCTTTGGCACAATCTACATTGTAAAAGCGCTGGAGAAATAAAGGTGAATTGAATTGAAACAGCTGTGCTTATGAGGTGAACGCAAAGAAAACCCGACTGCTCCTCCATGACATTGGGATACAGGTGATACAAGGCTATCTACATCAAAGAGCTTTGCACACTAAAAAATCCGGGGTTATTTTTTCTACCCAAATGTTGGGTTGAGGCATTTGGGTAATTTTTGGGGGTTATTTTCAGAGTCTTGGGTAGTTTTTAGGTTGTGCTATGTAACACAAACTTGGTTATTTACTGGGTAATAATTTCTAAGACTTGAATCAATGCAACCCTAGCACCACACAGGCACATCAACCCAGCTCCTTGGGTCAAATCAACTCCCAGCAGGGGCTGACTGCGACGCCACATAAATATATTATTATTATAAATGTTTACAAGCAACCCATAAATATGAAACGACTTGTTTTAAATGCAGTTCACAATTTGTATGTAGTTTTGTGTGATCTCTGAGGTAAAGTGTAATGTGTAAAGTGTAAAGTGCTGAACAAATGTAATGGAACAAAAATAAATAAAGCTAACACAATATTGACCTGTTTGTTATTTATGTGGTTAATGATTTTAAAAGAAAGCTAAAAATTAAATTTGAAAATATAACCAAACTAACTTAAAATATAAGTCAAACTAACCTGTTATTTAAGTAAAAATAACCAATTATTTGGTAGAAAAAACAACCCATTTTTGGGGTTAAAAATAATAACCCAATTACTTGGGTTAATTTAACCCCTGATGTGTTCTGTCCTATATTTACCCAGCAATAGGGTTAAAAACAACCCAATTTGGGTAGTTTTTAACACTGTGTTTTTTTTAGAGTGTGATCAAATGAAAAGCAAAAGTCAGGGAGGAGCCGAATTCTGTCGCCGTTTTAAAGTCAAAGGGAACTGAGGTGATAATTTAGTGTTCAGTTTATGAGCTAATCACAAAACTTTTAGGGGCTACAGCCCCCCTAAAAAAGGCCTAGCAACACCTACATCAGCAGTTGTTATTTGCTTAAGTGTATAGTCCTGTAAAATGTGTTTATATCTCAGCCTGTGTGTGTTTGTGTGAGCGCCGGTGACTCCTGTACTGTGTACTTTATGGGTGTGGTAATGCTTATAACTCATATTATTCACTTACAGTAAGTGGTGATTAAAGGCTGTTTATCGGATGTGCAATTATAGCTGGATTTTTTCCTAGAAAGCTCTTACTGAGGAAACAGTAAATCACTCAGCTAGAATCAGCGTCTCATGCCAAAACCTGCACAGAAATCTTCTTACGGTAAAAGCTCAGATTGTCAGACGTTCCAGGAAATATTAAATCTGCATGAAGAGAGGACAGAAATGATCAGTTCAGACCTGCAGGAGTCCAAATCTAACCTCAAGAATGTCTTTTACACTCTTTTTTTCTTTTAAATGAGGGTTTGTGATAGAGACTTTCCTGCATTTCTCAAGCCCAGCTTTAATGTGTTGCACAATGTAAGTGTGTGTGTAGTGGGAAATTATTCGCTCCACCCAAACCAAATGTGAGTCAGTTCTTCAAAAGCAGGGCTGGGCTGCACGGCTACAGCATTTCGGTATATTTTAGCAGTAATTATATATTCAAGATTATGGTTTGGGCAGCACGGTGGCTCAGTGGTTAGCAAGAAAGTTGATGGTCCGAGTCCCAGCTGGGTCAGTTGTCATTTCTGTGTAGAGCAGGGCTATTCAATTACTTTGTCATGGGGGCCAGTTCTTGAAAAGCATCCCAAACGAAGGGCCGAAGAGGTATGACTTGCAATATGAGTGAGGACATAACTGCATGTTACATTTTTGCTCCTTAAGACACCCACGTTGGCTTTTTCTACATTAAAATGTTAATATAAGTAGGCCTAAGTGTTTAGATTAACTGTTGTTAACATCTGCATTCATACACTCTCAGAAATAAAGCTACAGGAGCTGTCACTGGGGCAGTACCTTTTCAAAAGGTACATATTTGTATCTGAAGGGTCCATAATGGATGCTCAAAGGTGCTTTTTAGGTACATTTGGGCACTAATATGCACCTTTGAGGTACCACTGTGGACTCTTTGGGTACAGATTTGTTAGGGTTAGGGTTAGGGTAGACATGGAGGCAGTGCTGTTTATATTTATATAGAAAATAATAATTAATAATAATACGTTAATCCTTTAATTCTTTTTCATCTGTAAAGATATTTGTGTATCGCTGTTCATTCTGTGTGTATTAAGCAATGTATAAGTAAGGTGCACAACTAACGTGCTCTGTGCTGGTCTATTGAAAAGTTTATTTTAGTTCCTCATAATAGCAACGCACCAGCAACACGCCTTAACACTGTCACGTCCCCACCTCATCACTCACCCTCTGAGCACTCAAAATCACCCAGACCATCCTCCAGCCGTGCACAATCACCAGACTATTAGCTCTCCACCTGATCCCACTCCGGACTCCCTTCATAAGCTCCCCTCATTCACTCAGTCACCGTCGAGTATCACACATGGACACGATCCACCTAGCCTGCTCGTTACCTCATCCTGATACCCTCCTGTGCTCCTCTTCAGCTCTTCATCATCGTTCTCCACTCAGGGAAGTGACTGTTACTTGCTATCCACTGTTTGGATCCCTAACCCTATAACTGTCTATTATCTGAACCTTCTACCTGTGTCAACCGTATCACAGTAATAAATACACTGTTTGCTACGTCTGACTCCCTCTCCTTCCTCTGATCGTGACAAACACGCCTCCTTTCTAGACCAGAACACCTATGGGCACATATGAGTGCAATTGCATTTGCTGCTTAAACAGCGTGGCGCAAAACGTCAAAATGACACTTGTGTCAAGCTGAAACTAGCAAATAACATTTGCCTCGTGTCTTGCGCTGTATTGCACCGGGTGTATGATAGGCCCCATAATCTTTAATCTTTAATGCCTTCTATTAAAAATGTTGACAGAGGTTTGTGATATAAGAATAAGAGCGGAGCATTAATTAAATGCATAGGCATATTTAGTGATAGATTTGAGGTACCCTGCTATTTTTATTGGACGAAAAAAAAAGTCAGATTGGGGGGACAGCCTTTGCCAGTTTTTATAAAGGATTCAGTCAGTGTTTTCGTTTTGTAATCTAAATTTGTAATTTAAGTGAAAAATAATAGGGCAGGCTTATTTATTTTATTATTTTTATTTAGTTTATCCTGTTTTTCTATGCCGTTGGAAACACTGCAGGTGCGTGAAGATGCTCTGTTGTGGTTCTGTTGCTAATATGTTCGCATGTTAAAATAAATCAGCATTTTAAAATGCGATATTTAATGTGTCAGACACAAAATAGACACGTCAATTTTTTAAAATTAAATAATAATTTAATATTAATCTGACCAGTTTCCCAGAGATGGGTTGCAGCTGGAAGGGCATCCGCTGCGTAAAACAAATGCTGGATAAGTTAGCGGTTCATTCCGCTGTGGCGACCCCAGATTAATAAAGGGACTAAGCCGAAAAGAAAATGAATGAATGAATGCATGAATAATCTGACCAGTTAACCGTTAATATTCGATTAACGAGTGGCGGTTGTCAGTTGGCAGAATTAACGAAATGATCATCCCTAGTGTGTGAAGCATTAAAAGTGTCTAAGAAGATGCAAAATCATCACATGCATCGACTTTTTAGATGATGAAGAGGATGATGAAGATGTTGAATGTTTACATTCCAATGCAAAACCATATGGGTGTTGAACCGCGAAGGTTGTACCGAATGGTTCAATATCATATTAATTATTCTGACATCCCAAATAAATACTTTGCTATAATTTTTCCAGCATGTGATGCAGGTATCATCATCATCATCATCATCACTGTGTGTCTGACTGTGTTTTTCTCTCCCCCTCAGGCTGTTTCCATCATGATGTCAATGAAGGCAGAGGGAGCTCAGCAGAAATGGGCCGCAGTGAGGGGTCGTCTGGGCTCGTCTCAGGACTCGGACGGCCCTCAAGAGGCCAATCTGGAGAATGCAGATGCTGAGCTGTGTATACGCCTGCTGCAGGTATCATGCTCCTCTATTAATCCAGCTCAGTCCGGAGCTTTTCAATACCAGATAGACTTTATCACCTGATACTAACGCTGAGATGTTGGAAAGCATACCTTACAAATTAGAGAGGGAATTACAGGGGGGTTTGGGGGGTATGTGGACTCTTTTCATATTTGCAAGTTTCTCTGCAGCAGAAATCGTCATATTGGTAAAATAATAAAAAAAACTGAAGCTTAGTATTATTAGCTGAAATAAAAGTCAGAATTATTAGCCCCCCTGTATATTTTTCCCAATGAAGAATCATTGATGTCTTGTAAGAGAATAGCTCAGAATGACCGCTATTGTAGTTCTAGTAGGTCTGGTTGTTCAACTGTCCCTTTAAATCTGTGTACAAACTATCCAGATAATTGCAGAAAACACACATTCCTCCAAAGGCAGGAGCTCACGATAATTTAATACTGTAGATTACACATTTATGGTGATGTTATCTGAATACTTTTGGATTTCATTCTATAATGTTGTCAGTAATATAATATTAGGTTTTACATGTTTGGTAATGTAATCTGAATACTTTTGGATTACATTTAGATTACTTTTGTGCTATCCAATCCGTTACTGATTACAAAATTTGCAGCAATATAATCTGTTAGATTATTCATTTATGGTAATGTAATTAGACTACTTTTGGATTACATTTAGATTACTTTTGTGCTAACTAGTAAGTTACTAATTATGAATCTCATGACAAAATTTGTACTAATATAATCTCTTAGATGACACATTTATGGTAACGTAATCGGACTACTTTTGGATTACATTTAGATTACTTTTGTGCTAAACAATCAGTTACTAATTACATATTGCATGAAAACATTTGTAGTAACATAATATTGTAGATTATACATTTACGGTAACATAATCTGAATACTTTTGGATTACATACTATATTGTAGTCAGTAATATAATGTTAGACTATAAAATTTATGGTAAAGTAATCTGACTACATTTGGATTACATTTTGAATTGTTAGCTTATACAGTTAAAGTAATGTAATCGTATTACTTTTGGATTACATTTAAGTTACTTTTGTGCTCACCAAGCAATTTCTAAATACAAATTGCATGACAAAATTTGTAGTCAGTAATGTAACCTGTTAGATTGTAAAATGTATGGTAACATAATCTGACTACATTTGGATTACAATTAGATTACTTTTGTGCTATCCAATCCATTACTGATTACAACATTTGCAGCAATATAATCTTTTAGATTATTCATTTATGGTAATGTAATTGGACTACTTTTGGATTACATTTAGATTACTTTTGTGCTAACCAGTAAGTTACTAATTATGAATCTCATGACAAAATTTGTACTAATATAATCTCTTAGATGACACATTTATGGTAATGTAATCTGACTACATTTGGATTACATTTAGATTACTTTTGTGCTATCCAATCCGTTACTGATTACAACATTTGCAGTAATATAATCTTTTAGATTATTCATTTATGGTAATGTAATTGGACTACTTTTAGATTACATTTAGATTACTTTTGTGCTAACCAGTAAGTTACTAATTATGAATCTCATGACAAAATTTGTACTAATATAATCTCTTAGATGACACATTTATGGTAATGTAAATCTGACTACTTTTGGATTACATTTAGATTACTTTTGTGCTAAACAATCAGTTACTAATTACATATTGCATGAAAACATTTGTAGTAACATAATATTGTAGATTATACATTTACGGTAACATAATCTGAATACTTTTGGATTACATACTATATTGTAGTCAGTAATATAATATTAGATTGTAAAATTTATGGTAAAGTAATCTGACTACATTTGGATTACATTTTGAATTGTTAGCTTATACAGTTAAAGTAATGTAATCGTATTACTTTTGGATTACATTTAAGTTACTTTTGTGCTCACCAAGCAATTTCTAAATACAAATTGCATGACAAAATTTGTAGTCAGTAATGTAACCTGTTAGATTGTAAAATGTATGGTAACATAATCTGACTACATTTGGATTACATTTAGATTACTTTTGTGCTATCCAATCCGTTACTGATTACAACATTTGCAGCAATATAATCTTTTAGATTATTCATTTATGGTAATGTGATTGGACTCCTTTTGGATTACATTTAGATTACTTTTGTGCTAACCAGTAAGTTACTGTTACGTAGCGGAAGCACCGCGCTACGCACATAAGGTTTAAGGATGACCGTCTATTAAAAGAGGTCACCCGGAGTCCCCGTTCCTGCTTCCCCAAGTACACACACAGAGGCCAAGTTGTCCAAAAAGGGGTAACAGATTTATTAAACAAATATTTCCAATATCAAAATTAAATATAAGGGAAGAAGAGGCCAAAACAACAAACAAAACAAAGTATGCTATCTAATATTGAATCTCTTACCTCAAGCGAAAAATAAAGTTATGCAAATAATATAACAATTCTACACTCCCTTACTATCCATTAAACAGGAGAAAACGGGACAAAAGAAAAGGGCCTTCCCTTAAAACATTCAGTAGTGAACAAACATTTAGCCACAGCTAGCACAGGATACCGTCCTAGTACCGTTTTTAACAGAGTATCTCACCAGATGACTTTATAAAAGGGTTCTAGACAGGAAAGAAAGAATCAGCCACCGCTAATGCAAGTTACCGTCCTATTACCATAATTAACAGAGTATCTCACCAGATAACTTTGGAAATAAAGGGTTTCGGACAGGAAGCGTTCACCGCCACACAGAGAACTTAGAGCGATCTGCTCACACACATACACAACGAGGGGAAACAGGAAGAAGGAGCTCGACGAACAAAGCCGACAGCGTGGTTTTTATAATGGGCGCCGCCCCTCTCACAGCTGCACCTGATCAAAAATAACGTCGTAAAATACAATATAAATAATATTGATACATAAAGATATTGATACATAACATGCCATAAAATCATGTACTTATACAATTCACCAAAGAAGAAATGATCAGGAAAGCATAATTATACACTATGCACTTGTTAAGAATGAAGCTCTTCTCGACAGGTGCCCTCAGTGGTGAACTACTCAGGCCTGCGGAAGCGTCTGGAGGGCAGCGAGCAGACCTGGATGGTGCAGTTTCTGGAGCTGTCGGGTCTGGATCTGCTTCTGGAGGCTCTGGATCGGCTGTCAGGACGCGGATGCTCTCGAATCGCAGACGCTCTCCTGCAACTCACCTGCGTCAGCTGTGTTCGAGCCGTCATGAACTCATCTGCTGGCATTCACTTCATCGTGGACAATGAGGGATACGTGCGCAAGCTGTCTCAGGGTATACACACGCCGCTGTGATACATCAGAAATGATCGTTAAAATATCATTATCCTGATAATTCATATGTTTATCCATTCCACTGTTAATATAGAGAATACAAACAAAACAAGTGTTATCCTGCGTAAGATTTCATGAATAACAATTAAGTATGTTGCTAATGATGCTGAAATCTGCATTACTTTTGGATTACATTTAGTTTGTGCTAACCAATCAGTTGCTAATTACAAGTTGCATGAAAAAATGTGTAGCCAGTAATATAATTTGTTAGATTACTCATTTATGGTAATGTAATCTGACTACGTTTGGATTACATTTAGATTACTTTTACAATATGACGTCTTATATGAGAACGAACTAAATGACCGCTATGTTAGTTCTAGTAGTTATAGGATTCTCGTTAATCGACTTTCCCTTTAAATCTGTGTACAAACTATCTAGAAAACACACATTCATTCAAAGCAGGAGCTCACAATATAATAATATAACATGATATAATATAATATAATAAGTAATATAATATTGTAGATTATACATTTATGGTAATGTAATCCGAATACTTTTGGATTACGTTCTGTATCGTCGTCGGTATTGTAGTCAAATTGTTAAGGCTCGTGCACACGCTTTTCGTTTGCGTTTATCGTTATCGTTTTATGAGGCATTTTTTTGCATTCAAACGCAAACGATTTTTACTGGCGTCATGCAGAAGAGTATGCAGAATCACTCCTCGCCGTTAGATGGTGCTTAATGAAAATAGAAAGACCCCGGTGCACAGGGTGGCGCTGCACAACTTTAAGCTTCTGACAGCCGCTTGAAAACACAGTAGAAGAAGAGAGAAAGTTGACAAGCTTGTTGTCAAAGAGCTTATGATCACCAATCAATAGTGATTCTGTGGTCTTTGTTGAAGTCACTGGCGATTCTAACAATGTCGATGTCTCGTTTATCGTACAGCACTTTTCGTTCGGATACCAGTGCAGTCAGCAGCTCCACGTTCATATCGCCTCTGGGCATCTTCTTCAATGTGTGCTCGCATTGACAGTTTTGCGCTTGAGCGCCTCCAAGAGGTGTTTACTGTACTGATTACTTTTGGATTACATTTAAATTACTTTTGTGCTAGCCAATCTGTTACTAATTACATATTAAATGACAAAATGTGTAGTCAATAAGATAATTTGTGGGATTATACATTTAAGGTAATGTAATCGAACTACTTTTGGATTACATTTAGATTACTTTTGTTGTCGCCAAGCGGTTGCTAAATACAAATTGCATGACAAAATATGAAGCTAGTAATATTATTTGTTAGATGATACATTTATTGTAATGCAATCATACTACATTTGGATTACATTAGATTAGTTTTGTGCTAACCAATCAGCTACATGACAAAATAATAGGCAGTAATATAAACTGTTAGATTATACATTTAAAGTAATGTAATTTGACTACTTTTGGATTACATTTAGATTACTTTTGTTGCTATCCATTACTTTACTTACCATTACTTTTGTGCTAACCAATGATTTGCTAATTACATGTTAAGTGACAAAATATGTAGTCAGTAATGTAATGTATTAAATTATAAAATGTGTGGTAACCTAATCTGACCATGTTTGGATTACATTTAGATTACTTTTACAATAGGACGTCTTATAAGAGAACGGACAAAATGACCACTATGGTAGTTCTAGTAGTTACAGAATTTTGGTAAATCCACTGTCCCTTTTAAATCTGTGTACAAACGATCTAGATAAATGCAGAAAACACACATTCCTCCAATGCTGAAGCTCACAGTATCTCCATTGCTCAATCTTCACACCTATCACATGCTTGGCCTGTTTTTTCTGACCATCAGAAGTGCAAAGTTCACGTAACGTCCCTCAAGAATTAGCTGTTAACACTGTCAGAAGTGAAGAGCGATGGAGGAGGAAGCTGAAGCGATGGAGGAGAAAGCTAAAATCAGACCTTTTCCTTTCCCTTTTCCTCCAGCTTTGGATACGTCCAACACTATGGTAAAAAAGCAGGTGTTTGAGCTGCTGGCGGCCCTCAGCATGTTCTCCTCCGAGGGACACAGACTCGCTCTGGACGCCCTGGAGCACTACAAGGCAAGTGTGCTTTACTTATGAAGTGTAATTGGTTACTGATTACTAATTACATGACAACTTTTATTGTAACTTAATTGGACTACTTTGGGATTGCATGTAGATTACTTTTGCGCTCACAAAGCAATTGCTGAATACAAATTGCATGATAAAATGGGTAGCCAGTAATATAATTTGTTAGATTTTACATTTCTGGTAATGTAATCGGACTACTTTTGGATTACATTTAGATTACTTTTGTGCTAACCAATTCATTACTAATTAAATATTAAATGACAAAATGTGTAGTCAATAAGATAATTTGTTGGATTATATATTTAAGGTAATGTAAGTGCATTACTTTTGGATTACATTTAAATTACTTTTGTGCCAACCAATCTGTTACTATTTACATATTAAATGCCAAAATGTGTAGTCAATAAGATAAGTAAGTTGTATTATGCATTTAAGGTAATGTAATCGAACTACTTTTGGATTACATTTACATTACTTTTGTGCTAACCAATCTGTTACTAATTACATATTAAATGATAAAATGTGTAGTCAATAAGATAATTTGTTGGATTATATATTTATTGTAATGTAATCGGACTACTTTTAGATTACATTTAGATTACTTTTGTGCTAACCAATCAG
>CAIGQQ010018940.1:1224-13617 GCA_903798035.1 Danio albolineatus | reverse complement strand
AAACTACCACATGCTTTTAAGGCCATAGAGACACTTTTTGTCCATTTTTAAACAATATTTTCAAGGTTTAAAAGATTTAATTAAAGTATATGATGAAACGATTAAATTTAGCCTTTTATTTACATATTTTGCACTATTTTTCTTATTTGCTCTTTGTTGTCTATACAATATTTTATTTTACGCTTGATGTTAAACTGAAATAATTTTACAAAAAAGACAAATACACTGTCAGTAATAAAATAATAAAACAAATGACTTATGACAAATGACTTATGAAATATGACAACAATATATTTCTCAAAGCAGTGTTTTAAGACCCTTATTGTTTATTTTGATAAATGTAACAACAGATTGCTTGACCTGTAATGCTTGCACAATTTAGTGATGCTTGAAGAGTTCAGGATACACATATTATGTATAAATCACACAAATACCTCATGCCAAAACATTTCCAGCATAATTCTTTTGTTGTAAAGAAATAAAAAAGTTCCACCTTTGCTAAAAGCTCTGGTAGACTAAGTTTCACTTCATGATACAGCCAAATAATATATGGAAGGCCGTTAGGGCCAAAACGTCTGCAACAAACGCGTTTACACATAATTGCGCGTATGGAAGGCCAAATAGTTCAAATACACATGAATTTTAACACGTGAAATACATGTATTACACGTGTATTTAACACGTACTTTACGTGTACTTAACGTGTACTTCACACGTAAAGTACGCGTGAAAAATTAACGCGTACTTTACGTGTGGAATACACGTTCTTTACGTGTGCTTTACACATATTTTACGTGTGCTTTACACGTAAAATACGTGTGAAAAATTAACGCATACTTTACGTGTATTTGACACGTACTTGATGTGTTAAATACACGTTAAATACACGTAAACAACGCGTGATTCAGACCACAGTTTCCGGTTTAAAAGGGCCAATCTCATTGGCTGCATAAGAACTGGGTAAAACCATTTCTGTAAACCTGGGGGGTGTGTCACCTTTGCTACCACCATTTAGCATTATCAAACCTACTACCTATTTGTATTTTCGGTTTTGTTATTTTCAAACATTAAGTCTTTATTTTTATATACTTAATTAACAATTCTAATTATTAAATAATTCTAATTACTCCTTTTATGTCTTTTGTAGTAGAAGACATTCATTATTGTTCACTAAACTTACCATCAAGGAATACCATAAAAAGTATCATCAAAGGCCTTTTAAGGTGGGAAAGTTGCATTAAAGTTTCTTAATTAAAGGTTTAGGATACTGAGCATTGTAATAAATAACTTTGGAAAACAGTGTGAGGTTTTTGTTCTTAAATTTATGGCCAGCAGGTGGTACTTGTTATACCATTTTATTCAGATATTACATAATCATAGTAGTTGTCTTACAACACAAACCCCAACTCAAGGTTGTAGCCTGCAGGCAGCTGGTGGCAGCCCTTTTGAACTAAATATTTGTAATATTTTCTTACCTTCTTACTCTTACTCTTTCCAATAAAAAATATCCTTAATTGCACTTGTGTTCGAATACTGTGCATTAATACTAGTCCAGTTAAATAAACCACTTATGTATGCTTAGTTTCTTCTTGCACTGATTGCTTCTTTGTAAAGCTCGCTTGCAAGTTGCTTTACTAAATGTAAATGTATTGAAAAAGCCCTTATATTAAGCCACCCATAAACCCTCCCCTTGAAAAAAAAGTCAGGACAGAAGCGGTCTAAAGTGGACAAAATAGACAGATTAAAACAACAGATGGTATTAAGCCAAAAATATATAATAACAGGAATGACAAAAAGTTACTGTTCCAGAATGGTAATTAAAGTTTGTAGGGCATCAATAGCTAGACTACCAATAGGTCCTTCAAGAATGTCTACATCCTGTAGTTGCTGCATCTGTGCAGGGTTTGGCTGAATTAATTATCAGGAACCGTTACAACCTCATATTTGAATTAAAGATTAGAATCGCAAATATTTTTTCTTAATGACATGCACAGATGAATTGTTCACCACAGAAATAGCAACTTATGAGCTAACAAAATCATATGGTTAGTTTTGATTTCTAGGGGACTTTAACAGGAGAAACTGTTTAAAATTGGCTAGAGGCTGCTGTTTAATTTTTAGTCATACAGTTAACAAGAAGACATACAACTCGTGAATATTAAACTTTTACTTAGGCTAACAGTTTGTGTTTTGGCCTTTTGTTTTTGGCCACTGAACATATAAGCGGTCGTGAACACATTTCACCAATTATTTGTTCTTGTTTATTTTGTCTGATTGACAAAAAATATATTAAAATTAAAATACAAACAAAATACTGATTTTAAATTAATACAAATTTTGTTCTAAAAAGACAAAATTTGTGATAAATATATAATTATAAAAATAATTACTACCATACCACCCCGCCCCATCATCCCTTTCTTATTTCAATCTCAAAAAACACTGATGCTTGCTGTCGAAGGCTACATTTATTCATTAAAGTGACATATTCACAGTTTCAGAGAAGCCCATATTAAACTGTTTTCATTGCGCCGGTCAATTACATTTTAATTTATTTAATCAAATCTTTTTCTTTACATCTCCCACAAGTACCTGCACATTTTAAAACACAAAAACGCACACCTTTATTTTCATTTTTTTCTTGCTTTGTCAATGTATGGAAGTGTATACTCTTTAATAATCAATCTAAATTATTTTTTTAAAATAAATAAATAAGCGGCATTAATTTATGGGATGAACTTAGTATGAATATTATTTGCAAACGCGCTCTATTAATGTTGTATATGCAGTTTTACGAATAGCTTTCCACCTGAGTCTGTGAATTAAAGATTTGTACAAACAAAAACATGTTTGTGTAAATAAATATTATGTTCTGCATTCATGCATCTTAATTTTCGTGTGCGAAACGTAAGTTTTGCATTTGCGGATCTGGTGATGCGCGTGTGTAAATTGACACTTTTTGTTGGAATCTACTGCCGGCTTCCTTTGAATTTTGAGACTTTCTTTTCGCCATTTTTAAGCTTTTCAAGAGTCAAATACAAACAACTTTACACGGAAAAGCCACAATGTTCTTATGCAATATGTACACATCTACCTACCGATTTGAGAATTATACAATCCTGCATAACTACACTTGAGTCTAAAAGAGTCCGATTTAAATAAATGTGCAACATTTGTAAAAACAGATTTGTATTTGTGAGTACATAGGCTTTCTTTTGTGTACGTGAATTCTAATTTGCGCACGTGTAGGTCAGGTGGCGCTCGTTTGGATAATGAGACTGATCTCACACAGTTTGTGCAAATCTGCTGGCGCTCAACTCTTTGATCCGCCTGCAACTCTCTTTATGCACGCATGTATACTAGGCTAATGCAATTTAACAAATGACATTCACAGACTCAGGTGGAAAGCTATTCGTTTGTGGATGCAAAACTGCATATACAACATTAATCGAGCGCGTGGATGACAGAACACGCATTTTCAAATAATGTTGATACCAAGTTCATCCCATATTAATTCGCGCCCTCTCATTGTTGGTCCGCACAGCCGGTGTTCTGATGATCTGTACCTCATCAGAATGTGCTACCGGTAGCTCAATCTATCATATTTCATCTAAAAAAAACGGGGTTAGCACATCTTGTCAGATTAAAACGTCTATCAGAAAGAACTAGCCTACCACAGTAAATACAACTGCTTTCATTCTTTCATTCTTTTCATTCTGTAAAAGCCTGTCCTGCTTATTCAAATGTGTAATTAATAGTATAAACAGTTTAATTCAGGCCTCTC
The DNA here is from genome assembly GCA_903798035.1 of Danio albolineatus. Taxonomy (NCBI): domain Eukaryota; kingdom Metazoa; phylum Chordata; class Actinopteri; order Cypriniformes; family Danionidae; genus Danio; species Danio albolineatus. The sequence continues at coordinate 9,833 of CAIGQQ010018940.1, read as the reverse complement.
TGAAACTGTGAATATTTAACTATACTTAGGCTGTTTTATTTAACAAATCAAAACAATATCGCGGCAATTCGTTTTGGCGCTTTAGCGGGCTGGTTTCGAATAGCATCTCGGAAGGTTATTCGTTATTCTTGTTTATCTAGTAGTTAACTGACCAACGAAAAATACATGACAATTAAGATACAAATGATAGCTAACGAAATTCGTTTCAAAAATATATTTTTTCCAAGAAACATATACGAATTTGTTTTTTTTTACCCGTCCAACTGTGCAGTGATGATTTGTTCTGCTCCGTGGAAAATCAGGATTTAGTTAATGCTTCACTGCTTCACAGCTGCTGATGTGCTTCACTTCATGTTCAGGCAAAAAAAGTGTTTAATAGCATCATTGGCAAGAAAATATACATTTAGATTTCAAACAAATACATTAATATTAAAAAGGAAACATAAAGTTTGATCCTGTGAATGTCATACCGAATGCCTTTAATGTTGTTATTAGTTGTCAGCCAGCAACAGTGTTTATTGAAATTGAAATAAGATTTTAAAATAAATAAATTGCATAAGAAATGTTATGATAGCAACACTGCTTTGGAAAATTATATTGGTCGTAGAAGTCACGGGATGACTGATTGTGGAGGATCGTGTAGTCTGGCACATCTGTAACCTACGACGAGTCAAGATTTTATCAAGAAAAAAATCACATAATCTGACATAGTAACTTTCGTAACCGACAATTAAAATCGTGTGATCTGACCGAGGCTTTACGTTGCCTATTACCCAACCAATCATTTATCAGTGTTAGGGAAAAAGTTAAATGTTACAATCTATTGTAATTTAAAAAAAATTGTAGCTAAATGAAAATTACCCCAAAACAGAAAGAAACTCACAGTTATTACCATGAAAATTTGTTACATTTTGGCATTGATAACACGCAACTCAATATATATATTTTTTCCCATAATTTTAAGGTAAAAATAAAGATTTATGTTTGGCTATGTGTTTTTTTCCTGATATTGTTGGCATTTGTAAAAACGCCATCATAAACCATTATGATATTAGCCCTACCCGTCGTTTAATGTAACTATTTTTTATGCCTATTTTAATTACTTGTTTTCGGGTTACATTTTCATTTTAAGGGCCATGAGCTACAACTCAAAATAAAATATGACAACTGTATTTTAGCTGTTAATATAGGCCTACAATATATTTTCTGGTGTTTAATTTTGCATGAGCAAATAGCAGTATAGCCTAAATTACATATTTTTTAAAGATTATCATTCAGCCTGCAGCGCAGAGAGGTTGATCCGCGGCAAATCCACTGACTCACGCACTAATTTAATTTATAACCCTGTAAACTTGACTTCGCAGGCCGATCTTTAATTTCAAGAGGCATTTTTAAGTGTCCTGACTTAACTGCTGCTGCAAAAGGTGGTGTTTATTTTCACAACTGTTAAAGTGCCCTTTAGCGATGTCAAATGAAAGCAAACATTAAAAAAGCGTTCTCTGTTTTGTCAATTTTAGATTACTTTTAATAGGCCATTATTGATAATACTAATTATAATAAATTAAAACAATAATTATAGTGTAGACGACTGTGGGAAATGTACAGTGTCCAACTTGCAGTTGCGTTTCTGCAAAAAATAATGTAACAGTAAATTTCCTCCGCGTTTTTTACTTTTAGAGCTCAAGAGGGTTGTATTTAAAGAATTAGTTAACCAAAACATCTAATAAATTAGGTTGCTGGCCTTCACATCATCCACAAGTCCAGTTTTTCCTGAATTTAGAGTGCCCCTCTGCCGCGCATGCTCGTTTTAAAGGCTATGCGGGCGCACTGACCTGACGCGACCAGATCCCTGGACTATTGCTTTAAATTCACAATTTTAATAATTTAGTTGCTATATAATAAATAAACACATGGCTATGTGTTCTGGTTATAATGACGGGGTGGTATTGACAGAAAGAATTTTCAGTTTTGAGTGAATAAACCCTTTGGCCCCCCGTCGCGCCGGGCCTGCTAAGCTTGATTATGAAGCAGAAAGGATGGGTAAGAGTAAGGGAGGTAAGATTTAATAACATTAATTCTCGGCCTTGAGTCGGGTCTAAGATGAACAGATAATTCTATAAAACATATACTTTTTTTGTATTCTATAGGATTGTCATAATTAATATTCCTGCAATATATTTCTTGTGATCTTAGCATATCACTCAAGTTTTGTGTTGTTTTCCAGTTACATTTAGGATTTATTTCTGTTATTTATTTAGAATAATAATTGTATCATAATTCATTCATTCATTCATTTTCTTTTCGGCTTAGTCCCTTTATTAGTCCGGGGTCGCCACAGCAGACTGAACCGCCAACTTATCCAGCATTTGTTTTACGCAGCGGATGCCCTTCCAGCCACAACCCATCTCTGGGAAACACATTCATACATTCTCATTCACACACATACACTATGGACAATTTAGCTTACCCAATTCACCTGTACCGCATGTCTTTGGACTGTGGGGGAAACCGGAGCACCCGGAGGAAACCCACGCAACCACTGGGAGAACATGCAAACTCCACACAGAAATGCCAACTGGCCTAGCCGGGGATCGAACCAGCGACCTTCTTGCTGTGAGGCGAACGTGCTACTCACTACGCCACCGTGGCGCCCATTGTATCATAATATTATTATTAATTTTATTTATAATAAATATAAATATTTTAGGTGCTGCACGGGTAGCACGTTCGCCTTACAGCAAGAAGGTCGCTGGTTCGAGTCTCGGCTAGGTCAATTGACGTTTCTGTGTGAAGTTTGCATGTTCTCCCCATATTGGCTTGGGTTTCTTCTGGGTGCTCCGGTTTTTCCCACAAGTCCAAAGACATGTGGTATAGGTGAATTTGGTAGGCTAAATTGTCCGTAGTGTGTCTCTCTCTCTCTCTGTGTGTGTGTGTGTGTGTGAGTGTGTATGGATGTTTACCAGTGATGGGTTGCAGCTCGGTATATGGGGTGATTCGCCGAGGGTGCCATTTAATCTAGAACCGCCACTGATATTGACAATTATTATTTATATCCAAAGCTTCTACTAAGATATTAGACTTAAGCACTGAATGTTCATCATATTTTATTAAGTCATTTCCCTAAAAATGTGACTATTTTTGTAATACATGTGTAGCTGAGTAAGTTACTAGATCGCCGGCCCATCTCACTTTTACTTCACAATCAGAGAAAGTTTTTTTTTGTGGAACTTTATATTGTTTCGAAATAGACATAACTGAAGTTTATTTATTAATTTTTTTGGAAGCGGTAGCCTAAATCTGAAAAGTTGGTTCACAGTAGAAATAGTCAAAACTCTTGTGTTTTGTAATTTTAATAAAATATTTTTTTATAAAGAAATATGCATACATTTAGGAAATTATATTTATTGATATATGGGTTTTAACAGTTGTTAGATTACAGAATAAAAAAAACCTGTAAAAATTATTATCGAGCTATATAGTTAATGTATGAATTAAGGTGAAATATGTTTTGTGTATGGGATGTAACAGATTATAGCCATTATATTTTTATCGTACATAAAGTCAAATTAAATAATATATTCTGTTAATGATCGGTTGACAACAGTTTTCCTTTAAGGACATTACAGAAAATAACAACCTTAATTTTTCTGGCCTGCGCGTCCGTCCGCTACTCCACTGGTTCTGAATAGGCTACTATCGTTGATATTATCCTTATTATCTAAACTAAATTGTAGCACCACCTGCTGGTCATACATTTAAGTACAAAAACCTCACAATGTTTTCCAAAGTTATTTATTACAATGCTCCGAATGCTAAACCTTTAATAAGAAACTTTAATGCGACTTGTTTGCCACCTTAAAGGTCTTGGATGATACTTTTTATGGTATTCTTTGATGGTAAGTTTAATGAACAATAATGAATGTCTTCTGCTACTCCAAAAGACATAAAAGGAGTAATTAGAATTATTAATTAAGTATATAAAAACTTATATAAAGACTTAATGTTTAAAAACAACAAAACAGAAAAGACTAATAGGTACAAGGGTTTATAGCATGCTAAATGGTGGTGGCAAATGTGACCCCCCGGGTTTACACAAATGGTTTTACCCAGTTCTTATGCATCCAATGAGATTGGCCCATTTAAACCGGAAACTGTGGTCTGAACCACGCGTTGTTTACGTGTATTTAACGTGTACTTTACACGTATTTAACGTGTACTTTACGCGTAAAGTACATGTTAATAATTTACGCGTATTTTACGTGTAAAGTACACGTTAATTATGTGTAAAGCACACGTAAAATACGCGTGAAATACACGTGAAGTACAGGTGTTAAATTCATGTGTATTTGAATCATTTGGCCTTCGATATGCGCGTTAACACGTAATTTACGCGTTAACACGCAATTACGCGTTGACACGTTGGTACGCGTTAACACGTAATTTACGCGTTAACACGTAATTTACGCGTTAACACGCAATTTACGTGTTAACACGTTTTTTTTAACTAGTCTCATTTTTAAAGCACTATCATTTAATCATTTCTCTATCCTGCTCATTTTAAAATGTATAATGTAATTTCACTTAAATCACAATTCATGTTTTGCAGTCAATAATCTGTAGCAGATATTTTTTATTATGAAATAAAGACATCTTCTGTAATGTTATGTTTGATGGCCTGGGACATTATAATGCTTGCCATCCAACTGCTGAGATTTCTTTGAAAAATGTGTCCAGAGAAATCAGAATGAGCTTTATTTGACAAGAGCGTGCAAACACATAAAAATTCTTTTTTTTCAGGAGCACAGGATACATACAGTACATTCATACAAATCAACACAAGAACACAGAATGACATTTAAATAAGTGGATATAAAGTAAATATTAATTTAAAAAATCTTACAAAAATCATAAACAGTAAGGGTTTTGTATATGACCAAAAACACAGGTAGCAACTGATCTAATAATAAAGATCTATAGACATAAATATGTGTAGAGTCAGCCTGAGGTGAGAAGAGTAAACAGTTGGTGGCCTGAGTGCAAATGAATAATGTGACCTTCCCGTTTCCTCATTCTTCTGGAGATGTACAAGTTCTGGAGGTTGGGCAGGTGCACGCCAATAATCCTCTCCACTGTCCTGACAGTCCGCTGCAGTCTTCTTATGTCTGATTTGGTGGCTGGCCTGAACCAGACAGTAATTAAAATCTCTGTACTGGAAGCTCCAATCACCAAGAAAAAACATCATTGTGTGCAAACAATTGACAAAAAGGTTTTGATAAAACTATGTAATAACTGGAAGCTACTTTCTGCCTGGTAAGAAAAGCCAAAATGATGACATACTAAATCAAATCATAAATAATGATTTAATATTTATAAAAGTATAAATAATGATTTAATAATTCAATATTATGACATAATAAATCTGTGGAAATGACATTATTGCGACAATAGGTGGCGACAAACAACCACCTAAATTCATTCATTCATTTTCTTTTCGGCTTAGTCCCTTTATTAATCCGGGGTCGCCACAGCGGAATGAACCGCCAACTTATCCAGCATTTGCAACCCATCTCTGGGAAACATCCATACATTCTCATTCACACACGTACACTACAGACAATTTAGCTTACCCAATTCACCTGTACCGCATATCTTTGAACTTGTGGGGGAAACCGGAGCATCCGGAGGAAACCCACACAACCACGGGGAGAACATGCAAACTCCACACAGAAACTGACCCAGCCGAGGCTTGAACCATGCAGCGAACTTCTTGCTGTGAGGGGACAGCACTACCTACTGCACCACCATGTCACCTGACTTACTATATACATACATACATATATATATATATATATATATATATATATATATATACATACATACATACATACATATATATATATATATATATATTTCCCAGAGATGGGTTGTGGCTGGAAGGGCATCCGCTGCGTAAAACAAATGCTGGATAAGTTGGCGGTTCGATCCGCTGTGGCGACCCCGGTTTAATAAAGGGACTAAGCCGAAAAGACAATGAATGAATGAATGAATATATATATATATATATATATATATATATATATATATATAAATATGTATGCGTTCAAATATTTGTATATTAAATACATGTTTAAGTATATGTTTTATTATATAAAATAAATCCATATTTTCACATCATTTTCAGTTAATGATTCAATAACTCTTTTAAAAACTTCATGTTTTCAGATTAATCGTCTTTAAACAATTAAGTTACACATTTAGGTGGTTGTTTGTCGCCACCTATTGTCGCAATAATGTCATTTCCACAGATTAATTAAGTCATAATATTGCATTATTTAATCATTATTTATACTTTTATAAATATTAAATCATTATTTATGATTCAATTGAGTATGTCATAATTTTGGCTTTTCTTACCAGGCAGAAAGTAGCTTCCAGTTATTACATAGTTTTATCAAAACCTTTTTGTCAATTGTTTGCACACGATGATGTTTTTCTTGGTGATTGGAGCTTCCAGTACAGAGACTTTAATTACTGTCTGGTTCAGGCCAGCCATCAAATCAGACATAAGAAGACTGCAGCGGACTGTCAGGATAGCGGAGAGGATTATTGGTGTGCACCTGCCCAACCTCCAGAACTTGTACATCTCCAGAATAAGGAAACGGGAAGGTCACATCATTAATTCGCACTCAGACCACTGTTTACTCTTCTCACCTCAGGCAGACTCTACACATCTTTATGTCTATAGATCTTTATTATTAGATCAGTTGCTACCTGTTTTTTTGGTCATATACAAAACCCTTACTGTTTATGATTTTTTGCAAGAATTTTTTTATTAATATTTACTTTATATCCGCTTATTTAAATGTCATTCTGTGATCTTGTGTTGATTTGTATGAATGTACTGTATGTATCCTGTGCTCTTGAAAAAAAAGAATTCTTGTGTGTTTGCACACTCTTGTCAAATAAAGCTCATTCTGATTTCTCTGGACACATTTTTCAAAGAAATCTCAACAGTTGGATGGCAAGCATTATAATTTCCCAGGCCATCAAACATAACATTACAGAAGATGTCTTTATTTCATAATAAAAAATATCTGCTACAGATTATTGACTGCAAAACATGAATTGTGACTTAAGTGAAATTACATTATACATTTTAAAATGAGCAGCATAGTACGCGCTTTTCTAAGTATGTGTGCGCTCTGCTCGCCGCAGTTTCTCCTTATCTGTGTCGGAACATCATAATTTCTTTCACACACACATGCACACAACACACACACATCCACATTTACACATACAGGCACAATATCAGACACACACACACTGGCATGGAGTCGTGACCGCACAACAAACAAGGAATTCTCCGACTCCTCATCTGCTCCAGATTCCATTGCCAGTGAAGACGAAGCTGACTTTTGTGAAGAATTAGATCTATTCCAAGACATGCTAGTATAGTCTTTATAAATGCTTTGCTTTTGAGTATTATATGCTCATAAACAATGCCTTACTTTGAGTATGAATATAAACATAGCACAGAATAATCCCGATAGTATGACGCGCTATTTACTCTTATCGTTTCACTTTTATGCCTAAAACATCAAACTTTTATAACTTTAAACTTACATTTTTGCTGTATTGCTGAATCGTGCTTATTATTTTACTTACATTGATGTCGTTTTGAACATTGAAGCCCTCAGAACCCTCACCTCTCATTTGTGGTAATTTGTATAGATTTTTTTGTTGATCAATCAAATTGTTCTGTCTACACTGTTTATAAAAATAAGTTTATCTCACAAACAAATTGATGTAATTAGTCCAAATCAGTTTTATATAGTTTCAAAGGGGTTTTTGCATGTTTTTTACATTGACACGTTTGAGGTTTACATTTGTGTTATTTAGGTAAGATAAAAAAGATAAAAACTAAGCGATTTTCAATTTTTTTTTGTAGTTTATTGCACTTTTAAGCAATTTAACTAGTTAATATGGCATACAAAAACGTAAAGTTGGGGTTGTAAGGATTTTATTGATATATGGCATTTGAAAATACTCAAAAGAATGACATCACAGCATGTAAAAATGCTAAGATATACCCTGCCGGAATTGTTCTATGGCAGGTCTTAATGTCAGCGCTGGTCAGGTTTGGGAATCTCTTGAAGACGCTGTCTTTAACAAACTGTTTTAGGTTCACGGGTGACGCAACTTTGCCTCTCGAACCAGCCGAGGTGCGGACTGTTCTGTATCCACATTCAAGTTAACGGGAGTGCGCATGGGGTCTTGTGTCCACTGAACTTCCGTTGCTGCTGTTTCTGCTTCTTTCAGCTGAAGCAAAGTGGTTGCGTGCGTCTGTATAAGTTCCTCGTGACTGTTGTCAAGGAGCCATCCCCCTTCCCCCATCTCAAACCAAATGTTTGGCCATTGTTGTGTTAATGTGGATTGAGCTTCAACCGAAAAAACACGGAATTGGTTACAGGGACTGCTACAGAAAATAGCCTGATGATGATGATGATGATGATGATGATGATGATGATAATAATAATAATAATAATAATAATAATAATAAGGGAAAGAAAGAAAGAAAGAAAGAAAGAAAGAAAGAAAGAAAGAAAGAA
>CAIGQQ010018938.1:9484-24003 GCA_903798035.1 Danio albolineatus | reverse complement strand
AATATAAAACCAACTTCAATATTTAAACTACGCACTGGGGCAGATGTGGTGTCCCTAATATTGTAGATCTGGAATAGTTGTGCACATTTTGATGAATTGCTTTTGTTTTGGATGAGAAAAATGGCATCAGATATGTGAGGGAATACTGATTTGTGTCTCTTGGATGGTTTATTGGAGGCCTAAAAAGTTGATTCACAACTCTAAAATAGGTAGTTCACCCAAAACTGAAAATTCTGTAATTTACTCTCCCTTCTCTTATTCCAGACTAGGCATGGGCCGGTATAAGATTCTGATGGTATGAAAACCTTGGATAAAAATATCACGGTATATGACGGTATTGTGTTTACTGCTCTAAAATATATTCTTTTTAAATGTCTGGCTAAAAAAACAAAACCTTTTTCGCCTTTGAACACAGTATATTTTATTTTGAGAGACATTTAAAGTATTTTGTGGCCTTAAACATGTCAGGCTAAATAATTAAAGTGAATCATTGACTTCTGCTGTTCTCATTTGTTTCAATAACACAGAAGTCTTTACAATTTACACCTAAAAAATGTAAATAAAAAATATTACTCATTCATACCTTAGGAACGGTATAGCAGAAAATCTTGGTGGTACGTAAACCTTGGCTATTCCATACCGTGGTATACCTTGAAAACAGTTATCGTCCCATGCCTATTCCAGACTTGTTTTTAATTCCAGTGAAATCAAAAGATATTTCAAAGAAAGCGTTGAATTCTGTACTATTTGTTTGTCCTTGGTCAATGGTTACTCAGCATTCTTCAAAATATCTTCTTTTGTGTTCAACAGAATAAAAAGACCGATAAAAGCTTTGGAAGCACTCGAGGGAGAGTAAATACTGTTGTACGTTTTCGTTTTTGGATTAACTACTTCTACTTGTATTAGTTCAGCCAGTGTGTTTAGCTTGTCAAAGAAATCTGCTTCTGCATGTTATAAATACTGGTTTTGCATTGCTTTTGATTCTCTTTAGGTTAACAGTGTTTGCTATAAAGACATCTATGAGATATATACTGGTGTGTGTCTTATGCTTTTACAGTGTTTAGAGGTTTTAACTGGCAGATGGAGGCCCTGAAAGGTGCTTAGGCACTTACAGTTAATGTTACTGGTTATCAAACTGGCTTTTATTTACTGGTTTGCACAACATATGGCTAAATAAATGCATTTGCTTCTGTTAATTTTGTTATCCTTGCATTTTATTTCTGGCATTGTGCTTTGGCTTTGTGTTGTTGTTCATCTTTTGGCTTTATATTCACCTTCACCTTCGTAATGTAAGTTCAGAAAAGTAATTTTTGCAAATTTTAAAAAGGGAAATCATATTAGCAGCCAATGACCATCAAACTACAGCCTTGTTCGGTCAATTTAATAGTGCTAATGTTGTTTTGAAGTCATGCTTGCATGCGATTTCAGACTAAAAAATCAAAGTAGCATGGTAAACAATAGGGAAAGTGTCACAAGTCACTTTGTGCCCATAACAGCCATCATAATTAATTATTCTTAGCCGTTTTAAATGCTGCTTTACTATTTTATTGAATGCAAAAATCAGAACTGAAGCATCTGCTGAATGCAAATATATAAATGCAGTATCTGTAAGGGAATACTGTACTCGTGTGCATGCATCCTCAGATTTGGAAGCGTTTTTCCTGGCAGATTGTAGCCCTGAGAAGCATTTAGACACTTTAGAAATATTTAAAACTGCTTGAATATTGTGGAATCCATGGGGTTTTACTGCATTCATCATGACGATTAACTTAGAAAATAGTGTTGGTCTTTTTGATGATGTCCTTTTTAAAGTCATCTTTAGTTAAACCAGCCATCAGATAATCCTGGCATCACATTGTTTGCGCACTGAATTTTGTTAGGTTCTCTTTTGTAAAAGCGTCTGCTATAAAAGCATACAAAAAGACACAATACTTGGTCTCTATTACAGACTCTGAATTGTATTCTGTTGAATAACCATAGTAATTTCACTGAGAGAATGGAACTCCTCTAACTCTTAAGTCAAGACTCAATATAAAAGGATTTTGTTTTATTTATCCAGATGATAATTTCATGAGCCTAAAACGTATGTGGACACTGTAAATAACATCTTAAACTGTCTGTATTCAGTGTATTAGATCAGGAAATGTGTCATTTATTGTAAAGAACAAAATAGGTGCTTTTTTCTAGCAAAGCGTTTGGAAAAACGGATAAAAGCATACAGTAGAAAAGGTTGAACTTCCTATGCAACTGTAAAAAAAGTGTCCTTCAAAGTTACAATATGAGTCGGATGATTGAAATTGAAAAGTGATTTTATTAAATTAAAAATAGTGAGTAAACCTGCTGCTTTAAAAATATTATCTTTTTTTTTTTTTAGAATTATTTACTTGGCTTTAATCTGGAGACTTTTATTTTACTATGTTGCTGCACTTCCAAATAAAACGGAGTATTGAATGTGGCTTTCCTTTTGCCCATAATTTCCTTTTTGCAAACTATCAATAAGAGTGGGTATTAATATGCGGTTACTGAAAGAAACGACTTTTTGATGTAGTAAAATGTAATAAATTTACTCTCATAATTTTTAAACTGTAATATTAAGCGTCAAGGATAACTACAATTTTTTAAGTAAATAATATTTACACATTTACTTCATGCAATAAATGAAATGAGAGGAAAAAGTTAAATATTAATATTCATTTACTTGTAATATTTAAATATTTTCTAATCACCGCAAACCTTGTAATATTAGGTACATTTATAATAGATGCATATGTCGCAATGGATGTGTAGTTTCCAGCATGCTGTGCAGGGCATTGAATAAAGGGAAGAATATTTTTTAAATAAAAGTAATCTTAGGTGTTTAAATTTGAGAGAAAGATTTGTTTGAGTTTATTCTTCATCAGTTTGAAGATTAAGAAGAGTTTTGAGTACTTTTTTTTTTGGTTTTAAGCTTGGCACATTGCAGAGGAGTAGCACTAATGCTAACCACAGCTCTGAGATCAGGAAGCATATTTAAAGTAAATGTGCTCTTGGTTGAAATAACACATTTCAAGTGTAAATGTGTGTCTCAATTAAACCAATTTACACCGAATGTACTAATTTGTAACTAATGAGATTTATTTAAGTTGATAAAGGCAATGTTCCTCCTAAAACTAGAACTTGATGTTACTTAGTTCATTTAAATAAATATATTAACTCAAACATAAAGATAATCAATTAACTTTTACGTCATTCATTTAGCAGTGTTTAGTTTTTAACATGAAGTACATTTTAATTCACATGATACTGACAAGTTAATTGTATCTGTTATAAGATTGTAAAATTTACTTGAAATTTGTTTGTGCAAATTGTTATTAGGATTTTTTAAAAGTAAATCTTAAGAGTTATTTATTTCAGTGTATAGAAACCCTCAGGTCGACGTCAACAGAAGGACTGGCACTCTAAATGTCTGAGAAAATGCTTAGACTTTGATTGATGATTAACAAAACAAACTAACTTTTTCATTGGATTAACTTCTAACTTACTTAATAATTGGATTAATTATTCAACTTAAGAATAACCACATGAGTTAGCAAAATAAGCATTGTAAATTTAGATTTCAAGTCGACTTTAGCTTAACAGTTCCGAGTTACAATGTGTTACTCACTTTTTTAAAGTAACTAATTGCTTTTTATTTATTCCTTGTGGTATGGAAACGGTATCGAAAATCAATATTTTTCAAGGTATCTTATCGAAGTTGGAAATTGCAGTATCGTGACAACACTAATACTCTTAATGCTATGGAATTTATTGCTTGTGGTATCGAAAACAGTATAGAATATTGCTATGCTTCAAGGTATTGTGTCGTAGTTGGAAATTTCAGTATCGTGACAACACTGTGGACTTTATTATTTTTGGTATCAAAAATTGTATTGAATATTGATATTTCTCAAGCTGGCATATAGAAGTTGGAAATTCCAGTATTGTGACAACACTAATACTCGTAATGTTATGGAATTTATTCCGTGTGGTGTCAAAAATTGTATTGAATATTGATATTTCTCAAGCTGGCGCATAGAAGTAGGAAATTCAGTATCGTGACAACACTAATACTCGTAATGTTGTGGACTTTGTTCCTTGTGGTATTGAAAATGGTATTGAATATCGATATTTTTCAAGGAATCATATTGAAGTTGGAATTTCCAGTATCATGACAACACTAATACTCTTAGGGGTTGGAATTTACACTTTGTTACATTTGAAAATGGTATTGAATATTGATAAGGTATTGTGTTGGAAATTTCAGTATCATGACAACACTAATACTATTAATGTTGTGGAATTTATTCTTTGGGGTATCGAAAATAGTAAAAAGTATAGTTTTTTTTTTAAATTTTTTTTTTAAAGGTATCGTATCAAAGTTTGAAATTCCAGTATCGTGACAACACTTTACTTCATTTGCATACTTTTGTGGAATTTTTTTTCCCCATGATATTGAAAATAATATTGATATTTTTAAGGTATCGAATTGAAGTTGGAAATTCCAGTATCGTGACAAGCCATTTTACTTCATTTGCGTACTTTTGTGGAGTTTGTCCCCCACTGTATCAAAAACGGTATTGAATATCGATATTTTTTAGCGTATTGTATCGAAGTTGGAAATTCCAGCATCATGACTACACTAATACTCTTAATGTTATGGGATTTTACTTCTTGTGTTATAGAAGCGGTAGAGAATATCGATATTTTTCAAGGTATTGTATAGAAGTTGGAAATTCCAGTATATCGTGACGACACAAATACTCTTAATGTTAATGTTGTGGAATTTGTTCCTTGTGGTATCAGAAATGGTATCGAATCATCATATTGATTTGAATTATCGTATCAAAGTTGGAAATTCCAGTATCGTGACAACCCCTTTTACTTCATTTGCACAGTTTAGTGGAGTTTGTTGACCACGGTATCGAAAATTATATCAAATATTGATATTTTTCAAGGTATTGTATTAAAGTTGGAAATTCCAGTATCGTGACAACACTAATACTCTAAATGTTAATGTTGTGGAATTTGTTCCTTGTGGTTTCGGAAACGGTATCGAATCTTGATATTGATTTGAATTATCGTATCAAAGTTGGAAATTCCAGTATCGTGACAACCCTTTTTACTTCATTTGCATACTTTTGTGGAATTTGTTCACCACGGTATCGAAAATGATATCAAATATCAATACTTTTAAGGTATTGTATTGAAGTTAGAAATGAAATCAAATATCTATATATTTAAGATATTGTATTGAAGTTAGAAATGAAATTAAATATCTATATTTTCTTCTATACAATAAGTTACTCACTTTTTCTTTAAAGTTACTAATTGCTTTTTACAGTGAATCTGCTATGATCTCACTTTATTATATAGTGAAGCACTGAAGGCATACTCCAGAAATTTGTAGAATAAAAGTGATCTTGACATCGTTTATAAAATTTTTATGAATACCCTATATATTTGAACATACTACTTGGTTTCGTACTACTACTCAGACTTGATGCACTGCACAAAATGCTTTCCTTACTTCGAGTTTAATCTTGTTTCTTGTCCATATTATTAAAAAAACTTAAAAAAAGAAGTATTTTCTTGAACAGCGGTTCCCAAAGTGGAGGTCAGGGGACAATGAAGGTGGTCGCTTGGTGATTTATTTATTTTTGTGTGACCTCTGAGGTGATTTTGTTATATTAAACACAATCAAACTTCTGACACCTTTATGGCACCCACATACATTAAAAGTAAATAAAGGTCACAACTGAAGATGGACGATTGTCTCAGAGTGGCGTTCTTCAAAATTAAATGATGATAAAATTAGACTTGAGCCTATTGGTATGTGTGCTCTGTGAGCAAGGTTTCTATATGTATAACCACCTCAGAGGATATTGGGGATCGTGAGTCACTGGCATTGTTATTTTTGGGGGTCACGGGCTAAAAAAGATTGGGATCCCTTGTTCTAGATGAGCATAATATTGTCTTGTTTAAGGAAATAAGGTGAGCTTTTCCTTAAAACAAGCAAAATAATCCCTCAATCGGGTAAGCAATATGATCTTATGTCAAAAGGAAAAGCAAGATCATTTTGCTTACCCCATCGGCAGATTATTTTGCTTGTTTTAATTAAAAATCACATTATTTTTAAAAATAAGACAGTATTTTTGACTTGTCTAAAAAAATGTTACTTTATTTAAGAGTTTTTAGATATTTGGACTAGAACAAGACATAAAAATCTAAGCAATAAAAGCGTTTATTAGCAGTGCTTACTGTATTATTATTGCTGAACGTTACACTTTGATAGACTCATGTCTGGCTGATCATTTTTCAGCATTCAGACACTGGCTTTCTGTGAAGCTGCTTTGAAACAGTATGTATGGGGAATTGCATTAATGAAATGTAAATGACCCAAGATCAAAGTCTGGCCTGATGTGAGGGAATACTGATGTGTGTATCTCATGCATCTTCAGTCTCGGAGGATTTCACTGGCAGACAGCAGCCCTAAGAAGTATTTAGACACTTAAGCAACTGTCTGAAAGTTATTGCTTCAGATGTCAGATCAAAGCAACTGTAATCTATTGGTTTGCACAACATTTGGCAAAATAAATGCATTTGCGCTCCGCTTACTTTGAACTTGTTTTTGTTTTTATGAAATATTCTATCATATATTCTGGAGCTGCGCGATTATGGGGGGGAAATCATAATTGCCGTTATTTAGTTCAGCCTAAATTGTAATTATGGTTATTTAAAATGATTATCAGTGGACCATACGACTAAAGCTAGATATAGAATAGTAATATAATACAATAGAAAGCAAATACATTTGAATTCAAAGAGGTTATTACAAAAAACCAAAGGAAATTTGAACTAAATTTGACCTTTTTTTAATGTTTCTATAGATTTTTAGAGTTTATAAAAAAAAATTATTTAATATTTTTCCTAAACATATTAATTTAGCTGTACTAATTTTTGGACTGTATTACGTTCTGGCTTTGGTACTGACTTATGTAATGTATATCCACAAATGTATTATCGTAAAGCTTCCTATAAAAATATTCGTTTAAAAGAGAGGTCTGTGAGGGTGTCATTTATCAACTTTTTTCCTGTATGGAAGGATGCCGTTACAACTGCTATACATTACAAAGATCGTGAAGTTTCACAGTTGTCAATAACAAATTCGTTGCTTTGTACTTGTACATGTGTAATGACAATAAAGTTGAATCAAATCTAAACTAATCTAATCTAAAAAACAAAGCAGAATGGGACAAAGAAAAAAAACAACAACTTGCAAAATGTCCTCAAAATAATATAAAAAAAAATAATGTAAAAATACAAATGAAACATGCTGTAAGAATTAAACTTGATTTGTTTCTTCAGTCAAGAGCAGTGATTTTTGTCTTTTGCTATTTGATCAATAATGATAAGCCAGCAGCAAGAATATAATGCACTGTCACTTTAAGAGACACATAGTTCTTTCCTTCCTTCCTTCCTTCCTTCCTACCTTCCTTCCTTTTTTCTTCCTTCCTTCCTTCCTTCCTACCTTCCTTCCTTTTTTTCTTCCTTCCTTCCTTCCTTCCTTCCTTCCTTTCCTTCCTTCCTTTCCTTCCTTCCTTTCCTTCCTTCCTTCCTTTTCTTCCTTTCCTTCCTTCCCTCCTTTCTTCCTTCCTTCCTTCCTTCCTTCCTTCCTTCGTTCCTTCCTTTCTCTTTTTCTTTTCTTTTTTTCATTTATTTGTTACCTTTTTGGCTACTCGCGTTTCTGGTGTAAACATTAAATATTTTAGCAATTAATATTTTTTTCTTTTTATATCATTTGAATATATTCAACATTGCGGAATTTGTTCCCAGCGGCATCGAAAATGATATCCAATATTGATATTTTTCAAGGTATCACATCAAAGTTGGAAAGTCCAGTATCGTGTCAACACTAATACTCTTAATGCTTTGAACTTAATTCCTTTAGGTATCAAAAATTGTATCGAATATCGATATTTTTCAAGGAATCATATGGAAGTTGGAAATTCCAGTATTGTGAGAACACTAATACTCTTAATGCTTTGGACTTTTTCCTTGTGGTATCGAAAATGGTTTTGAATATCAATATCTTTTGAGGTATCATATCGAAGTTGGAGATTCCAGTATCGTGAAAACACTGACTTAACACTTTGGACTTTATTCCTTGTGGCATCGAAAATGGTATCGATTATCGATATTTTTCAAGGTATCTTATCGAAGTTGGAATTTCCAGTATATCTTGACAACACTAACACTCTTAAGAGTTGTAATTTATGCCATGTTATATTGAAAACGGTATTAAATATCGATATGTTTTAAGGTATTGTTTCGAAGTTGGAAATTTCAGTATTGTGACAACACTGATACTCTTAATGTCGTGGACTTTATTCCTTGTGGTATTAAAAATGGTATTGAATATCAATATTATTCAAGGAATCATATCGAAGTTGAAAATTCCAGTATCGTGACAACACTGATACTCTTAATACTTTGGAATTTTATCCTTGTGGTATTGAAAACTGTATAGAATATTGATATGTTTTAAGGTATTGTGTCGAAGTTGAAAATTTCAGTCTCGTGACAACACTAATACTAATAATATTGTGGAATTTATTTCTTGGGGTATCAAAAATGGAAAAAAATAAAGATTTTTTTTTTATGTATCGTATCGAAGTTGGAAGTTCCAGTATCGTAAAAACACTTTTTACTTTAAAATTTTCCCCATGATATTAAAAATAATATCAAATATTGATATTTGATAAGGTATCGAATTGAAGTTGTAAATTGCAGTATCATGACAACCCTTTTTACTTAATTTGCAGAATTTGTTCTCCACGGTTTCAAAAACGGTATTGAATATCGATATTTTTCAAGGTATTGAATCGAAGTTGGATATTCCAGTATCATGACAACATTAACTTTTACTTTTACTTAATTTGCAGAATTTGTTCTCCACGGTTTCAAAAACGGTATTGAATATCGATATTTTTCAAGGTATTGAATCGAAGTTGGATATTCCAGTCTCATGACAACATTAATACCCGTATGGAATTTATTTCTTGTGGTATGGACATGGTATAGAATATCGATATTTTTCAAGTTAGTGTATAAAAGTTGGAAGTTCTAGTATTGTGACAACAATAATACTCTTAATGTTGTGAAATTTTTTCCTTGTGGTATCGGAAACGTTATCAAATGTTCGTATTGTTTTGAATTATCATATCAAAGTTGGAAATTCCAGAATCGTGACCTTTTTTTACTTCATTTGCATACTTTTGTGGAGTTTGTTCCCCATGGTATCGAAAATGATATCAAATATCGATATTTTTCAAGGTATGGAATTGAAGTTGGAAATTCCAGTATCGTGACAACACTAATTCTTCATGTTATAGAATTTATTTCTTGAGGTATTAGAAACTATATTCAATTCAATTCAATTCACCTTTATTTGTATAGCGCTTTTACAATGTGGATTGTGTCAAAGCAGCTTCACATAGAAGGTTATAGTAAATTGAAAATGTCAGTTTAGTTATTAGCTATTAAATTATTAGCTAGTATATAGCTGAGTTCAGGTCAGTTCAGTGTTGTTTAATATTCACTACTTAGAGTCTGAAGAGTAATCCATCGGTGCGCAGCTCTAGCTGCAGTCTAGTCGCTGGAGGCTGGAGAACTCGAGACTCGTCTGTCCTTGGAGGGTCACGGGAATCCGTCTCTTGCTTGCTACTCCGCCAAGCAGCTGCTCAGGATACAGCCTGGTCCAGGGTTAAGGAGCCTTGGGATCGTCTCGTCACGGGTCTTGGATCGCATCCGTGGCGCTGCATAGTCTCTGGGGGCCTCGGGAAGAGTATCCCCAGTTGGAATAGAGAACAAAGAAAATAATTAGCGTAGCTGCAGTTCATAGTGTATATAAAGGGGATGCGTGGAGCACATTCATGCATCATACCGCTAAGTGATGTATTGAGTGTATGCTTTACTAAAAAGATAGGTCTTTAATCTAGTTTTGAACTGTGAGAGTGAGTCTGAGCCCCGGACATTGTCAGGAAGGCTATTCCAGAGTTTAGGAGCCATAAATGAGAAGGCTCGACCCCCTTTATTTGATTTTGCTATTCTGGGTACTACTAGAAGCCCTGAGTTTTGAGATCTTAGAGAGCGGGTTGGATTGTAGCGAGACAGAAGGTTGGTTAGATAAACAGGAGCTAGATTATTTAATGCTTTATATGTAAGAAGTAATATTTTGAACTCAATACGAAACTTAACAGGCAGCCAGTGTAACGAGGATAAAATTGGGGTGATATGATCATATTTTCTAGACCTGGTAAGAACTCTGGCGGCTGCATTTTGTACTAGCTGAAGTTTGTTAATAGAGGAGGCTGGGCAACCAGCGAGCAGAGCATTACAGTAATCCAGCCTGGAAGTCATAAAAGCATGAACTAGCTTTTCTGCATCTGAGATGGATAGCATACTTCGTAGCTTAGCAATATTTCTCAGATGAAAGAATGCAGTTTTTGTGATATGGGAGATATGGCTTTCAAAAGTTAAATTGCTGTCTAATATGACACCCAGATCTTTAACAGTAGAGCTAATGCTAACTCTGCATCCCTCTAGTTGCAGGTCGAGTTGTGCGATCTCCTGTGTACAGGATTTAGGTCCTATAAGTAAAAGTTCAGTTTTGTCTGAGTTTAAGAGAAGGAAGTTGTTGGTCATCCAGTTTTTAACATCTTTAATACACTCAGTTAGTTTTGATAGTTTAGACGTCTCGTCAGGTTTAGTAGAAATATATAATTGAGTATCATCAGCATAACAGTGAAAGCTGATCCCGTGTCTTCTAATAATGTCTCCCAGGGGCAGCATGTATATTGTAAACAGCAAAGGTCCTAAAACTGATCCTTGAGGCACCCCATACTTTACTGGCCTGACTTGTGAAGGTTGTCCATTAATATTCACAAACTGGTAACGATTAGTTAAGTATGACTTGAACCATTGTAAAGCCGTTCCCTGGACACCTGTAGAGTTTAAGCGATTTATGAGGATATTGTGGTCAATTGTGTCAAATGCGGCACTAAGATCTAGCAGGACTAACAGCGAGATGCACCCTTGGTCAGCAGCTAATAATAAATCGTTGGTTATTTTCACTAATGCAGTTTCTGTACTGTGATGAGGCCTGAAACCTGACTGGAACACCTCAAAAGCATTGTTCATCTGCAGAAAGGAGCATAATTGGGCAGAAACAACTTTTTCTAGTATTTTAGACATAAATGGAAGATTTGAAATAGGCCTATAATTAGCTAAGTTGCAGGGGTCCAGTTGTGGTTTCTTAATAATAGGCTTAATAACAGCGAGCTTGAAAGAGTTTGGAACATGTCCTAATGACAAAGAAGAGTTGATAACGTTAAGAAGAGGTTCTCCTATTACAGGTAGCAATTCTTTCAGTAATTTTGTTGGAATTGGGTCTAGCATACTCGTAGCTGGTTTAGAACTATTTATAATTTTGTCTAGCTCTTCCTGTTCTATGTTCTCGAAGCACTGTAGGCTAATTTGGTTCAGTGGAATGTTTACTGGATCTGAAGTATAAGGCTGTACAGAGATTTTAACATCTATTTTTTTGTCTAAAGCCTTCTATTTTATCACTGAAAAAATTCATAAAGTCTTCGCTACTCATTTGCGGTGTGATATTTTGTTCCAGCGATGACCGATTGTTTGTTAATTTAGTAATGGTGTTGAATAGAAATCTAGGATTGTTATGGTTATTTTCTATCAGTTTACGGAGGTGCTCAGCCCTGGCGGATTTGAGGGCCCTCCTATAGCTGGACATACTGTCTTTGTACGCAATTCTAAAGACCTCTAAATTTGTTTTTTTCCATTTACGTTCCAAGGCACGGGTTGCTGTTTTGAGAGCGCGCGTGTGACTGTTATACCATGATGTAGTTTTATCTTCTCTAGTCTTTTTTAATTTGATGGGTGCCACAGTATTTAGTGTGCTAGTAAAGATGGCATCCATGCTGCTAGTTATTACATCGAGGTCATTTGCATTTGCAGGTGCATTTCGAAATAAAGAAAGATCAGGCAAGTTATTTGCGAATTCCTCTTTGGTAGACGGAACGATAGATCTACTAAGGCGATGTATTGGTGCGGATCTGCTAATGTCAGGTAAACATAGCTTGTAAAGTAAGAGGTAGTGGTCCGTAATATCGTCGCTTTGTGGTATAATCTCTACATCCATGACCTCAATTCCATAAGAGAGAATTAGATCTAAAGTATGCTTTAGGCGATGGGTGGGACCAACAACATTGAGTAATAAGGCTTGCCCTGTACGCACGTGTTTTTAAAAAAAAAATTCTTTGGTGCGTTAATCTTGTCAATAGCATTATTCAGAAGGTCATGATTCGCACTTATTTAACAATTGCTTTGTACAGTTTTTATTTTACATTCTTCAGGTGAAATAAAACACAAACATTTCAGCAGAATGCCTTCCTCAGTGTGTGGGTATATAATATCGATATCGAGTGACTCACGCTGAGGAAGGCATTGTGCCGAAACATTCGTGTTTTATATCAGCAATTATTTAATGAGTGCAAATCATGACCTTCTGAATTAGAAATTATATCAAATATCTATATTTTCAAGGCATTGTATCGAAGTTGGAAACTCCAGTATCGTGACAACACTATTACTTTTAATGTTGTGGAATTTATTTCTTGAGGTATTAAAAACTATATTGAGTAATAAGGCTTGCCCTGCACGCTTGCGTTTTTTTTTTTTTACTTTTTGTTTGGTGCGTTAATCTTGTCAATAGCGTTATTCAGAAGGTCATGATTCGCACTTATTAAACAATTGCTTTGTAATTTTTATTTTACAATCTTCGGTTGAAATAAAACACAAACGTTTTGGCAGGTGACATAAAAATGTTTGTGTTTTATATCACCTGAAGAATGTAAAATAAAAACTGAAGCAATTATTTAATGAATGTGAATCATGACCTTCTGAATTAGAAATTATATCAAATATCTATATTTTCAAGGCGAAGTTGGAAATTTCAGTATCGTAACAGCACTAATACTCTTATTGATACTCTAAAATTAATTTCTTTGTGATATCGAAAACGATATTGAAATCGAAACAATATCGATAATTTTCAAGGAATCATATCGAAGTTGAAAATTCCAATATCGTGACAATCTTTTTTACTTAATTTGCAGACTTTTGTGGAATTTGTTTCCCATGGTATCGAAAATTATATCAAATATTGATATTTTTCAAGGTATTTAGTTTGGAAATTTTATAATTGCAACTGCATTAATACTCGTTAATGTTATGAAATTTATTTCTTTGTGGTATCGAAAACGGTATTAAATATCGATATTTTTAAAGGTTTCATATCAAAATTGGAAATCCCAGTATTGTGACAACACTAATACTCTTAATGTTATATAATTTGTTCCTTGTAGTATCAAAAATGGTATCGAATATCGATATATGTCAAGGTATTGTATCAAAGTTGGAAATTCCAGTATCGTGACAACCCTGGTGTATAGTGTGCCACTTGGGACGCAGTGCTAGTCTTTTTGATGGCATTGTATCTCTTCCAGGACCTGTTGTTATCATGCACAATCGCTCACCTGGGAAGTCATCAAATGCGTCTGTGTGGGAGCCAAGAACCGCCCGGGTCTTATTGGAGGTGATAGATTTGTGGTCTTGTAAACCGTTAGGTCTGTTCTCTGAGGCAATACTGCCAGATGTTCGGTCTTTTGAAAGCTGCGCGAATCTCCAGATCCAGCCAGAGGGGACGCACTGACTGTAAACGAATCTTGAAAGCCTTTTCTCCTTGTAGAAAAAGAGTTATTGCATCATAAAAATAGACTATGAACCATTTTCCTGTTCGTGGAATGCGAGTGTTTGTTTTGCGAGAGGAGCCTGACATTGTGTTTTGAGTTTTTCTGTAATTTGCTGGGAATCATTATGCTCATTATGATCATGAATGGAGAAAAGTGTTTCTGTGGTTTAATGGCAAACTACTCCGATGGCAGCGAGTAAACTTAGCAAGTTGTGACTAGATTTGTACATTTTCTGAAAAAAGAAAAAAAAAAAGCTGAGCGGCGCTTGCCTGTACAAAACGTGTGCTGTGTTGTGGGTGGTTGCTAAGGAGTTTGGAGTGGTTGCTAGGTGGTTTCAAGTCCTCCCTCAAGCCTGTGTGATATTCTGATCTTAAGTCTGCATTAGGTGAAAATCACAAGCTTTTTCGAAAATTTATATTTATATCCATTTCTCAGGGAATACAGACAAACTTTGGTGTAAAATAAGAGCTCATAAAAGCATCTTTAGGAAAAAAAACTACACTATATTTTATATAACTATATTTTATATTTTGTTTGTTTATATCCATGTAGACAATCTTAAGTGCAGTTTTTAAAAAAATAAGAGCTCATAAGAACGTCTTTAAGAATACAAACTACTCTATTTTCACTATATTTTATATTTTGTATGATTATATACATTTCTCAGGG
>CAIGQQ010018933.1:0-20162 GCA_903798035.1 Danio albolineatus | reverse complement strand
GTCAGTATAAGCACATGTTATAAGCAAATTAATGTTATAAGTTTCTCCTTGCTTTTATATTTAAAAATGATTAGGCAAATGACATCTATTATCTTATATGCATATATGTTATGTATTTACAACTGGCATTTTATTATAACTTTATTCTAATATATCTTTATAAAGTAAATTATTAAAAATACCTTACAATGAAAATAAATAAATAAATGTATTTATTTATTAATAATTTATTTATTAATTAACATACACAGAGAAGTCCATATTGTAGCCAACAAAGGAACCACCATGATGCAATAGTATACGGCACAACAGATCAGCATGTCACAATATGTTTGATATCCATGTCATGCATTGTATTGTCTGATATGTATTGTCAAATGAATTATCTGTAGTAGCAATAAATACCGGAACTTTAACTATGAATGCATCAAATAAATGCTTTTAAATTGAAACATCATGAAGTAATCCAGCGTATAAACTAACTTGCGATGGAATAAATCGTGTTAAAAGTCGCGTAATGATTTCAAGAGTTCACACTTAGCTGATGATTGTTTATAAAGCTAGTTTGGCATGCTGTCCCGGGAGAGAGCCCCGAGCTCATAAGATCCTCGAGCCCAGGGCTCCCTCCCGTTGCAAGGCGAGAGGGTAGTGTGAGCTCGGGTAGATCTCGAGGACTCCCCTAAGGACAGATAACGATTGTCCTTAGGAGATAGCTACTTACTAGGAGCATGTCTAAGGTGTTTATTTGGATTAGTCAATTAACTTAAGTTGCATGTTTTTAAACGGTGGGAGGAAACCGGAGAACCCGGGGGAAACCCACGTGAGCACGGGGAGAACTTGCAAACTCCGCACAGAAACGTCGACTGGTTTGGTAAGAAATGAAACCAGAGACGTTCTTGCTGTGAGGCGACAATGCTAAACACTGTGCCACCGTGCCACCCATCTGGAAAGGAGGAGGAAAAGGGGTGGAAGGGGGGATCCTTCAAAGCGAAGATAGCTGTGGTACGTGACCAAGGTTATTTATAGTGACTTAGGAATCACCTGATTGGTACGTTGTGAATTGGATAATGCAGGTCAGCTGCTAGCAATCATAAGCACGTGATCCTCTCGAAATTTGTTTATTACATAAACTCCACTTAATATCGTTTTGCGCGTGTTGATTAGTGTCATTAAGCTTCGCTGGGTGTCGATGTCACTGCTGAAGATGTCACTGCAGCGACATGCAGCGCGACACTGTGAGTGACACTAGGTCACTACACATGCCACTACCGAGTGACACAGGTCAGTACACATGCCACTACCGAGTGACACATGACAGTGAAAACCGGACATGCCACCGGAAGTGTCACTACATTCAGTGGCATGTGCCAGTGGCATCTGTACGTCAGATGTCGTGTCACTTCATGTTAAAACTGCTGCTGAACAAAAGGTACCACATTTACACACATACACTATGGCCAATTTAGTTAATCCAATTCACCTATAGTGCATGTTTTTGGACTGTGAGGGAAACCGGAGCACACAGAGGAAATCCACACCATCACAGGGAGAACATGCAAACTCCACACGGAAATGCCAACTGGCTCAGCTGGGACTCAAACCAGCAACGTTCTTGCTGTGAGGTGACAATGCTAAAGACAGAGCCACCGTGCCGCTCAAGCCAAATTCCATTATATACTATATTACTATTATACTCAGTTATTTATTGCAAGTTGAAGCTTGGTTTAAAGGCCATTCATAGCAACAACAATAGCTGTGGTGATGACTATTTCCCTAATGCGATGGGGCTATTTTTCCAAATGATATTTGACTTATAGTTACTCATCAACCGACATGTTTGTTTAGCTGTATTGCTTCGTACATCTCTGTGTTTATTAAAGATGCGGGAGGTCTGTTTTTTGTTTTCGTGCAGCCCTTTTGATTTTATAAAACGGACTGCGTTTAATAAACACAACAAAATAATGAAAGAAGTCATTATTACTTTTGAAAATTAACCATGGTTATAATATAGTAAAGTAGTAACTATGTTTATTAATGGATATATTACAACATCACACAGCTGGCAGTTTCTCTGCTTGGTTTTAAATGCAAGGTTAAATAAAGAACTTTGATTTAAATACATACTCTTTACTCAACATATGAAGAGTTTCGTTGCAAAACGAGATATATCCTTTTTGAGAAATGTTGGTTATTTTACATTATTATTTAAGACATCAACAGTCAAGTTCCTTCACAATTTCTGTACGTTAAACTATTACTTGAGCTCAGTCAAGTCCAGGGACACATATTCTTCAAATCCAGGATATTTTTTATTTAATTTTATGTAAATAAGTCAAAAAGCATGCCAAAATGCAACATATTTATCTTAACATTGTCAAACATCTTAAATTGATAAAAAAAACAATAAATCATAAATATATGGAACAGTATATACAAAGATTGATTAATAATAATAAGATTCTGAGGGCGCTACGGTGGCCGAGTGGTTAGCACGTTCGCCTCACAGCAAGAAGGTCGCTGGTTCGATCCCCGGCTGGGCCAGTTGGCATTTCTGTGTGGAGTTTGCATGTTCTCCCCGTGGTTGCGTGGGTTTCCTCCGGGTGCTCCGGTTTCCCCCACAGTCCAAAGACATGCGGTACAGGTGAATTGGGTAAGCTAAATTGTCCGTAGTGTATGAGTGTGAATGAGAATGTATGGATGTGTTTCCCGGAGATGGGTTGTGGCTGGAAGGGCATCCGCTGCGTAAAACAAATGCTGGATAAGTTGGCGGTTCATTTCGCTGTGGCGACCCCGGATTAATAAGGGGACTAAGCTGAAAAGAAAATGAATGAATGAATGAATGAAGATTCTGAGTTAGTTTTGGCCAGAACGTACACAATATAACATAATATAACTTTTTTTTCTTTTTTTTTTTTGCTGGGGCACCAATGGCTTTAAGCAGGCTTCACTGTGGCATTTGAAGAAATCTTTTGGATCATCAGTGGGAAAATTAACAATAATTTATCAATTAATCGTAAATATTCATAATATTCAAAAATATATCATAATAAACATAATGTGACTATGGCGTGTGCCAGTAATCCAGGCCAGTCCCTGAATGAAAAGGTCGAATAACAGCGTACCGGCTGAGCTGTCAGCAAACAAACTGCATTATGTTGGTTGTTTCAACCATTCTTAAACAGCTTCGGACTAATTGTGATTAGTTATAATATAGATAAGTAAGATTAAGTTAGATAGATAAATGACTTGTAGTTTGTTCAGAAAGAGTGGAGGCTCCTTCCACACCGCTGCTGAAAACCAAACCTGTATGATCAGAGCAGGCGGAGCCGCGGTGGCGCAGTTTCTGTTGCACCGAGTCCGCGGACAAAAGCTCGCATCGTCCCGTCAAATAAGCTATTATTATTATTATTATTATTATTATTATTATTATTATTATTATTATTATGCAGCTGGAATGACCGGCTTTAATCCGTCATCGAATTCCACGAGGTTAGCTTAACTCTGAGCATTGATTCTCTGACTGACAGACAGCTGTTGACCAGTAACGTAGCCTGTGTGACTGACAGCTCGCATACATTATAAACAAATAAACAGTAAACGTTTTTAGTTAGCCTAGTGTAGGGCTATTGCCCCCAAGACAATTTGTTCTGGCCCTCCAATTAGTTTGAACAAGACAGCAGAAATAAATTTAGTTCAGTCGGGAAAAAAACAGCCGCTATAGTTATGAAGTGACGTGCCTCTGTTCAATACAGCACGGGCTGCAGTTGAAGGCTGCGCAGAGCGTGAGTCACCTGACATTAAGCGAGTGGAGCTGGCAGCCGAAAACACTTGGATATTTTTGTAGAAAAGGTCTTTTAAACAATGCACTGATATCGTTGTTAGGGATGCGATTTCACTGCCCTTTAATTCGTCACGGTTAATTAAACGTAAAGGCTTCTCAATTGCGCATTCCTGTTGCACAGAACGAAACTGCTGCAATTAAACAGTTATGCCACCTGTGCGCTAGTTTAAAGTTCCAAGCTTGTACGCCGATGCCAATACGCATGCACACTGGATTAGCTATAGCGGCGGGCCGTTCCACTATCACGTCCTTTCCGCGCGCATGTTTGTTATTTCTAATGTACAACATGCCAATGTGCACGCGCAAGCGGAACGACGCGCTAGCGGCTTTCCGGGCACACGCACTAGAAAACATTGTGGTGAGGTTGTATCGTGGCTTTCAGTGCAATGTAAACAAAAGAGATGTTAGACTAATTATTATTAAAAAGATTATGTATGTACACTGTCAGGAATAAAGGTACAGGAGCTGTCACTAGGGTAGTACCTTTTCAAAAGGTGCATGTACCAAAAGAGTCCACAGTGGTACCTCAAAGGTGCATATTCGTACCCAAATGTGCCTAAAAAGTACCTTTAAGGTACCATTATAGACCCTTCAGATACAAATATGTACATTCCGAAGAAGGTACTGCCCCAGTGACAGCTCCTGTACCTTTATTTCTGAAAGTGCATGAACACAGATGATAACAACCGTTAATCTAAATACTTAGGGCCTACCTAATATAAAGCTTAAATTTACATTAGACGCAATGACCATGAAACCATGATTATTCTTCAGACTATAATCATACAGCCAACATCTATAATTGTTGCATCCATAATTGTTTTGCAGTTCAAAACATATGAATGTGTTTTCATGTAGAAGAAGCCTAAGCAATGCACTGCTTTTGTTGTGCTTTGAAATAAAACCTTTGAAGGTTTGTTAAAAAAAAAGCCACATTGTAAAATGCAGTGATATTATGTAGTGTCAAAATACAACATATTAACATTTTAATATAGAAAAAGCCAACGTGGGTGTCTTAAGGAGCAAAAATGCAACATATGCAGTGGTGTCCTCACTCATATTACAAGTCATACCTCTCCGGCCCTTCGCTTGGGATGCTTTTCATGAACTGGCCTCCATGACAAACTAATTGAATAACCCTGGCCTAGTGAATCTTCTTTTTAAAAATAGATGTTTTTTTGTTTTAATATTATCGGTAAATCAGTGAGCAAACTCTGAGCACTTTGCCGGCGGTGACTCTCCTCCCAGGGGATGGTGAGCTTGCGCAGCACCCTGAAAGTTTTATAGCACTTTGTAAAGAAAGATATCAGATATCGCATTTTGTGAAAAAATACATTTTGTAGTAGGCCTAAAATGTTCATTCTTCAATTGTATTAATGGCAGCAATTCACACATAGATTAAGGTACATCTGAACAGAACTGATTTCCAATAATAAAATCCAAATGTCAAAAAAATGGCGTTTATCACGTTTTGCAACTAAACTCTTCATATACTAAACAGAAAAAGGCCAATGTTTTACTGTATGAAGAGCAGAGAAGATTGTTTTTTCTAGCATTCTCCATCTGTTTGTGTGTTGAAAATATTGAAGTAATTTTTGAGTAGTCTTTGCACATGAGATTTTGGTCGAATGGCAAGAAAAATAATCAGTGAGAAACACAAATGGATTATTTAATCATCCTTCACTTGTCGCAAACATGTTTGAGTTTTTTTCGAACACAAAAGCAGATATACTGAGAAATGCTGGAAAACCATTGACTTCCATAGCCCATTTGCCATAATATTGTAGTCAGTGGTTACAGAATTCTAACATTTTTCTAAATGTCTTCTGTTGTGTTCAACTCTTAAGGGTGAGTAAATGTTCATTTTTGGGTGAACTGCCTCTAACTGTAACCTGTAAGTGGATGTTCTAGTATAAAACATGCATATCTCTGATATTTGCTGGTCAAAAGTCCTGTTACTCCTTTTTGATCGTAATTTTGGTGAAATGTTAATAAAATGACACAATCATACGGCTATTCCGTTTAATTAATACTAAAAAAAACATATAAATTACTGGTCAACAGTGATCAAATGTAATTTTTTTTTGCATAATGTTTTAATCAAGCAAAATAATTAGCTAAAGCATCGTTATCAGTTATGACTTATAAGCTATTATAACTATAGTAACTTTAAAACTGTCGGTTTTACCTAACCTTCAAAAGTCAGTCGTCACTTTAGTTGGTGTGAGTCTCTGTGGAGGTGTGAGGCTCTGTGCTGTCACACACTTGGCTCAGCACTTGCGACAGCTCTGAACCCAATCCAAATAGAGAGATAGTTTCTTCTGCCTTCACTAAAAAAGACAGCTTACATTATTTTGTGCATTTTTCTGTTTTTCTCAATTCAATTCAATTCAATTCAAATTAATTCAGTTCAATTCATTTCAAGTTTATGTGTCAAGTTATAGCGCTTTTTACCAAAAATTTTGTTTCAAAGCAGCTCTACAAAAGGTGCACATTATTGCTACATATACAGTCAAATTAAGTTCAAGTTACAATGAGATATACAGTTGAAGTCAGAATTATTAGCCCCCCTAAATTATTACCCCACTGTTTATTTTTTCTCCAATTTCTGTTTAACGGAGAGAAGCTCTTTTTTCAGCACATTTCTAACCATAATAGTTTTACTTACTCATTTCTAATAACTGAATTATTTTATCTTTGCTATGATGACAGTACATGATATTTGACTAGATATTTTTCAAGACACTTCTATACAGCTTAAAGTGACATTTAAAGGCTTAACCAGGGTAATTAGGTTAGGCAGGTTAGGGGAATTAGGCAAGCTATTGTATAATGATGGTTTGTTCTGTGGACTATTGAAAAAAAAATTGCTTAAAGGGGCTAATAATTTTGACCTTAAAATGGCGTTTAAAAAAATAAAAACTGCATTTACTCTAGCCGAAATAAAACAAATGAGACTTTCTCCAGAAGAAAAAATATTATTAGACACACTGTGAAAATTTCCTTGCTCTGTTAAACATCATTTGGCAAATATTTAAAAAAGAAAAAAAATCAAAGGGGGGCTAATAATTCTGACATCAACTGTATGTTATTATATATAAACATAGTTATCCTGCAGTTTTATAGCATATAGATGATGTCTGTGTACGTTTTAATAGTGTATTAAGTGTATGAGTTGTCTTCAAATTCCTTGATGGTTGGCGTCATCTCTTCATATGTGTTGTCTTTGAGGTCTTCGATTGTTGGGATCATCTCTTCACAGGTTTGGATCCATCAATGGCTCTGCACAATCTCTAAAGGGCTCAGCATGAGTCTCCTCAGGTAGAAATAGAGAACAAAGAAAATAATTAGCGTAGCTGCAGTTCAAAAAAGTGATTACTGCTGCTTGTTCAACCTACCTTTTTAGCATAAGCTGAAACAATTCTTCTACAATTCTTCTAACCGTGATTCTACAATTCTTGTAGTTTCCTCTGACAATTTATTTGTTTTATGTATAGTCCACTTACATTTCTAAACCATCAAGTTAACTTAAGCATTTTGTGTTGGAAGAACATGAAGATATTGTGTTGGTCCAACTAGTTGGTTGGGGATTTGTAGTTTCCAGCATGCTTTGCGTGGGATTGAATTTAGAGACAGACATGCTGACAATAAAGGTAATCTTAGCTGTTTACAGTTATTAGAAAGACTCGTTGGAGTTTAATCTTTACCTTAGTTTGAAGATTTAGAAGATTTTCATGTAATGCTTTGAGTATTGAGTGACCCCCTTGCAGAAGCAACCATGCTTTGGATGTTGGCTGCTTAATTAGCAAAAACGCATTTTGTTGCTTTGCTCAGTGAGCAATAGCTGTCCTAAAATTTGTTCTAAGATCAGTCTCAATCAGCTGTATATGGAACTCATTAAACATGCTTAAAATGACTCTTTTAGTTCATTTAGGATAACTTCAAATAAAACTTAGAGACTTCGAAATGTACGACACATAATAGACATACTGTCAGGGTTCTGCCACTCCAGTCTTGTAAATTCTTGTTTTGGTGGTAGAGTCCAGACACTAGCTCTGGCTTGTCCTGTATGTGGTGCTCGACTCGAGTTTTCTCGGGTCGAGCACTCATCTTATGTCATTGTGTCTCTGTATGAGTGCCAATTGTAAGCGTGCTTGGACCGTGCGGGCGCGTGAGGTCTGGGCGTGTTTGCAATTGCACGCTCTCGTCCTGTTTCGGTTTCAGTTGGCGCTGGGATAAAACATGCACGCTGTGTGAGTGCACGGCAGGGGCGCCGCTAAGGGGGGGAAAGTTAGGACGATTCTAAGGGCCCGTGCACTCTAGGGGGCCCACAGAGATCTGCTTTATAATTAATAACAGTACTATAATGTAATTATTAATGTATCTCTAAATTACAAGTAAAACTATTTATTAGAAATAACTAAAAATACGGCTTATATCTGCCCCTCGTGTCTGTCACATTTGTCACTGTCAAGGTGCACCCCCCCCCCTTTCACTGCATGGTTCAGTCCGTCAGTAGCGGGAAGAGAGATGCTTGAGTGCGATCGTCAGGTAAACAGCGCCTCCCGGTGGTGAATGCGGTTATACTCATGCTGGTATTATTTAGTATTTTGGTCATTTATTTCATTAGCTGCATCCCAAATAACACACTATACACTAAATCAATAAGACACAAAATTATATTACAATGAGACCCATAAATAAGAAATGCTCTTTTGTTTAAACTGACCATTACTTATTTATAATACATATTTATAATAACAGAGTGCAAAATCCAGTACACTGCAAACCAAATAAACAAAATATAAATAAACTTGAAACAGTCTGTTGATTAACCTGACAGTAATTTAAATTCCAAGTGCCAAACGCCTGGCCTTCTTGCTTGCAAAATCCTCAACCAAAGTGTATTGCACATTGTATGAGACACTACTGCAGTACAGTTATTTAAATAGTGACACATTGGTGTTTTGTGTGTTTAGAAATGTAAAATTTTCAGTGAATATTTGATTACTGTTCCTGTTTTTGTACTACATTTACATTTGAACAATAAATCATTTTCTAGCTACAGTCATGGCCGTTCTCTTACTAAATACTGATAAGTAGTGGACAAAATCAATAATAAAATGCATAGGTCAGTATAACTACATTGCAGAGAAAGAGTTTGGATAGCTAGCTTGGTAGTAGGGGGCCCGTCCTCATATTTTTTCATGGGGCCCAAAATTGCTAGCGGCGCCCCTGGTGCACGGTGAGTGTTTTTATTCATTGTGGACTCGTGTCTCGTGTTCAGTCCTCTGTTGGTGTTGTGTTTTGCACGTGGTGCATGTTTACATGCATTGCGAGCTTCAGTGTTGTCATGAACACGCGGTTCTCTCATTGGCTGCGTGTTCTAGTTTTGTTTCATGTGAGCACATGGCTTGTAGTGTTTTTTGTGTCATGTGCTTGCCCGTCTCTTGTCTAGTCCCACCCCCTTGTTAACCCATTATTTTCTTGTGCCAGTTCGTTGTTGATTATCTCCCTGTCATGTTGTGTCCAGCCTTGTCCAGCCCCGCTTTTCCTGCCAGCCCTGTCAAGTTTGTTTTTGCCTTTTTATTAGGCCCCGTTTACACTAGTGCGTTTTAGTTTTAAAACGGCGTTTTAGCATGAAAATGATCCGCGTCCACACTAGCGTCTCTCAACAGATCTGCCTCCACCAGAAACGTATATCACGTGACCATTCGCGCACCATTCGCGCACTCTGGGCATGCGCGTTCAAGTATAAACAGGAAGCACGTGTCTCGCTCGGCATTTGGTTATTGTTAGTCAACAAACGCTGGTTGAACGATGAACGCGATGGTAAAGAAAGCAAGAGAGGTCTTTTTGAGGACAGACGACGAGGTCGAGTTGTTACTTAAAGTAACAAATGAATATAAAACATCCATGGCTATTGAAAATACAGTGTTTACAGTGAAGGCTGGTCTGCTGTCTGCCAGTGACGTTATAGTCATGTGCGCTTGACGAATAAGGAAAGGATACGCAATGACCCAAAGCCCCAATCACGTAGCGGATCTCAGCAGCCACGCCTCCATTTTCAAAAGTATCCGTTTTCCCACGTCCACACTTAGACGGAGCAGCAGCGATTTAGAATGAAAACGGCCTCTCCAGCATTTTCAAAATGCTCCGATTTCGCACCTCGAAAACTCCGGCGTAGTGTGGATGGATGGCGTAACCGTAGCAAAACTTATGCGTTATAAAACGAAAACACACTAGTATAAATGGGGCCTTAATGTTTTCTCCCTTGGAGTAGTATGTTTTGTTCTTTTGTTTTATTTTTATTGATAGAAAATCATCTTATATTGCATTTGAGTCTTCGCTCCTTTTCATCACCGCAAAACCTGGCACATACATGATACAATCAACCTTTGAGTTTAAGTTAAATAAAATTACAAATGTATTTATACTTTTAAATGATAAAATCATGTTGGACCAACTCAATTGCATTTAATTGTGTAAAAAGTTATTATTTTTTTTGTTGCTAAATACATTTATTGGATGGAAATTAAATTGAGTTTAGCCAATGAGTTATTTTTTGAGTGTAGTGTATTTAAACAAGAGATATTAAA
Organism: Danio albolineatus; assembly: GCA_903798035.1. NCBI lineage: Eukaryota > Metazoa > Chordata > Actinopteri > Cypriniformes > Danionidae > Danio > Danio albolineatus. The sequence goes on along the minus strand of CAIGQQ010018933.1, from coordinate 9,722 downwards.
TATCAAAGCAAAAATTAAGTGATGAACATAGGAGTTATATAAACAAGCATAGAAACAAACATAGAAAGCATAGAAGTATTCCAACAAACTGTCTGACGCATTAAAACAGGAAATGTGGTGCTGGATAGTGGCCCTTTTTTAAACCTTGAAGTGAATAAATCCATCATAAAATGAACCCATACACTGCCAGGAGGTTAACCCAATGTTTTAAGAAGTGAATCGATGTGTGTTTGTTACAAAAATATCAGTTGGACCAGTTGGCATTTCTGTGTGGAGTTTGCATGTTTTCTCCGTGTTCTTATGGGTTTCCCTCTGGGTGCTCTGGTTTCCCCTCACAGTCCAAAAACATGCGGAATACTGTAGGTCAGGGGTGTCCAAACTCGGTCCTGGAGGGCTGGTGTCCTGCAGATTTTAACAACACACCTGCAAAGATGTGCAGCCTAGGAAGAGCTTGATTAGCTAGCACAGGTGTGTGTGATTGGACTTGGAACTAAACTCTGCAGGACCCAGGACCGAGCTTGGACATTCCTGCTGTAAGTGAATTGAATATACTGAATTGGCCATCCACGGTGGCGTAGTGAGTAGCACGTTCGCCTCACAGCAAGAAGGTCGTTGGTTCGAGCCTCGGCTGGGTCAGTTGGCATTTCTGTGTGGAGTTTGCATGTGCTTCCTGTGGTTGTGTGGGTTTCCTCCGGGTGCTCCGGTTTCCCCCACAAGTCCAAAGACATGTAGTATAGGTGTATTGGGTTGGCTAAATTGTGCGTAGTCTATGAGTGTGTATGGATGTTTCCCAGAGATGGGTTGTGACTGGAAGGGCATCTGCTGCGTAAAACAAATGCTGGATAAGTTGGCGGTTCATTCCGCTGTGGCGACCCCAGGTTAATAAAGGGACTAAGCCGACAAGAAAATGAATGAATGAATTGGCCATAGTGTATGAGTGTGTGTGAATGAGTGTTTTCCACTACTGGGATGCAGCTGGAAGGGCATCCTCTGTGTAAAACATGTGCTGGAACAGTTGGCGGTTCATTCCGCTGTGGCGACCTCTGAAATAGAGATTAAGCCGAAGGAAAATGAATGAATGAATGACTTCCGGTGGCTGAAGTGAGAAGTATTTCTACAAATTTTTACAACTTCAAACTACTATGACTATATATTTATCTGATAAAAGAAAGTCATATACATTGAGAATGACTTGAAGTTGAGTAAATTATGTGGTTTATGAATGAGCTATTCCTTTAAAATAGCATTATAAATGACTTCCTATGGTCATTTGGCCTGGAATTTGAATGGTTTGTTCATTAAATCTCACTAATTGACTGAAACATGTCTTTTCATAAAATTCGTTTAACATTCAGATGTTTGAGCTAAAATTGGCAGGCCATTATCTGACAAAATACTACAGGGAGTGTGTTCTTTTGAGCCCACAACGGCGTGGGTTTGTGGCATCATCGAATCAAAGCAGAAAAATCACAGCATTTATATGCAGAGAGATTTCTAACTAGCTATATCCAGTCACCGAAGAACACACACTCATACACAGCTTCTATCTGGAGAGCGTCACAGAGTAAGTAGCTCTTGTTAAGTAACGATCACATTCCCATGACTATGATGAACGACTTCTCGAATGCCGTTTGAAGCTCTATTTTTAATTCGAAGGCTGTTATATTATTCCAACACTCCTCTAAATGCATGTAAGAACATTCTGATTGATTATAGTGTGTGATTGGTACTGAAAGTTAGATTGATTTCATTCTGTCACCTGGTTACTTCTTCGTCAGACAATGTTAAAAATCAAATTGACGTTTTAATCTGCTTCCCTGACGTCTCACTTGCAGTTGGTGTTGATGTTTTTGGACTGTGTGTGTATTGAGGACAACGCCGAGACTTGACCCGTCTGTCCCTTGCACAGGATTTCTGAAGAAATTCGGAGTTAATCCTTCCATCTTTCTACGCTCACTTGGCAATAGCAGCGCTAATGAGACAGGCTGAGGGCAAACACACACTTGCTAAGCCCTTGCGAAGGCAAAACAGACCCTCGCTGTATTGCTAACCCTGTCTGTGTGTGTAGAAACAGATTCGATATAGCGACCACACAACGATCTGACTCATAGAGAGGAGGGAAGAATGAGAATGGACTGATAACGATGTGTGTTTGTATGCACAAGCGAACCTTCTAGATGCTATTTGTATGCTGAATACTGAATTGTATGCTGGTTTAGTGCTTAAGGTTGTGGAAGGTACAGTAAACCATGTACTGTACTTGCATGGATATATGCCTGTCTTTAAAGCTCTTTTTGATTGGATCGTATACTCTGGGGATTTTATTAAAATCCGAAGACCGTAGAATAGGCAAGGCAAGTTTATTTATGAAGCACATTTCATACAGAATGGTAATTCAAAGTGCTTCACATAAACAGAAATAAAAGAAAATAAAAACAACAAAGATTAAAAATGATTAAAAACAGCAACAAAACTGAATAAAATGTGCTAAAACTGGTTTTAAAGGAATCAAAAAGAAAAGAAAGACATCATATTGCGATCTGTCGGACGTAGCACAGTGCTCCTTCAGTAAAGGCACAGCTAAACAGATGTGTTTTCAGTCTTGATTTGAATGTGCCTAATGTTGGAGCACATCTGATCATTTTTGGAAGCTGATTCCAGCAGCGGGGGCACTGAAGCTGAGGGTGGATTCACCCTGCTTTAACTGAACCCTTGGAATTTGTGGTTTATATGATACTAAAGATCTGAGGGATCTGTTAGGTTTTGTTACGATTTAATAAGTTGTCTAGGGAGATTAAACGTAACATTTAGAACAGTGTTTCTCAATTGGTGGGAACATTTTTAGTGGGTTGCGGAGTGTGTGTAAAACATTAATTTTAAACTTAATTTGCTTATACTGGACTTTTATTTTAAAATGCTCATACTGGACTTTTATTTTAAAATGCGCAATTGTACTTTGTAATATTTGTATAATTTGATACATTTTGTCCAATGAAATTAAAAAAAAATTGTTTATTTGTAAGTTTTGGTGATTTTCTTATGATTTATCTGTCACTACTTGTGTATGTTAACAAATAAATACAAATTAAATCATTATAATTCCTAAAATAAAATATAGTTCCTAAAAATTTGGGTCACGACTTGATGACCATGTAAAAATGTGGGTTCCATGGCCAAACCAGTTGAGAACCACAGATTTAGAATATTATATTATCACTGAAGGGAATGGATGGAAGAAAACAAGGACACAATTTTAACAATTAATTAGTTTATACCTCTATGAGGAAAAATAATGATAAAGCCAACAAAGAGGCATGTGTGCGTTTTGTACAATAGAAAAATTAAACAAACGGATCAAATCAAATTACAGGGGAAAAGGAACTAGAGTGACGCCAAATCAAAGAACTAAACAAAACCAAAAACCACCTAAACTAGAACACAAGATGCCCTGTAAACTTACTAATAAAAATAAAAATGTGAAAAAGAAACCGAAATCTTCAGCGTATGCAACGCCAATAAAAATACACTCCCTGAAATAATAAATAAAATATACAAGAAGCTGCGCTCACCCACTTACCTAGTGTTTTCTGAACAATTCACCCTACGGGTAAAATGTATGTCGCGTGACCTAATAACCTATTTCTTTTTCCCTAAAAAGGAATGATAAACTCTTAAACCTTATTGCAGATGTTCAATCACAAACCCACACACACACACACAGAACTGTCCAAGAAGGCGTGCCGGTCTAATTTAAAGTTCCAGAACGAAACCTGATTGGTCCACGAGGAAACGCCCTAATAAAGAGTGACAGGCTCGGCATCCAACCAGCAGGTACCTAAGAAGGCGAAAATAGCAGAACAAAAGGTGATAGGGCGAGACAAAGAGCGAATGACAGACAAGGAGGGATAGAGAAAAAGAGCAAGAGCGAGGGGAAATACGGAGAAACATAGAGGGAAAAAGCACAAAAAATCCAAACTCCCATGAACCGTAACAGGTTTGAATTTAGTGAGCATATCTGTAACGTATTGAGGTCCTTGGCCATATAGTGATTTGTAGACAAGTAATAATACTTTAAAATCTATCCTGAATGTAACTGGGTACCAGTGTAAGAATCTGACCAGAATTCAGAATCTGACCAGTCTGAAACTGTCTGACAGTCTTTTTGGGAAGGCTGGTGAGGAGTCCATTACAGTAATCCACCCTGCTGGTGATAAAAGCATGAAGTTTCTCAAGTCCTCACTAGAAACAAAGCATCTAATTCTTGCAATGTTTTTAAGATGACATGCTTGCTTTGACATGATTGAAAATCAAATCTGACTCCGCAATCACGCCAAGATTCTTGACCTTATTTTTTTGCTGTTTGACCCCTAGAACCAAGGTACCCATTCACCTTGAGAACCTCATCTCTGTTCCCAAACGCAATGAATTCAGTTTTCTCTTAGTCTACCTGAAGAAGGTTTTGGCATGTCGAACTGTTAATTTCGTCAGTGCATTGGCTGAGGGTGTTAATGGGGCTGTAGTCATTAGGCAATAAGGCTAAGTAGATCTGAGTGTCATCTGCATAGCTGTGGTAGGAGATTTGGTTCTTACTCATTACTAGAATATATTGATTCCTTTTCAAAAGACACACTTTCTAGGATACATAACAGTTATTAATTGAGTGCAGTATAGTAAATGTTTTCATTAACAAACTGGCTGTGCTTATTTATTTCTTGCTTACTTAAGGGGTCATGAAGTGGGAAATCTAAATTTTGACATACAGTATACAGTGCTCATCATAAATGAGTATACAGCCCGTTTTGAAAATGTTTTAATCAATTTCTTAGTGAATATAAGCCATGTACAGTATTTTGCTGCATTTGAACAAAACAGATTTATTAGACATTTTTAGAAATAGCAAGAAAATAATAATTTTATACGTTTTTTCTCTTGATTTTTCTTCTTTTTAAAATTTGTATTTATAAATTTACACAAATTTGGGCTAATAATTTTCAAACTGTTATTCTGAATTATTGTCTCATATTAGCTCCAGATTTAGCTTCAGGGCTGACTAATGTGATGTATATGAAGAAATATGATATTGTAAAGTATCCTGTAGAAAATATTAATTCAATTTATTATTTGTGAGGGGTGTACACATTTATGCTGAGCACTATTTTAACAACATACTGTGCACTGTAAACATGCATTGCAAAATTAACATCCAATCGATCAAATCAAAAATTAAACTATTTTTAATATCCAGAGATGACCTGGTAATCCATTCATTCATTTTCTTTTCGGCTTAGTCCCTTTATTAATCCGGGGTCGCCACAGCGGATTGAACCGCCAACTTATCCAGCATTTGTTTTACGCAGCGGATGCCCTTCCAGCCACAACCCATCTCTGGGAAACACATTCATACATTCTCATTCACACACATACACTATGGACAATTTAGCTTACCCAATTCACCTGTACCGCATGTCTTTGGACTGTGGGGGAAACCGGAGCACCCGGAGGAAACCCACGCAACCACGGGGAGAACATGCAAACTCCACACAGAAATGCCAACTGGCCTAGCCGGGGATCGAACCAGCGACCTTCTTGCTGTGAGGCGAACGTGCTACTCACTACCACTATTAATCGTAAACCTATATTTAGGTCAGTTGATGGGAAGTTTGATGATACATAAATATTTGTCTTTTGAACATGATTTTTGTTGATCTTGGGAGAAAGGTTGTGCTGTGATGGAGAGTTCTGCTGGGGCTCAGTGTCTTTGCTCTATTTTCTCTTATGTGAGGTTATGTAATCCACAGAGAAAAGAATAAGGACTAGTGACTGGCTTGAGGGTTTGTTCACTGAAGGAAGGCACAGAAAAAACACAAAGCAACACAGATTGGATTGAAAAAACTGCCTTTACTGGTCTCAACTCAACTGATTTTACAATAAAGTAATGTACCGTAGTATGGTTCCCAGTGATGGGTTGCAGCTGAAAGGGCATCCACTGTGTAAAACATATGCTGGATAAGTTGGTGATTCATTCCGCTGTGGCGACCCCAGGTTTTTAAATATTGAGCTGTTATTTCCAACATGGATTGTTGTAGTAAAGAAACACTACTAATTCTACACTTACGACACTTTATAATGCACATACAGCCAAGAGACTGATCTACTGTAAAAGAAATCTACAATTTAATGATGCAACTTACTGAAGTAAATTTCCACTGTATAGTAAAGGCCTTAAAGGTACACTGTAAAACATAAATCCATAAAATTTATGGTAAAAAAGGTATCTGCAAATACACATTATATTACATCTGTGTTTGCCAGTATTTCACCATTACAAATACAGTACAAACCGTAAAAGTAATTTCTCATTTTTACAGTAAACTACTGTATTTCATTAATGAATAGCGGTAATATGTCTGTATCTTGAATTACCAACATCTACACATCACATCTTTTGTTACACAGATATACACATTAAGCTGCCATTAGCAGGTGGTGATGGGAAAGTTCAGCGTTGCCATCTATTTTCAATGGAAAGACGCTAAGCTCTGCCCAAAAAGTCACTAAATATCGCTAGATTACATCATACGTCAGTTTGCATATTACTAAAGAGGTATTTATTTTTGCACTACGCTTTAGGTATGCATTTCAATTTGGCTAATTTATTGCTGTTTGAATACATTATATCAATATAAATGACTGAATAATATAATATAGTATAATATAATATAATATGATATAATATAATATAATATAATATAATATAATATAATATAATATAATATAATATAATATAAGCGCCACGGTGGCGTAGTGAGTAGCACGTTTGCCTCACAGCAAGAAGGTCACTGGTTCGAGCCTCGGCTTATAATATAATATAATATAACATACATAACATAACATAACATAACATAACATCACATAACATAACATAACATAATAATAATATATAATATAGGTACCATAACCGATATCTCTCTATATTTGGAGGCCGATGCCAATATTTAAGCAGATAAATATATATATTTTCTCATGTTCAGTGTTATTGCAAAAACAAACACATACAGTGAACTACATCATTTATCGGTTTAAAGATATCGGCCTTATTTTGGTATAAAATGATAGTTATAGGCCGATATTATAACCGATAAATTGTTCATGAACGTAACATAAGTATGACACAAATGTACAGTAAATAAATGAGTAAAAATTATGCATATTGTTTTGCAGCTAAATATGTTAAAGTTATTGTTGTTCATTCAAACTACTTAAATGCTATTTTAATGAATTAAAATGCAATTTGTATTAAATTAGTCTTAATTGACTTGAAGTGATACATTAAATAATAAATAATACAAATCATGAGAACAAGTCACTTTAATCTAATACTTTCACATCACATCCTTTTTCAAAAAAATAATTAGTAACTGTCTTCAACGAAGCAAAAATTGAAGCATCTGTTTTAACCTTCTCGTGTACTTGTACTCCTGGATGAGAATCACTGGTGTAGAAAGAGGGAGCAGGTATAAGAGAAGAGTGATTGTGAGAGAGTCAGATTAAGAAAGACAGACAAGGCAGACACACAGCGATGTTCATGAGCGGTACAGCTCCCTGAGGGGTTTAATGTAGTCACTCCTCCTCGCTGCCAAGCAGAATCACCCTGGCAGGCTTAAAAAGCTTAATCTGAAGGCTCAGACGTTGGGAGCTGGAAACCCAGGCTGAATATAAACACACACACACACTATAAAGAGCACAGACAGGCAGCAGTACCCTCTCAACAAAAGCCGGTTTGATATATAGTCGATGTTAAATTGTTGCTGACATTGTGTCTCTTGGACAATTCAAGGGCCTGGATGAGTGCAGTTTCCAACAGCGCTAAAGAAATCTCCTTTTTCATTGAGCTCTAAATAGATCTTCCCATACATTGTCTATACTGAATTCATAAAAACATCCTCGTCTTGACTTTTAATTCACCCCAACTCATCCTCCGCTTTTCAAAGTTTCAAACAGCAACAGTAGCATGACGCTAGCTCATGATGTTTTATTAATGGATTCATTTTTTTGAGCTGTTATATCCAACATGGATTGTTGTAGTGAAAAAACACTACTAATTCTACACTTATGACACTTTATAATGCACATGCTGCCAATAGACTGATCTACTGTGCATGACTGAAAATAAAATGTACAGTTTAATTATGCAGCTTACTGAATTTTATAAATTTCCACTGTATAATAAATGCCTTAAAGTTGTGTAACAAAAGATGTGATGTGTAGTACTTGGTACACTCTAAAAAAAAGGTTCTTCAGTAGTTCTTTACGATATTTGAGGTGCTATTTAGCACTTTTACTGTGTAAAGAACTTTTAAAGCACCATGAAGGTTCTTCAGTGGTTCTTTAAGGTGGTCAGGGTGCTATATAGCACTTTTACTGTATAATGAACCTTTAAAGCACCATAAAGGTTTTTCAGTGGTTCTTTGGGGGGTTTAAAGTGCTATATAGCACCACTACTACTCGTAAGCACTTGTTCTTATAGCTAATTCTCATAACTCTTATGCCGGTTTTATTTGCGGAAAGGGTAAAGTAACATTATGAGCACCTTAAAATATAGGTGCTATATAGCACCATTTGATAAAAGAACTATATAGCACCTATTTTTTTAAGGTGCTGTATAGCACCAAAAAAGGTTCCCCCCTCGTTACGACCAAAGAACCAGTTTTGGTGCTATTTAGCACCTTTTTTTGTGTAATTAAAAATACAGACATATTAACTCTTTTTATTAATGACATACGGTAGTTTACTATTCAAAATGACAAATTACTTTTACAGTTTGTGCTGTATTTTTAACGGTTAAATACTGGCAATTAGGCATGTGACAATAATCGTTTTCAAGGTATATCGCGGTTTGGAAAAGTCAAGGTTTTTAAACTACCAAAGTTTTCTGTAATACCGTTCCTAAGGTATGAGTTATGAGGTAATGAGTTTTTTTAAAAACTTTTTTTTGTTGTTTTTTAGTACTGTTGTTTTTCAGCAGAAAGAAATATCCAAAGGTGCCTTTTAAATTGTATAGAAATCTGTGTGTTTGAACTAAAGACAGCTGAAGTCAATGATTCACTTGAATTGTTTTGCCTGTCATGTTTTGTTACACACCGTCTAGGGATGGTGCACAACATGAAAGACAAGACAAAGAAAATGAAATCAAAGATTTATTGGGGTTTGAATTCGGAAGCTGACAAGGCCAAAATAACAAACAAAAATTCCTTTATTTTAAATCTTTAACTTACCTGATCAAAATGAAAGAAAAGAAAATACAATTCACTACCCTAACACAAAAACAGAGGTCAAAACGTTTACAAATAAAATGGCGTCAAACTCCTTACTATCCCAATAATATGTACACTATTTACAAACAGGCGACCATGTTTAAGGGACAATCCAAAATCAGTGTCAGCAGGCAAAAAGGTCTAACAAGCCAGTAGAACAAGATTTCATAAACAAAGCAAACACAAAACAAACAGTATTCACAAATCTCTAATCACAATTTAACATTCAAAATCTCTGCACCAAACAACATACAACCATTTCAACAAACACAAAGCAAGTGACCCAAAACAAGATGGCTGCCAAGGAAGTTGTGTCATGGCTTTTAAAACACTGTAGGCCAATCAGGAACTAGCAATCAGATGGAAGTGGCAAATCAGATGCATTCTAGGTAAAGCAGAGAAAAAGAT